>QNTS01000871.1:56286-95709 GCA_003317085.1 Hucho hucho | reverse complement strand
CCAAAATACCAGCAACAGTGTGTGAAAACCTTGTGAAGACTTACAGAAAACGTTTGACCTCTGTCATTGCCAACAAAGGGTATATAACAAAGTATTGAGATAAACTTTTGTTATTGACCAAATACTTATTTTCCACCATAATTTGCAAATAAATAAATTAAAAATCCTACAATGTGATTTTCTGGATTTTTTTTCCTCATTTTGTCTGTCATAGTTGAAGTGTACCTATGATGAAAATTACAGGCCTCTCTCATCTTTTTAAGTGAGAGAACTTGCACAATTGGTGGCTGACTAAATACTTTTTTCCCCCACTGTAAATGCATTTGGAAGATTGATGGTTGATACTTGACGATGAACTAATTTAGCTCCCTGTTTTTATGTCAACTCCTCGTCTGCTTTTAGTACACACACTGAGTATACAAAATATGAAGAAGTTTTCGGGGCATGGACTCTACAAGGTGTCAAGTGTTCCACAGGGATGCTGGCCTATGTTGACTCCAATGCTTCCCACAGTTGTGTCAAGTTGGCTGGATGTCCTTTTGGGTGGTGGACCATTGTTGAGACACACGGGAAACTGTTGAGCTTGAAAAACCCAGCAGCGGTGCAGTTCTTGACACAAAGCGGTGCGCCTGGCACCTACTACCATACCCAGTTCAAAGGCACTTAAATCTTTTGTCTTGCACATTCACCCTCTGAATGGCACACATACACAATCCATGTCTCAATTGTCTCAAGGCTTAAACATCCTTCTGTAACCTGTCTCCTCCCCTTCATCTACACTGATTGAAGTGGATGTAACAAGTGACATCAATAAGGGATCATGGCTTTCACCTGGTTAGTCTGTCATGGAAAGAGCAGGTGTTCTTAATGTTTTGTAAATTCAGTATTATGCATTTCAATACAAAAACAGTCTCTCCCGTTCATCTATTATTTCCCATGTCAGACAGTCTCAAAAACCCAAAACCCAAAGACCCTATGGGCCAATGGGGAAATTGGATGCTCTTCAGATCCAAAGTTAACCTATCAGTTCCATCACGCTCTCAGATTTTTGCATGTCCTTCCATTGGGCACCCAGAGGGGAGCGAGGGCTACTGTGCTGACTCCCGACCCACACCTGGCTGCTTTAGGAAGCATTGTGCGATGCATTGTGCGATGCTTCTTTGAGTACCCTGCAAACTTCCCACAAACAGATTCCTGGTCCCCCTTTCGCAGGATGTAAGGGCAAGCACAGTGTGACCAAAGATGCTATCAGAACCAGCAGGCTATAAGACAACACTCACAGCTGGGAAACAGCATAGGCGAGGTAGGTGTCCTGGGGCCCCAAGATGTGCTATTCTAGTTTTTGTTTTATTTAGAAAAAAAGTGATAGGCGACAATATAAAAAAAATGGTGAGCAGGTGTATTTGGAAGCCCAAGGGCTTATATGAAAACCACACCACAAAAAAACGATATACAATACATACGTAAAAAATAAAAGGTTTATTAAAACAGATAACAAAACCTACTAATTATATATGAATTGTTTAGTAATCACACAAAAAAATATATAATTACTAATTTTAAAATGTGTGTATGTTATGCGAGTGTGTGAAATTTAGGCTACATATATATATATATATATATATATATATATATATATATATATATATATATATATATATATATATATATATATATATATATATATATACACAGTTGAAGTCGGAAGTTTACATACACAGGTTGGAGTCATTAAAACTTGTTTTTCAACCACTCCACAAACTTCTTGTTAACAAACTATAGTTTTGGCAAGTCGGTTAAGACATCTACTTTGTGCATGACACAAGTAATTTTTCCAACAATTGTTTACAGACAGATTATTTCACTTATAATTCACTGTATCACAATTCCAGTGGGTCAGAAGTTTACATACACTAAGTTGACTGTGCCTTTAAACAGCTTGGAAAATTCCAGAGAATAATGTCATGGCTTTAGAAGCTTCAGATAGGCTTATTGACATAATTTGAGTCAATTGGAGGTGTACCTGTGGATGTATTTCAAGGCCTACCTTCAGACTCAGTGCCTCTTTGCTTGACATCATGGACAAATCGAAATAAATCAGCCAAGACCTCGGGAAAAAAAATTGGAGACCTCCACAAGTCTGGTTCATCCTTGGGAGCAATTTCCAAACGCCTGAAGGTACCACGTTCATCTGTACAAACATTAGTATGCAAGTATAAACACCATGGGACCACACAGCCGTCATACCGCTCAGGAAGGAGAGGAGTTCTGTCTCCTAGAGATTAACGTACTTTGGTGCGAAAAGTGCAAATCAATCCCAGAACAACAGCAAAGGACCTTGTGAAGATGCTGGAGGAAACCGGTATAAAAGTATCTATATCCACAGGAAGAAGACACTGCTACAAAACCGCCATAAAAAAAGCCAGTCTACAGTTTGCAACTGTAGAGATCGTACTTTTTGGAGAAATGTCCTCTGGTCTGATGAAAATAAATAGAACTGTTTGGCGATAATGACCGTCGTTATGTTTGGAGGAAAAGGGGGGATGCTTGCAAGCCGAAGAACACCATGGTGGTGGCAGCATCATGCTGTGGGGATGTTTTTCGGCAGCAGGGACTGGGAGACTAGTCAGGATTGAGGCAAAGATGAACAGAGCAAAGTACAGAGATCCTTGATGAAATCCTGCTCCAGAGCGCTCAGGACCTCAGACTGGGGCGAAGGTTCACCTTCTAACAGGACAACGACCCTAAGCACACAGCCAAGACAATGCAGGAGTGGCTTCGGGACAACTCTCTGAATGTTCCTGAGTGAGCCCAGCCAGAGCCCGGACTTGAACCCAATCAAACATCTCTGGAGAGACCTGAAAATAGCTGTGCAACGACGCTCTCCATCCAACCTAACAGAGCTTAAGAGAATCTGCAGAGAAGAATGGGAGAAACTCCCCAAATACAGGTGTGGCAAGCTTGTAGTGTCATACCCAAGAAGAGTCGAGGCTGTAATCACTGCCAAAGGTGCTTCAACAAAGTACTGAATAAAGGGTCTGAATACTTATGTAAATGTGATATTTCCGTTTTTTTTTTAACATGTGCAAAACATTTGAACAACCTGTTTCTGTTTTGTCTTTATGGGGTATTGTGTGTAAATTGATGGGGGGGGGGGGTTATTTTAACATTTTTAGAATAAGGCTATAACGTAACAAAATGTGGGAAAAGTCAAAGTGTCTGAATACTTTCCGAAGGCAATATCTACACCACAATTTCACCCTTGGGAAACAGTAGAAGAGAGGGGGCACAGAGAAGGAAGAGGAAGGCGGAAGGACGAGAAAGCGGGGAAGAGAGTGGGAGTGATGTAGTCAGTATGGGAGGAGAACATTACATACAAAGGGGGCAAGAAAGAGAGTAAGAGAAAAAGCAAAATAACAAAAAAAATTGCCAGCAAGAACAATAACAGGAACGAGATTATGTAAAATATTTTAAAGTGCCTTTTCCCTATTGACCTCTCGACCCCTGGGTCCTTTGAGCTGTGAAACACAAAGATGCCCTCCTCTGAAATGGTTCTTATCTTATCGGTCCCCTACCCACCATCATCATCATCGTAATCACCATAATCTCTCCCTTTGGTGGCACTGCCAGCCACTGTTCAATCATACACACACACATACTGACAACCATGGTTATCAGTACCCAAGAGCTATCAATAGGAACTCGCTCTCAACCACATAAGAATCCTAATCTCAAAGCCTTCCACAATCCCCCAGGGGCCAGCCTAGAACAAACTGAGGGATATTTGAAATGGCTGCAATAGTAGAGTCTATTTCTCACAGCTTTTCTCTACTTCAAACAATGTTCCTTAATGACTGTAAAAGATCTGAGGCTAACGGTAGAGCGAAACGTGGAGGGTATGAAGTAATATCAGTGAAGAATTCTGTTAAATATTTTTTTTTTTTTTAAATAAAGGTTTCTTATTCTCTAAATCCAATATGGCCAATCCTTATTCCCACTATCCACTTCAGAGGACGACTTTGATATTCAAGTAACATGGGATCATTATACGGTTTTACTTAAATCTTTCCACCCAGTGCTAGGTCACCCATCTCAACCCTCCCATTTCCCAATTTTTCTGCTGATTTGGTTATATATGAATTCAACGAATTAGCATAATGCTTATATTGAACAACAGATTCTTCTAACTTCCCTTGTGATATTTACCCTTTAACTATAGTGCAGTTCAGCTCAGAGGCCGGACTGTCTCTTCTCTATTTGTATTCTGTATGTTTGTATTCTTCTTTTCAATCTGTCATTTAGGTCATTATTATTATTGTGGAGTCACTACAATGTTGTTGATCCATCCTCAATTTTCTCCCATCACGGCCATTGAACTTTTTTTTTATTACAGATGGCCTAATGGTAACATCCCTGAGCAGTTTTATTCCGGTCCTGCAGCTCACTTCAGAAGAATAACTATCTTTGATGTGTCTGGGTGGTTTGATATATACATAATCCACAGCATAATTATTAACTTGACCATGCTTAAAGAGATATTTAATGTCTGATTTGTTATTGTTACCCATCTACCAATCACTGCCCTTCATTATGAGGCTTTTGAAAAGCTCCCTGGTCTTTGTAGTTGAATCTGTGCTTGAAATTCAATACTTACAGATGGTGTCTGTATGGGGGACAGAGGAAGGTTTAGTCATTCAAAAATCATGTCAACCTCTATTATTTCACACAGAGTGGGTCCATGTAAGTTATTTTGCGATTTGTAAAGCAACATTTGATTCCTGACCTTATTAGGCTTGCCTAAACAAAGGGGATGAATACTTATTCAACAACTATATTCTATATTATTATTTATCTAAACATTTTAATAAATATTCTTTCACTTTGAGTATTTTGTGTAGATTGTTGACCAAAAAATGTACAATTATAACAATTTAAATCCCACTTTGAAACAATACAACGTGAAGAATTCCAGGGGGTCTGAAAACTTCTACAAGCACTGTATGTGCAAAGTATGTTTATTGTTGTGTTTATGTATATTGTGCCCTATTCCTTGTGAATTAAGTCTCAGTTGGTATTGTTGGTGTCTGTATGAATATGATTCTGCAGCAAAAGCTTACTACTATTACAGATGGGTCTGTAGTACCTAATCTAGTAGCTGGCAATACGCTTATTGTGTAGCCTATTGTACATGTTGAGTCCATTAAAAGACCCTTTAACAAAAGACATACGAATAAATATCAAATAGCCTAAAGAGAACACTACGAATCACACACATGTTATGCCTAAATATGAAATACTGAATTCCTGAGTGGCATTTTTGCATTTACTGTACGAAATAATTGTCTAAAATGTGAGGGTATTGCAGAGAGATAAACAAGGAAGTTCTCTCACATACAACTAAATGCAGACAATCCTGGGCCCGCATGCGAATAAATAGCTTAATATTGTTGGAACTAAAAGGTCAGTGTATTAATTACTTAGTGACATGAATTGATTATAGTACTAATTCTAACAAGACCTTAGTCATTGCACAATAGAAGCACTGTCATAAACTGAATACATTATGTAAACTTTCAAATTGAATGGATTTGACAGAAAAGCGAAAAATAAGATGTTCCATTATTAATATTATTCAATGACTTTACAAACTCATGTATACAGACTCTCTATACAGACTGATAGTGATAGGCCTAAGTCTTAAATGCTTCAGCCACTTGCTGACAAAAGAACAGACCTTTACCTGACGCGACAGGTGCAATGTTCAGCATCGTCATTTATGAGACAGTATTGTGGCTTTTCTATACAAATAACAAGACCTAAAACATCTCCAAGTTGTGTTATGTTGTCGAATATAAATCAATCACTTACTTTGAGAAACAGATATAGGACGACAAACGTCCTGAGAAGAACACCGAAGCAGGACATTCGGCTCATGATGCCGAACATCTGGGAGAAACTTCACAAGCGTTACTTTTTCTTGAAAACTATCTCCTCGACTTTTGATTTTATAGCCGCGTACAGTTTATTTAGCCTTGTCGCTGGTGTGGTCATGTAAACTGTTGCGCTGGTTCCGGTCGCCAAATGAGTGGTGGTGTTTATAGGAAGAAGTTACTTTTCTGTGTCCCCTTTTGCGGGGTGGAGCGGTGGCCAGTGGCGTCACTTTCAGAAGTTATAGTTGTGTGCATGCCTGTGCAGTCAGCTTGGCTATGCGCCTCCTCCTCTCCTTCACTTTCTGGCAATGGTCACTGTGGTCATTAATCAATGCTGTTGCTAAAGTTACCGGGTCCTCTTCCTCCGGGAGGACTTCGGGGATTCATTCAGAAATGTAGCCATCCCACATTCTTGCCATAACTCCGCGAAACAGTGTTAAGAAATGCATCCATGACGGGGTCCCTCAACAATTCCAAGCACAGCCAAGGCAAATGTTTATGGAAACTAAAATCACTGCTTTCTGTAAGTATGTTCTAAAACATGTGTACATGACCAATAACATTTGATTTGAAGTCTTATCTCCACACCTAAACATTTTTAATATTATTTATATTGTGTATATTTTATCTGGTTGTTTACAATGGGCCTATGTCCCTTATTTACATACACCAGACCTAAGTCATATACAAAATATATTGTACTGTCTTGATTTTGTTGGCCCGGTATTTGAAGGAAAACATGGAGTCTTCCCAAAAGTGTAATCCCTTCAATCAAGTGTAGTTTAAATGCTAGACCCAATCCACAAGATACATTGTTTTTTTCATACCTAAATTCGGAAAGTATTCAGACCCCTTGACTTTTTCCACATTTTGTTACGTTACGTTTTGTTACGTTACACCTTATTCTAAAATTGATTAAATAAATAAATAAATCCTCATCAATCTACACACAATACCCCATAATGACAAACTGAAACAAGTTTTGTAGAAATTTCAGCTAATTTATACAAATATAAAAAAAAACGTCTTATTTACCTAAGTTTTCAGACTCTTTGCTATGAGACTTGAAATTTAGCTCAGGTGCATCCTGTTTCCATTGATCATCCTTGAGATGTTTCTACAACTTGACTGAAGTCCACCTGTGGTAAATTCAATTGATTGGACATGATTTGGAAAGGCACACACCTGTCTATATAAGGTCCTACAGTTGACAGTGCATGTCAGAGCAAAAACCAAGCCATGAGGTCAAAGAAATTGTCCGTAGAGGCCCAGAGACAGGATTGTGTCAAGGCACAGATCTGGGGAAGGGTAACAATAAATGTCTGCAGCATTGAAGGTCTCCAAGACCACAATGTCCTCCATCATTCTTAAATGGACCAAGTTTGGAACCACCAAGAGTCTTCCTAGAGCTGACCACCCAACCAAACTGAGCAATCGGGGGAGAAGGGCCTTGGTCAGAGAGGTGGCCAAGAACCCGATGGTCAATCTGACAGAGTTCATCTGTGGAGATGAGAGAAGCTTACAGAAAGATAACCATCTCTGCAGCACTCCACCAATCAGGCCTTTATGGTAGTTGCCAGATGGAAGCCACTCCTCAGCAAAAAGCCCTTGACAGCCCGCTTGGAGTTTGCTAAAAAGGCACCTAAAGGACTCTCAGACCATGAGAAACAAGATTGAACTCTTTGGCCTGAATTCTAAGCGTCACGTCTGGAAGAAACATGGCACCGTCCCTACGGTAAAGCATGGTGGAGGCAGCATCATGTTGTGGGGATGTTTTTCAGCAGAAGGGACTGGGAGACTAGTCAGGATCGAGGGAAGGATGAACGGAGCAAAGTACAGTGAGATCCTTGATGAAAACCTGCTCCAGAGGGGGCGAAGGTTCACCTTCCAACAGGACAACAACCCTAAACACACAGCCAAGATAACGCAGGAATTGGCTTCGGGACAAGTCTCTGAATGTCCCTGAGTGGCCCAGCCAGAGCCCGGATTTGAACCTGATTGAACATCTCTGGAGAGACCTGAAAATAGCTTTGCAGCAACGCTCCCCATCCAACCTGACAGAGCTTGAGAGGATCTGCAGAGAAGAATGAGAGAAACTCCCCAAATACAGGTGTGCCAAGCTTGTAGCGTCATACCAAAGAAGACTCGAGGCTGTAAATGCTGCCAAAGGTGCTTCAACAAAGTACTGAGTAAAGGGTCTGAATACTTATGTAAATGTAATATTTCCGGGGGTTTTTCAAATCCGTTTGTCATTATGGGGTATTGTGTGTAGATTGATGAGGGGGGAAAATTCAAGGTGTCTGAATACTTTCCGAATACACTGTATGTTTCGTTGCGAACACGTTACTATCGATGTTCCCGACCAGATTTCACTTGTTTTCCCAAATTAAGCTCTGGGTAGCTACAGGAACACACAAAAAGAATGTGGGGTTCAACAAGGGTTCTTCTAAGATTCTCAAAGTTCTTCGAAAGAACCTAAAGGTTCTTGGCACTGAAAATTGCCCCCAAAAGGTTCTTCCAAGAACCCAATAGGAGGTGGGGTTCATCAAGGAACCTCCTTAGTTGGTGGGGGTTCTTGCAGGAACCTAACTGCCCAACTGAAACATTTGAATTTGAGTCTGAAAGGACAGCAGGTGTAGGAACTTCACTGAAAATTTTTATTTTAAGGTTTGTCCCATGTATAATCTAAATTGATATTGATCATACCATCTATCTATTCATATTTGTTCAAATTTTTCTAAAACACAAAATGGACACAATTTAATGGATATCAATCAACAAATACCAAATAAGGAGGTTCCTCGATGAACCCCACCTCTTATGGGGTTCTTGGATGAACCTTTTTGGGGCCATTTTCAGGTATCAGAACTCAGGATAAGACCCAGATGCAGACAGCTAGAGTCACATGTGTATTGACCCAAACAGGGGGCAGGCAAAAGACAGGTCAAAGGCAGGCAGAGGTCCGTAATCCAGGGCAGAGTCAATAAGGTACAGAACAGCAGGCAGGCTCGGGGTCAGGACAGGCAGAGGTTCATAAACAGGTCAGAGTCAGGCAGGGACAAAACAGCAGGCAGGTTCGGGGTCAAGGCAGGTAGAATGGTCAGAACCGGGGAAACTAGGAAACAGAACAGAGCAGGGAGACGGGAAACACGCTGGTAAGACCTGACAAGACGAACTGGCAGCAAACAGAGAACACAGGTATGAATACACTGGGGATAATGAGAAAGATGGGTGACACCTGGAGGGGGGTGGAGACAAGCACAAAGACAGGTGAAACAGATCAGGTTGTGACATAAGGTTCTTCGAAATAACTTTCAGGAAGAACTCTTGTTGAACTCTTGAATTTTTAGAGTGTAAGGTTTGTATCATTAACAACTAAAGTTGCTAAATAACTCTGAATCTAGCATATAGGACCTGTTTCAAATGATCACTTTTATGCTCAACATAGCCACTTCATATGAGCAGTCGCTCTGTAATGG
This sequence comes from Hucho hucho, assembly GCA_003317085.1. Classification (NCBI taxonomy): domain Eukaryota; kingdom Metazoa; phylum Chordata; class Actinopteri; order Salmoniformes; family Salmonidae; genus Hucho; species Hucho hucho. The sequence continues at coordinate 86,300 of QNTS01000871.1, read as the reverse complement.
GGAAATATCATTTCTATTTTATTCAGGTATGTCCATTTACACTCTTCTTACTATTAAACCATATAAAATAAAATAATAGCACAGGACGTGCATATCTTGTCAGCCAAATAAACTAGCCTAAAGCCTATGGCATGGCGCATAGCCAGACAACTTAGACTACAGCAGGCCAACTCATATCTGTTCTTCTGAAATACATTTTCTTCATATCATAATGTTTCTTTAGACCTGACTAAAATAAATAATGAATTTATTCTGATGGTGTATATTAAATTGACTTATTAGACTTTTTAAAATGTTGATGTTCCAAAGGTGTTCATCACTGGCTTGTATGCGTGGAGGCCTGGAGATGCTAAATATGTTAATGTTAATTAACAGTCAATTACTATGGGACCGGCAGTCTTTTGCATGACAATAACCGGCTGACAAAATGTCATGACTGCCACAGCCCTAACCGGGTTAGGGTTAGTCTCTAGTGTTCCGGAACAAAACTTTTATTTGAGAACCGAACGGAACCTTTATTTGAGAACAGTTAATAGCGTAATTTTTTTGTTACAAACATATTCTTAATATTCCTACACTCTTAGAAAAGTAGGGGATATAGGGGAACCCTTTTTTGGTGCAATAAGCTTTGCAAAGGGTTCTACCTAGAATCCTCTATCTGGGGTTCTTCATAAAACCTCCTGTAAATAGTTCTACCTAAAACACTCTATGAAGAGTTCTGCCAAGAACCCTCTATTTAAACGGTTCTACTGATAACTATTTTATCTTTGAAGGTGTTCTTCCTAGAACCTTTTATTATTATTATTATTATTATTATATATATATATATTTGTTTTTTTTTACCCACTTTTTCTCCCCGATTTGGATCTTGTCCCATCGCTCCAACTCACCAACGGGCTCTGGAGGCAGAGGTCAAGTCATGCGTCCTCCGAAACATGACCTGCCAAACCACGCTTCTTAACACCCGCCCGTTTACCGGAAGCCAGTCACACCAATGTGTCGGAGGAAACCTGATGACTGAGGTCAGCCTGCAGGCGCCCAGCCCACCACAAGGAGTCGCTAGAGCGCGGTAAGTCAAGTAACCTGGACGAAGCTGGGTCAATTGTGCGCCGCCCTATGGGACTCCCGATCATGGCCGGTTGTGCCTTAGTGCCTTAGACCTCTGCGCCACTCGGGAGGCCTAGAACCCTTTATGAGTGGTTCCACTAACCTTATTAGCCTTTAAAATTAAACTCTTTCTGGCAATACATTACATGCTGTATATCATAAGCCTTTCTTTGAGGGCCTAGTTATCATAGAATTGAGAATTAGAATACTAGAATGGAAATGAACCTTCTTATGATGGTCTTAAGGTCAGCCACCATGGGTGTTGCAAATTCTGACTTAAATTAACACTTTATTAGAGCTGATGCTGTTACACTTTCTCAGTGTTAGAGAATTAACTCCTGTGTTGTTACCTAACTCGTTTTGGGGTGTTATTTTAACACTAGGGTATAGCCTTATTTGCATATTTACTTCACAGGATGCCTTTTGAGTACATTTTTTAGGTACATGAATGTTTGCCCTCCTTCAAAGAAGGGAGGAAAGGAAACAAAAGCACTCAGGTTCCAGCCAGGGCAAATACTGAACACAATGGACTTTACTAATTAAGGAAAAGTGGTTATATATACTGGCTGTTGGCCACACGTGTCCCGAGGTGTCTTCAAGAGGCTTCAGGGCTGCATTATAATCCAACAACCTTGCTCCCTTCCTTCTACCCTTGTTGATTCCCTTCCTTTCAGATCTGCGAGAATTGGGTGTATTTTTCACTAGTAGGTCAGCTCATCAGGTAGACTAAGACAAGTCGAGTTTCAACCAGCATAGAATGATACTGTAAGAGTAAGGGTGAAAGGTTTTGGACTGGAAAACTCCTGGGTATGCACGAGTTTGTGATAGCTCTAACAAACCTGATTCTGCTAATCAGTTACCCATCAGGACATTCATTAGCTGGATCAGATGTGTTAGATTACGGCTGGAGCAAAAGCCTGGAAGCAAAGGAGGTCTCCAGGAGGAGGGCTACTTTGCTCCAAGACTTGGAGAGGTTGAGTCTGTTTCTCACAGGGAGATTGAAAGTTGAGCATGTGTCAACAATAGAGGTTGAGCCTGTCTGTATCACACCTTTACACCGGATGGGCAGACAAGTTTTTCCCCGCCACGGTTCCACTGGAGTTTAATTAAAATAAATATAAGATAATTATGGGAGGATGTTTTCAAAACGGTCAGATCCAAATGGGCCTCGCCTTTCCTCTGTCATATACTCTAGTAAACTAAGACTGTTCCCTCTGCACCCTCCACTGCTCTCGGCCTCTCTGGTTTGGAGAGAAAAACGTTATGAAAACAAATGTTTGTGATGTTTGTGTCAGCATTTCATGTTAGATATTCCCCAAGGAGCCCCATGAAGGAAATCCCCATTTAAGTCACTATGGGACCTAAAGTAAACTGGGAATGTTTCTTATTCACTTCCTGGAATATCAACTGTGCTTGTGAGTTTAACGATGTCTTACTCCCGGAAACTCTACATAATGATTATCCTAGGAAAAGATGGACGGGGCCACTCAGTGTCTGCAGAAAGTGTAGTTTAAGCTTATACAGAGTTCAGGTTTGCCAGTTGTTTTAACCAGGAGTTTGCCTGATATGGCAACCAGGGCAGGCTAAGTTCAGGGAGGAATGGGAGGAGAGGAGAAAGCGATGACTGTATGGACAAAGCCATCGATCATGTGACATCATTCATTCCTATGTGAAGACTCAATTGAAGACAAATTATGTCGATTAAGATGGCGTCTCATGGATACGTAATACACGCAGTTTGAGCTACTCCAGAATGTGACTTTGCAAGATAGCTCAGTGCTGCCCCCTCTCATTGAGTACTAGAGGCTGCCATTAGCAACTTAATTATCTTTATAACTTATTCTGTAATAACCGGTTCAAGGACATACATCTGGTGTATTAGAAGCAATTATTGGGCCCATGACTGTTTTCTAAACATATTTTTGTTTACACGAAGATTGACATTTTCCCATTCACTATAATGGAGGATCCTGTTTTCTGTTAAAAATACATTCTTTAGGCGAGGGAGGGGGGGGGGGAATAATTCCTCTTCAATCAGGATCACAGAGTCCCTCTGTTGTATTGGACTGTACTGTTCTGTACTCAATCAAATGTATTTATAAAGCCCTTTTTACATCAGCCGATGTCACAAAGTGCTATACAGAAACCCAGCCTAAAACTCCAAACAGCAAGCAATGTAGATGTAGAAGCACAGTGGCTAGGAAAAACTCCCTAGAAAGGCAGGAACCTAGGAAGAAACAAAGAGAGGAACCAGGCTATGAGGGGTGGCCAGGCCTCTTCTGGCTGTGCTGGGTGGAGATTATAACAGTACATGGACAAGATGTTCAAGGGCCACCATTGTTCCTGTTCTTAAGAAAGCTAAGGTAACTGAGCTAAATGACTATCGCCCCGTAGCACTCACCTCCGTCATCATGAAGTGCTTTGAGAGACTAGTCAAGGATCATATCACCTCCACCCTACCTGACACCCTAGACCCACTCCAATTTGCTTACCGCCCCAACAGGTCCACAGACGACGCAATCGTAATCACACTGCACACTGCCCTAACCCAACAAGGGGAATACCTATGTAAGAATGCTGTTCATCGACTACAGCACAGCATTTAACACCATAGTACCCTCCAAACTTGTCATTAAGCTCGAGACCCTGGGTGGTGAGGGTAGGAAACAACATCTCCACCCCGCTGATCCTCAACACTGGGGCCCCACAAGGGTGCGTTCTCAGCCCTCTCCTGTACTCCCTGTTCACCCATGACTGCGTGGCCATGCACGCCTCCAACTCAATCATCAATTTTGCAGACGACACTACAGTGGTAGGCTTGATTACCAACAACGACGAGACGGCCTACAGGGAGGAGTTGAGGGCCCTCGGAGTGTGGTGTCAGGAAAATCACCTCACACTCAACGTCAACAAAACAATGGAGATGATCGTGGACTTCAGGAAACAGAAGAGGGAGCAGCCCCCTATCCACATCAACGGGACAGTAGTGGAGAAGGTGGAAAGTTAAGTTCCTCAGCGTACACATCACGTACAAACTGAAATGGTCCACCCACACAGACAGCATGGTGAAGAAGGCGCAACAGCGCCTCTTCAACCTCAGGAGGCTGAAGAAATTTGGCTTGTCACCAAAAACACTCACAAACGTTTACAGATGCACAATCGAGAGCATCCTGTCGGGCTGTATCACCGCCTGGTACGGCAACTGCTCCGCCCACAACCGTAAGGCTCTCCAGAGGGTAGTGAGGTCTGCACAACGCATCACCGGGGGCAAACTACCTGCCCTCCAGGACATCTACACCACCCAATGTCACAGAAAGGCCAAAAAGATCATCAAGGACAAACAACAACCACCCAAGCCACTGCCTGTTCACCCCGCTATCATCCAGAAGGCAAGGTCAGTACAGGTGCATCAAAGCTGGGACCGAGAGACTGAAAAACAGCTTCTATCTCAAGGCCATCAGACTGNTGCCAACATACTGACTCAAATCTCTAGCCACTTTAATAATAAAAAATTGGATGTAATAAATGTATCACTAGTCACTTTAAACAATGCCACTTTATATAATGTTTGCATACCCTACATTACTCATCTCATATGTATATACTCTACTCTATACCATCTACTGCATCTTGCCTATGCCGTTCGGCCATCGCTCATCCATATATTTAAATGTACATATTCTTATTAATTCCTTTACACTTGTGTGTATAAGGTAGTTGTTGTGAAATTGTTAGATTACTTGTTAGATATTACTGCATGGTCAGAACTAGAAGCACAAGCATTTCGCTACACTCGCATTAACATCTGCTAACCATGTGTGTGTGACCAATAACATTTGATTTGATTTGAAACAAATCAACGTCCGGTGAACAGGTCAGGGTTCCATAGCCGCAGGCAGAACAGTTGAAACTGGAGCAGCAGCACGACCAGGTGGACTGGGGACAGCAAGGAGTCATCAGGCCAGGTAGTCCCGGGGTCCTCAGAGAGGGACAGGACACCGTACTGTACTCAATGTCCAAACGCTTAGCGAAAGGGAGAGTACTTTTTAATGTCTTTTTACATTTGAAATCTCTGTCCCAACCATCCATTAAAGACATAGAGTTTCATTTAAGTCTGTATGAAACTGTCATTTTCCACTATCTACCCCCCTGAGAGTTCTCTCTCTTTCTCTCTCTGCCTCCCTCTCTCCCTCATTTGTCAAATGGTCATACAGTAATTCCCATCATGACCAGTGACTGTGGATGTTTACGTCTTTACTGCCAAAACCATGTTACAGTTCATATCCACCTTGTTTAGTTTGGACACTCTTAATATGCAGGGCTCACAATCTCTCTGTACAGATAATTATGTTACCAGACCCACTCCACTGTCCTCTCCTCGGAAACACTTCCACAGAACACATAATAATATGAAAATACACAATGTTACCAGTAGTGATGACATTATTACCATTAGGTAACACTTTACTTGACACCCAGTGTCATAACACGTTATGACAAGATCATAATCATGTCATAATGTCAAAACAGCTGACATAACTTGTCATAACCTGTCATAATATGATCATAACACTGTCATGACCCATATATTTACACCTATTGTGACATAAATTGCATTATTTTATGGCCGGTTATGACACCTGCTGTACATAAATGTCAAAACCCACATTTATTCAAATTCATTTTTTCCCTGCCAAAAAGTGTCCTTTCGTTTTAAAGTTGGTTTCTTAAATCCTTTGTTGTTGTTGTAGTAATTAATACCTTACAGTCGTGTTTTTTTCATCATATTTTAGATAAGCTCCTGAAATCTGCTCCTGCATTCATCCCAGTCATCAACAACAGAGCATTGGGGTAGGTGCATGTCTGACATCAATGTGTGCGCAATAACAATGGTAATTTAATATGGTCAATAAACATACTGTTGCCATGTAGGCTATTGTGTAATGGAATGTTTTGCCTTGTGTGGTAGGTTGACGCTCTTATGTAGGTCTTATAACCAGCCATAAAATAACTTCTGTGGTAGGTTTTGTGGGTTTTACACTCTTATGTAGTTGTCATAAACAGCCATAATATAACGCAATATATATCATAACAGGTCTAAATATGTGTCATGACAGTGTTATGACATTTTAGGACATGGTTATGACCATGCTGGTTGTCAAGTAAAGTGTTACCCATTATTAGCATACTAAAGATGATATTAGGACTGTGGCCTTGTGTGGGGGGGGGTCAATGTGTCAGAGGACCCAGGGTGAGGGCGGGGCCCCTTGGGAAGAACATGATCTTCACTCCATTAAAGACGAGTTCCTTGCAGAGCAGAGAGAGACTTGTATAAACACACACACACAGACATGCAATGATACACACACACACACACAATGATACACACACACACAAACACACGCAATGATACATACACACAAACACACACAATGATACATACACACAAACAATGATATATATACACAAACACATACAATGATACATACACACACACAGATAAACAAACATACACACACACACTCTCAGTGGCAGTAGAGCTTCACGTAAACAGAGAAGATTGCAGCACAAACAGACAAATAGGGGTCATACTTGCAAACGTAAGCAACCATGTGTATAATGGCACCAGAGAGGATGGCTGTCGTTTTATTGGCTCATAATCAACTGTGCAATTTTGCTTGTTTTTTCACATTGTTTGTAACTTATTTTGTACATAATGTTGCTGCTACCGTCTCTTATGACCGAAAAGAGCTTCTGGACATCAGAACAGTGATTACTCACCTTGGATTGGACGAAGAAGTTTTCTTTAATGAGTCGAACGAAAGGGATTTACTCCAGACACCCGAACAGGCCCTCATTCCCGCCTTTCGCAGGAGAAAGAGACTGAGATGTCGCAGAAGGAGATCGGGGTGCCTTGTGAGGATCAGGCGACGAGTGGCTAATATGCCTTTGCCATCCGTACTATTAGCCAACTTACAATCACTGGAAAATAAATGGGACGAACTAAAAGCACATATATCCTACCAACGACATGAATAACTGTAATATTTATGTTTCGTCGGGGCTGGACGACGACATGAATTCTTTAGATTTTTTTAACCTTTATTTTACTAGGCAAGTCAGTTAAGAACAAATTCTTATTTTCAATGATGACCTAGGAACAGTGGGTTAACTGCCTGTTCAGGGGCAGAACGACAGATTTGTACCTTGTCAGCTCGGGGATTTGAACTTGCAACCGTTACTAATCCAACGCTCTAACCACTAGGCTACCCTGCCGCCCCAAATAACATACAGCTGGCGGGTTATACACTATCGGAAAGATAGAACAGCAGCCTCTGGTAAGACAAGGGGTGGCGGTCTATGTATATTTGTAAACAACAGCTGGTGCACGATGTCTAAGGAAGTCTCAAGGTTTTGCTCGCCTGAGGTAGAGTATCTCATGATAAGCTGTAGACCACACTATCTACCTAGAGAGTTTTCATCTGTATTTTTCGTAGCTGTCTACATACCATCACAGACTGATGCTGGCACTAAGACCACACTCAATGAGCTATATACCGCCATAAGCAAACAGGAAAATGCTAATCCAGAGGCGGCGCTCCTAGTGGCCGGGGACTTTAATGCATGGAAACTTAAATCTGTTTTACATCATTTCTATCAGCGTATTAAATGTGCAACCAGAAGGAAAAAAAACTGTAGACCACCTTTACTCCACACACAGAGATGCCTACAAAGCTCTCCCTCACCCTCCATTTGGCAAATCTGACCTTAATTCTATCCTCCTGATTCCTGCTTACAAGCTAAAATTAAAGCAGGAAGCACCAGTGACTCGTTCAATAAAAACAGTGGTCAGATGAAGCAGATGCTAAAATACAGGACTGTTTTGCTAGCACAGACTGGAATACAGTGGGGCAAAAAAGTATTTAGTCAGCCACCAATTGTGCAAGTTCTCCAACTTAAAAAGATGAGAGAGGCCTGTAATTTTCATCATAGGTACACTTCAACTATGACAGACGAAATGAGAAAAAGAAATCCAGAAAATCACATTGTAGGATTTTTAATTTATTTATTTGCAAATTATGGTGGAAAATAAGTATTTGGTCAATAACAAAAGTTTATCTCAATACTTTGTTATATACCCTTTGTTGGCAATGACAGAGGTCAAACGTTTTCTGTAAGTCTTCACAAGGTTTTCACACACTGTTGCTGGTATTTTGGCCCATTCCTCCATGCAGATCTCCTCTAGAGCAGTGATGTTTTGGGGCTGTCGCTGGGCAACACGGACTTTCAACTCCCTCCAAAGATTTTCTATGGGGTTGAGATCTGGAGACTGGCTAGGCCACTCCAGGACCTTGAAATGCTTCTTACGAAGCCACTCCTTCGTTGCCCGGGCGGTGTGTTTGGGATCATTGTCATGCTGAAAGACCCAGCCACGTTTCATCTTCAATGCCCTTGCTGATGGAAGGAGGTTTTCACTCAAAATCTCACGATACANTATTTTGGTTTCATCTGACCATATGACATTCTCCCAATCCTCATCTGGATCATCCAAATGCTCTCTAGCAAACTTCAGACGGGCCTGAACATGTACTGGCTTAAGCAGGGGGACACGTCTGGCACTGCAGGATTTGAGTCCCTGGCGGCGTAGTGTGTTACTGATGGTAGGCTTTGTTACTTTGGTCCCAGCTCTCTGCAGGTCATTCACTAGGTCCCCCCGTGTGGTTCTGGGATTTTTGCTCACCGTTCTTGTGATCATTTTGACCCCACGGGGTGAGATCTTGCGTGGAGCCCCAGATCGAGGAAGATTATCAGTGGTCTTGTATGTCTTCCATTTCCTAATAATTGCTCCCACAGTTGATTTCTTCAAACCAAGCTGCTTACCTATTGCAGATTCAGTCTTCCCAACCTGGTGCAGGTCTACAATTTTGTTTCTGGTGTCCTTTGACAGCTCTTTGGTCTTGGCCATAGTGGAGTTTGGAGTGTGACTGTTTGAGGTTGTGGACAGGTGTCTTTTATACTGATAACAAGTTCAAACAGGTGCCATTAATACAGGTAACGAGTGGAGGACAGAGGAGCCTCTTAAAGAAGAAGTTACAGGTCTGTGAGAGCCAGAAATCTTGCTTGTTTGTATGTGACCAAATACTTATTTTCCACCATAATTTGCGAATAAATTCATTAAAAATCCTACAATGTGATTTTCTGGATTTTTTTTCCTCATTTTGTCTGTCATAGTTGAAGTGTACCTATGATGAAAATTACAGGCCTCTCTCATCTTTTTAAGTGAGAGAACTTGCACAATTGGTGGCTGACTAAATACTTTTTTTCCCCACTGTATGTTCTGGGATTCTTCCAATGGCATTGAGAATTACACCACATCAGTCACCGGCTTCATCAATAAGTGCATCGATGACGTCATCCCCACAGTGACTGTACGTACATACCCCAACCAGAAGCCATGGATTACAGGCAACATCCGCACTGAGCTAAAGGGTAGAGCTGCCGCTTTCAAGGAGTGGGACTTAACCCGGAAGCTTAAAAGAAATCCCGCTATGCCCTCCAAAGAACCATCAAACAGGCAAAGTGTCAATACAGGACTAAGATTGAATCGTACTATACAGTCTCCGACGCTCGTCGAATGTGGCAGGGCTTGCAAACTATTACAGACTACAAGGGGAAGCACAGCCGAGAATTGCCCAGTGACACAAGCCTACCAGATGAGCTAAATAACTTCTATGCTTGCTTCGCATGAGAGCATCAGCTGTTCCGGATGACTGTGTGGTCACGGATCCTGGACTTCCTGATGGGCCACCCCCAGGTGGTAAGGGTAGGTAACAACACATTTGCCACGCTGATCCTCAACACGAGGGCCCCTCAGGGGTGCATGCTCAGTCCCCTCCTATACTCCCTGTTCACTCACGCCTGCAAGGCCAGGCACGACTCCAACACCATCATTAAGTTTGCAGTTGACACAACAGTGGTAGGCCTGATCACCGACAAATGACGATCCTATAGGGAGGACGTCAGAGACCTGATCGTGTGGCACAAGGACATCAACCTCCCCCTCAACGTGATCAAGACAAAGGAGATGATTGTGGACTACAGGAAAAGGAGGATCGAGCACGCCCCCATTCTCATCGGCGGGGCTGTAGTGGAGCAGGTTGAGAGCTTCAAGTTCCTTGTCGTCCACATCACCAACAAACTAACATGGTCCAAGCACACCAAGGCAGTCGTGAAGAGGGCACAACAAAACCTATTTCCCCTCAGGAGACTGAAATGATTTGGCGTGGGTCCTCAGATCCTCAAAAGCATCCTGGGGGGTTGCATCACTGCCTGGTATGGCAATTGCTCTGCCTCCAACCACAAGTCACTACAGAGGGTAGTGCGTACAGCCCAGTACATGTCCGGGGCCAAGATGCCTGCCATCCAGGACCTCTATACCAGGCGGTGTCAGAGGAAGGCCCTAAAAATTGTCAAAAACTCCAGCCACCCTAGTCATAGACTGGTCTCTCTGCTACCGCAAGGCAAGCAGTACCGGATTGCCAAGTCTAGGTTAAAGAGGTTTCTAAACAGCTTCTAAACAGACTCCTGAACATCTAATCAAATGGCTACCCAGACTATTTGCATTGCCCCCCTGCCCCCTTCTATGCTGCTGCTACTCTCTGTTATTATCTATGTATAGTCACTTTAATTACTCTACCTACATGTACATATTACCTAAATTACCTTGACTAACTGGTGCCCCTGCACATTGACTCTGTACCAGTACCCCCTGTATATAGCCTCGCTATTGTTATTTTACTGCTGCTCTTTAATTATTAGTTACTTTTATTTCAAACTTTTTTTATTGTATTTTCTTAAAACTGCATTGTTGGTTAAGGGCTTGTGAGTAAGCATTTAATTGTAAGTTCTACACCGGTTGTATTCGGCGCATGTGACAAATACAATTTTATTTTATTTAAATTTAAGCAGTTTCTCCGACTCAAAATGTGTATCAGCTAAATTAAAATCATCAATTTACTTGCACGTGGCTGAATGCTAAATTGTAGCTGGTCCCATCAGATAAAATGGCACACGTTAGCCCTATGCTAAACTCACCTGGTGGCAGTGATTATATCCTAGAACAAGTTCTGCATCAACCAATTAAAAGTTGTCAAAGTTCTGGACGTAGTGTTCCAACACTAGTTCACGGAAGCGTGAATGCTGTATATACAGTACAGTAGGTAGGCAATATGCTGAACAGGCAATCATAGCTAACTATTTTGGTCGATTACAAACAAAATAGTTATTGAATCACAAAGCGTAACAGAAAATGCATGCAGAATTTCTTACCTCTCTTTCAGTGTTGGGGTTTGCACAACTTGTACAGCCTCAGGTTCCCTTGAAACCTTGTCTCCATCAGTATCTCCCTGAGAAAAACATGTTTGTGTGACATTACTTTACCAAATTGTTTAGCTAGATGCATTTTTTGGAGTGGTCCTTGGCCAATAATGCTGTTGACCCCCTAGATAGCTAGCATTATCATCTACAAATGAAAGACACTATCATGACAACAATCTGCATATCTAGCTTAGTTAGCTAACGTTAGCAATTTGAAATAAAGTGGGGGTTATGCTGTGTAGCTACCTACTTTTCCCACATTTTGTTGTGTTACAGCCTGAATTTTTTAATTGATTAAATTGAGATTTTGTGTCACTGGCCTAGACACAATACCCAATTAATGTCAAAGTGGAATTATGTTTTTAGACATTTTTACAAATGTATCAAAATGAAAAGCTGAAATGTCTTGAGTCAATAAGTATTCAACCCCTTTGTTATTGCAAGTCTAAATAAGTTTAGGATTAGACATTTGCTTAACAAGTCTCATAAGTTAAATGGGCTCACTCTGTGTGCAATAATAGTGTTTAACATGAGCTTTGAATGACTACCTCAGCTCTGTACGCCACACATACAATTATTACATTTTGCATTTCGCTAACCCTAACCAGCAATAACATCTGTTAAATATGTGTATGTGACCAATAATACATTTGATTATCTGTAAGGTGTGACAATAATGCTTGTACGAACTCGAACCCAGGCGCAGAGAAACACAGTAAGCAGAGGTTGGGGTAAATCCAGAACTTTTAATTAGAGTCTTAAAAGAAACAAGGCAACAGCAACTGAGCATATTAACAAAACATGAGACCAAAGCAACGATGCAGGCCAACTGAGGAACCTAAATAACCAGGCAACCAGGTGAACAGAGTAGGTAATTAAAAACATATGAAACCAATAAGAAATATTCAGGGTAACCTGGAAACTAGAAAACAAGGTAAGGGTGCCCTCCAGCGGTAACCTTAGGCAACAACACTCCAATAACACAGAACCTGTGACAGGACCCCCCTTCAAGGAATGTCTCCTGATGTTCCACCAGGGGTAGCCAAACGGCGACGGAAATCCCGAATGAGTCCGGGATCCAGAATGTCCCGAGCCGGACCCCAGGATTGCTCCTCAGGGCCGTAACCTTCCCAGTCCACGAGATACTGAGTCCCACGCCGGAACTGGCGACTGGAGAGGATTCGTCGCACAGTGTAGGCTGGCTGTCCCGCTATCATGTGAGGCAGAGGCAGAGGCCAAGTGGCCGGAACCAGAGGACTGAACACCACAGGCTTGAGTCTGGAGATGTGGAAGGTGGGATGGACCCTCATGGACTGGGGAAGATGAAGGCGATAGGCCACAGGATTAATGCACACTCGAACCTTGAGTGGCACAACGTACCGGGGTGCCAACTTCCTTAATTCCACCCGCAGAGGCAGATCCCTAGTAGACAACCAGACCATCTGGCCTGGACGCAACGACAGATGAGACGTTTAGCGGATGGGACCGCCACTTCATTCTCCTGATCTGGAAACAGAGGAGGCTGGTAACCGTACAAAACCTGGAATGGTGACAGGCCGGTGGAGGACCTCTGGAGAGTGCTGTGTGCGTACTCCACCCAGGGAAGATGCTAACTCCAAGTGGCGGGGTTGGCGGACACACAGCACTGTGAGGCGGTCTCCAGGTCCTGGTTCACCTGCTTCGTTTGACCGTTGGACTGAGGGTGATAGCCCGAGGACAAACTAGCTTATGACCCCAGAAGAGTGCAGAACGCCCTCCAGAATCTGGAGGCAAACTGGGGGCCCCGGTCGAAGATGATGTCCAGAGGAAGTCCGTGAAGGCGGAAAACATGCTGAATGACTAGCTGAGCAGTCTCACGGGCAGATGGAAGCTTAGGCAGCGGAATGAAATGTTCCGCGTTGGAGAAACGGTCCACAATGACCAGTATGACAGTGTAGCCCTCTGAGGATGGAAGGCCATGATGAAATCCATAGAGAAATGAGACCAGGGTCGAGAAGGTGTTGGCAGCGGATGAAGAAGCCCCAGAGGCTGCTGATGAGGAGTCAGGTCCTGGGCGCATGTCGGACAGGCAGCCACAAAGGTCAGAGTGTCCGCCTCCGCCGAAGGCCACCAAAACCTCCTCCTCAGAAACTCTACCGTTCGCTGCCCTCCCAGATGAGAGGTGAGACGCGACGAGTGAGCCCACTGGTACCTTGGACCGTGCCCCAAGAGGGACAAAAAGTCTGTTAGGTGGGCAGCTGTCAGGAACTGCCTCCATACCTTGCGCCTCCCTCACTACAGTCTCTATACGCCAGGACACCGGCGCGAGGATGAGCGACCTGGGGATGATAAAAGGGCATCCGGCTTCACATTCTTAGACCCCAGATTGTAAGATAACGTGAATCTGAATCGAGTGAAGAAAAGAGCCCAACGAGCCTGTCGGTTACTGAGGTGTTTAGCCTCTTGGATGTAGGCCAGGTTATTATGGTCAGTACAAACCGTAAAAGGATGTTCCGAACCCTCCAACCAGTGCCGCCACTCCTCCAGTTTGACCACAAGAAGCTCCCGATTACCGACATCATAGTTCCTCTCCGCTGGAGTGAGACGCCTAGAGAAGAAGGAACAGGGATGAAGCTTTTGGTCTTTCGCCGAGCGCTGAGACAGAACCGCACCCACGCCAACGTCAAAGGCATCCACCTCTACCACGAAGGGAAGAGAAGGACCCACATGTTCTAGAATGGGTGCAGAAAAAAACTGACGTTTCAGGTCCTGGAACACCTTCTCAGCAGCAGGGGTTCAGCTTACATGCCCAGCCGAGCCCTTGGTCAGTGCTGTCAATGGCGCAGCCACAGAACTAAAGTCTCTCACAAATCTCTGGTAGAAATTGGCAAAACCCAAAAAGCGCCGGACTTGCTTGACTGTGCAGGGTCGCGGCCAGTTGACCACCGCTTCTACCTTTTGGGAGTCCATCCGTACACAGCCCTGAGGCACAATGTAACCCAGGAAGGAGATCTGAGGGACGGGAAACTCACACTTTTCGGGTTTCACAAACAAGTGGTGAGAGAGGAGTCTTTGAAGAACCTGGCTGAACCATGGACCTGGAGAAGATGAGGATGTCATCCAGGTACACAAACACGAACTGGTGAATGAAGTCGTGCAGCACATCATTAACCAGGGCCTAGAAAACGCCTGGGGCATTTGTAAGTCCAAACGGTATGACACGGTACTCATAATCTCCATTTGGGGTGTTGAACGCTGTCTTCCACTTGTCTCCCTGTCTGATGCGCACCAGATTGTACGCGTTCCGTAAATCCAATTTAGAGAAAACCGTAGCTCCCTGGAGTCTCTCAAAGGCTGAGACATAAGAGGAGTAGGGTAACGGTTCTTGAAGGTAATGTTATTTAAACCCCGGTAATCAATACAGGGGCGTAATCCCCCATCCCTCTTTCCAACAAAGAAAAAACCCGCTCCTGTAGGTGAAGTGGACGGCCAAATAAAACCAGCCACCAATGCCTCCTTAATATAACTGTTCATGGCTGCCGTCTCTGGACCTGAGAGAGAATACAGCCCTCCTCTCAGAGGAGTGGTACTGGGCAGGAGGTCGATGGCACAATCGTAGGACCTAACAAAAAACAGACATTGAATATCCCTTTGAGCATGGTGAAGTTATTAATTACACTTTGGATGGTGTATCAATACACCCAGTCACTATAAAGATACAGGTGTCCTTCTTAACTCAGTTGCCAGAGAGGAAGGAAACCGCTCAGGGATTTCACCATGGTGACTTTAAAACAGTTAGTTTAATAGTTGTGATAGAAAATTGAGAATGGATCAACAACATTGTAGTTACTCCACAATACTAACTTACATAACAAAATTAAAATAAGGAATCCTGTACATAATACAAATATTTCAAAACATGTGTCCTGTTTGCAGTAAGGCAAATTTATTGGCCAGTCTGAGATATGACTTTTTCTTTGCAACTCTGCCTAGAAGGCCAGCATCCCGGAGTCGCTTCTTCACTGTTGACGTTGAGACTGGTGTTTTGTGGGTACTATTTAATCAAGCTGCCAGTTGAGGACTTGTGAGGCGTCTTTCTCAAACTAGACACTCTAATGTACTTGTCCTCTTGCTCAGTTGTGCACCGGGGCCTCCCACTCCTCTTTCTATTCTGGTAAGAGCCAGTTTGCGCTGTTCTGTGAAGGGAGTAGTACACAGCGTTGTACCAGATCTTCAGTTTGTTGCCAATTTCTCGCGTGGAATAGCCTTAATTTCTCAGAACAAGAATAGACTGATGAGTTTCAGAAGAAAGAGCTTTGTTTCTGGCCATTTTGAGCCTGTAATCGAACCCACAAATGCTGATGCATACTCAACTAGTCTAAAGAAGGCCAGTTTCTTGAATCAGGACAACAGTTTTCAGCTGTGCTAACATAATTGCAAAAGGGTTTTCTAATGATCAATTAGCCTAAAAATTATAAACTTGGATTAGCTAACACAACGTGCCATTGGAACACAGGAGTGATGGTTGCTGATAATGGGCCTCTGTATGCCTATTTAGATATTCTAAAAAAATCGGCCAATTCCAGCTACAATAGTAATTTACAACATTAACAATGTCTACACTGTATTTCTGATCAATTTGATGTTATTTTAATGGACCAGAAATGTACTTTTCTTTCAAAAACAAGGACATTTCTAAGTGACCCCAAACTTTTGAATGGTAGTGTAGCTGTGTTAGCTAATTTGAACATTGAACACACTAAGGTTACTAGCTAGCAGGCAAAAAACGCAACCCAACACTTACTTAATGTTACCAGTCAATGAACTCTTCCAGCTTTCAAATTAATTCCAATGTTTATGCGGTTTCTGGATTGGTCATGAGCAGTCTTTTTATTGCTTCAAGTTTTATTGGTCGAGTTGATTCAGATCTAAGAACAGAGAATGATGTTTGTTGACTTTATCTGCTCTGTTTGTTTCTGGTGGCTTTAACATTAGGTTGCAAGTTGCACTTCCTCACCATCTCCGGGGCAGCAGAGTCATTAGAATAGGCAGGATTAACACAAAGACACACCTTGCCCAGAAGGCCAGCCCAAGGTGGCTCAGGGCTCAACCCCCTTGTTTTAGTTCGAAGTGAAAACTACACAAGAAGTGGGGCGGCATATAGTCACCCACGACCTGCTGATTCCTGCTTTAACATACCTCAGTTCAACAGCACATTCTGATCATCAAAGCAACTATCATTTGTATTTGACTGACTGGTCAAATAGCACCTCTGTGTAAAGTGCCTAGTCCACGTAATTGTCGCTTACTGCACTTCAGTAACAACTAGGCTACCATCCAGATCCCTTCCTCTACGTATCCTGGTTAGCTTAGGAAACAAGCTGTGTTTGATTCAGCTGAGCTATCAGGTCAACACATTTAGACACTGATCAGCTTCCATACTGATTTGTGTAAACTATCTATAGTTGAAAGGAACTTCTCTAACTTTTCTCGCACGAGCTGTATGTGAAAGTCAAATCAACGGGAGACGAGGTTGAGTTTTTGGAAGCTACATTGACATTGGATTTGCCCAAGGGACACCATCATTTCATTGTGAAGCTGGTACCCTATCATTCCTCCATGGTTGATTGGATCGTTGGAAGTTTAGAAGTAGTTACCATTAGTCCTTTTCCTCAGACTTTCATCTCTCTCTGCTCATAACGGGCCAAATCTGAACTTGAAATATCCATGTTATTCATACATTTTTTGCAATGATTGATAATAATTGATATTAATGCATTAATATGAACTTTTTCACTAAATCCGTTACCCACTGAATATACATTTAGGGGTGGTGTCTCCGGAGCCAGAATAAGCCTAGTCCTGAACTAAATAGCATATTTAATAGAGAATCTCCATAGAATACGCTTTTTAGTTCAGGACTAGGCTAAACTATAGGTCAGGGAAGCAGGCCATATAGCATAGTCTAGTCGTGGACTATAGTGGCAGTATGTAGTTGAAAACAACTGATCGTCCATTGAAGAAGTGAGATGATCTCCACAGTAGCGAGATGAAGGCTTCACTGCAGCCTAATGCAAACCCACCGGTAGACATGATAGCATCCCTGGCTGTCAGCCACGTGTTTTATGGCATAGACACTGATAGACAGGGAGGCTGTTGAAAAAAAACATGCTGTTTGATAGAGGTCAAAGTCACATCTGACATACAGATGTGACTACAGACTATAGGGTTGTCTACAGGGCTGCAGGAATACAATGTATCTCTTCAGGTTTTTTGTTTGTTCCTGTTTGCATGTACATTTACCATTGAAGGATACAAACCATGTTAATGAACATGCAATTACTGATCCAATAAGGTCTGGATATTCAGCTGAATAAAATCAATCCAAACTGATGGTATGATACAGGCCTGTGTTTACAGTAGTCTATAAATGATGCTTCTGCAGTGACATATATTTACCACTAGATGTCCTAATTCTTCACTAGAGGAACACCTCACCATGTTTTGACCAGGAAATCTTCATACGTTAGAGTAGACTGTTGCATAGTAATGGAGCCTACATTACTGTCACTTTTACCCCCACAGTAATTTGTCCCCCGTGAAATACATATTAGGTTGGAAATCAGTTAGAGAGCAGTGCACTGTTTGATTATTCAAGGCTTGTCATTTCCAAATGTCCAGCTATGTTATTGGTGAGGAATTTAATGGACATGATAGCATCTCCATCATGGCATAGTGATGTAAGAATTCCAACATGGCGACCATGGAGCCTGTCAACTCAAAGCCTTTCCCAGTATCATTAACCTGTAGTCGGTTTGCCCTACCTGCGGATGACCTCCAGGGAACAACGTGTGTTTGTCTGTTCGTATGTGTGTGTGTGCATATGACCGCCCAGTGTAAAAAACGTGCGTCACAATACCGCAGTATCCCGCTGAGCTAAAGCCTGCTTAGAGAGAGCATGTGCTTTACTGTACATTTATTTAACTCTTTTGGTGTTAATGAGATGGGGGACACATACACAGAGACAGAGGGAGAGCATGTCTTGTAGTGTATTTGTGTTGATGGCTTATGGACTCCTGGTCAGTTCAGAGGGCTGCCAAAGAAAAGCTACCATGTGTATTACATCACATATAGCTAGAGAGAGATGGGGAGGAATAAAGAGAGAGAGATAGCTGGAGAGAGAGAGAGTGAAAGGGAAAGAGAGAGATAGTGAGCGTAGGAGAACGCGAGGGGATGACATGAAGAGACGGAGAGAGGAGGGGAAAAAAGGATGAGCAACAGAGAGAGAGAGGGTAAAGACAGGGAAAGGGAGAGGTGGGCGGCAAAGCCTACAGCTTGGTATGAGAGGGGACAGTGGGGGTGCTCACTGCTCAGCGATGTGTTATGATTCTTCCCCCCTCCCTACTCCCTCTCTCGCTCTCTATCCCTCCCTCTCCCTCGTTCTGGCTCTGTTGCCAAGGCTACCATATAGCCTCTTGCTGCATATACCTAGACGAGGCTGTCGCTTGTGGATCTTTCGCTCTCCTCCAGGAAACAAACAAAAGAAAACCCGTCACACACACTCTCTCACACACACACACACACACACTGATAAAGGAATAAAGTATTTTCAGATTGCGTTGTGTCAAAGGGTTGAGCTGAGAGGGAGGAAGGACGGTAATGTGAAGAGAAACACACCCAGGTAAGAAAGCTCTGCCAGACTAGACCATACGACTGGGTGATGACTGCCTAGAGCTGCCACTACTCTCTCTCTCTCTCTCTCTTTCTCTTCCTCCTCTTTGCGCGACAACATGGAGTGAATATCAATGTTTACAGCTGGCTGCTGCGCTTCTGTCCGTAAAAGGTAGGGAGGGAGTCGTATTGTGTGCGTGTGTGCGAGTGCATGTGTGTATGTGTGTTTTCTTTGTTGCCTTCCAATATAAGCATTGAATCTAGTACTGTTTTCATTGTATAATCTAGTGTGTTTGTCTCAGTAACTGTATTGTTTGGGTATGTGCATATCTTTTCCTACATGAAAATATGCGAGTTACCATAGAGAGATGCAACAGCTCCCATCCCTGTGGGATTCATTACGAATGTTTTCATGCAGCTCTCTCTGTGCAGTTTGATCTCTCGGGCTCACTGTAGCGCTGTACGTGATAGGAATGGTGTTTCGTCTCAGTATGACTGACTACCAAAGACTGAAAATATTCCGTACACTTTGTAGTTAGATGTAGGCCTAATGTTGATGCCATCTTTCCTCAATGAGGAAGTGAGAGGTTGTAGATAAGGATGCTTTATTTTCTGAGATGGTGAAGGATGATACTCGGCTGCACCGTGTTGATTATTTTATTTTTGTTTACTAACTAACCTTCCTTGGGGGAATTGATTTTATGTTTATTTATTGATCCATTTTTGAATGCACTGTTGTTGAAGGGAATCCAGTGTGTGTGTGTGTGTGTGTGTGTGTGTGTGTGTGTGTGTGTGTGTGTGTGTGTGTGTGTGTGTGTGTGTGTGTGTGTGTGTGTGTGTGTGTGTGTGTGTGTGTGTGTGAGAGGGATTTAAGCTGCTGAGGGAGGCATGTCTCTGTCTCTCATGACCATGTCTCCTGTTACTGTCCTATCATCACTTTCAGTAAGAGCTTCCTGCTCCTGCCTGCCATGTGAGCATTAACACAACACTGTTCGATACCTCCCGACCTCTAACCTCCTCACCCACTGTCTCAGCTGGAAGAAAACAAGAACGTGATAGGCAATTTCCTTATTTTCTATTTTATTTTCCCCCGAAATTCCTTTCAAATATAGTTTTGTTCTTCTCTTGCATGCCATCTGCTGTTTTCACTAGTTCAGATGTTGGCACCTCCGCCCCCAGAATTAAATTGAGTTAGCTAGCTGGTGCACATAAGATTTGGTTCTGGGTGGTACAATTATCCTTCTCCTAAACTCAATTTTACCTTTAGTTGTGACCTTGCACGCCGTACTTTCTTTCAAAAAGAACAGGTGCAAAACTTTCCCAAGTGTGTGAGAGGCTTAGTTCATCTGGTCCTTGGAGAGCTCTTGGGCCTGTATTCACAAGACGTCTCATGCCTTATTCATACTAGTGCCAACCTGAACCACACTAAGCTGGTTTGGATATTTTCTTTTCACAGTGTCCTTTTCAGCACGGTTCCAGCATCTATGGTGGATGCATAACCAGGCATGCCCAGTACAGCTCAGCTTGGCTCGGTTTGGCCATGTAGTGCGAATCAGGCATCAGAGTAGGGGTGCTGATCTTGCATCAGGTCCCCCCTGTCCATATCATCTTATTCACTACGATGTAAAAGGGCAAAACTGATCTTAGATCAGCACTCCTACTCTGTGACGATTTGTGAATACAGGCCCTGGTCTTCTCTCCTGGGACAGGGACTGTGGGAAGTCTCATACGGTGACTTGTCTTTTATGTGAGAGGCTCATCTTTGATATCTATCTCTGTGTCTCATAATCCAACGTTATTAGGTGTATTGTATTATATGATAGACAAGACCAGGAAGCCCACACAGCACCCATTCTAAAATATTATTTTGATGAACATACTGTGAAAACACATTATTCCAGAACCATCTTTGAGGGGGTCATTTTCAACCATCTGATCAAAGAACGCTTAGCCGTAAATGGCTGTAATGTTCCACTGGGTTTTCATCCTACTCACACAAATTATCTCCACACTAATTTGTTTGTTTGTTTCAGTGTTTTTGGGCTTAGAATGCATTAACTGTGGATGATTAACTGTTCATCGATCCACTAACCTGCCATATTCTAAAAGATGGTCAGACCTTCCATTGCTTTCCTCCGCTACTTGTCTATTTTATAGAATGATCTCAATCGAAAAGTTTGATTTCCAAAAAATGTCCATTCAGAAGTTACCTGGATGCTTCATGACTGAGGGTCTTTACCTGACAGCAAGAGGAACATGTCCCACTTATCGCCATGAATCACACAGCATATCCTTAGATACCCAGTGCTGTTGCTACACATACTTGCTTGTTGGGGTGTAGACTACTGATGGTAGCCTGGGTCTCTTGCCAAATAGAGAAACAAGTAACATTGTTTAAAGCAGCAACCATTAAGTTTACCAGGCTATACTGGGGCTCTTGTGCTTAGTGCTGTATACTCTACTTTCTGATCAACACAATGTCTTGAACTGAGATGAATGACTGAGCGAGTGCTGCCTTCAGGACCTAAAGAGGAGGGTGCTCTCACTGTTAGGACCAACATTAATACACTGAACAAAAATATAAACACAACATGCAGTCATTTCAAAGACTTTACTGAGTTACAGTTCATATAAGGAAATCAGTCAATTTAAATACATTCATTAGACCCTAATCTATGTATTTCACATGACTGGGAATACAGATATGCATCTGTTGGTCACAAATAGCTTTAAAAAAAGTAGGGGCATGGATCAGAAATCCAGTCAGTATCTGGTGTGACCACCATTTGCCTCATGCAGCACGACATATCTGCTTCACATAGAGTTGATCAGGCTGTTGATTGTGGCCTGTGGAATATTGTCCCACTCCCACTTCAATGGCTGTGAGAAGTTGCTGGATATTGGCGGGAACTGGAACACGCTGTCGTACACGTCAATCCAGAGCATCCCAAACATGCTCAATGGGGGACATGTCTGGTGAGTATGCAGGCCATGGAAGAACTGAGACATTTTCAGATTCGAGGAATTGTGTAGAGATCCTTGCAACATGGGGCCGTGCATTATCACGCTGAAACATGAGGTGATGGCAGCGGATGAACGGCACGACAATAGACCTCAGGAACTCGTCACGGTATCTATGTGCATTCATATTGCCATTGATTAAAATGCAATTGTGTTCGTTGTCCGTAGCTTATGCCTGCCCATGCCATAACCCCACAGCCACCACGGGGCACTCTGTTCACAACATTGACATCAGTCTGTCATCTGCCCGGTACAGTTGAAACCGGGATTCATCCGTGAAGAGCACACTTCTTCATCAGCTGTCCAGGTGGCTGGTCTCAGACAATCCCGCAGGTGAAGAAGCCGGATGTGGAGGTCCTGGGCTGGCGTGGTTA
Source organism: Hucho hucho (assembly GCA_003317085.1). Taxonomy (NCBI): domain Eukaryota; kingdom Metazoa; phylum Chordata; class Actinopteri; order Salmoniformes; family Salmonidae; genus Hucho; species Hucho hucho. The sequence goes on along the minus strand of QNTS01000871.1, from coordinate 63,771 downwards.
CACGTGGTCTGTGAGGCCGGTTGGACGTACTGCCAAATTCTCTAAAAAGACGTTGGACATGGCTTATGGTAGAGAAATTAAGATAAAATTCTCTGATAACAGCTCTGGTGGACATTCCTGCAGTCAGCATGCCAATTGCATGCTCCCTCAAAACAACTTGAGACATCTGTGACATGGTGTTTTGTGACAAAACTGCACATTTTAAAGTGGCCTTTTATTGTCCCCAGCACAAGGTGCACCTGTGTAATGATCATGCTGTTTAATCATCTTCTTGATATGCCACACCTGCCAGGTGGATGGATTATCTTGGCAAAGGAGAAATGCTCACTAACAGGAATGTAATCAAATATGTGCACATAAATTGAGAGAAATAAACTTTATCTGGGATATTTTATTTCAACTCATGAAACATGGGACCAATACTTTACATGTTGTGTTTATATTTTTGTGCAGTATACATACTATTGTCTCAGTGGCATACTGTATACTGTACCTCGCGCTAAGCTTTGATACGTGTGTGTGTGTGTTCTGTATGCTCGTCATTACCATGGTTACTGAAACTCCAGCTTTACAGCGTCAGCGCTTCAAACAACCTTCACACAAATAGTGCTGCTCGCCTCCTATTCATCCATCCATTCATCCATCCATCCACTCCTCTGTCCATCCACTTGTCTGTCCATCCACTCGTCCGTCCATCCACTCGTCCGTCCATCCACTCGTCTGTCCTTCCACTCGTCTGTCCATCCACTCGTCTGTCCTTCCACTCATTCATCCGTCCTTCTGCTCATCCATCCATCCATTGAGGGGAAGGACCTTTGTGAACTTAAACCATCGCTTTCGATACAAAACCCTCAATGCTGCAACGTGTGTGTGTGTGTGTGTGTGTGTGTGTGTGTGTGTGTGTGTGTGTGTGGTGTGTACGTACGTTGCCATGGCTACTGGCCAGCCCGACTGGCGTCATCACTTTAAGAACACCTTCGCAGTGAGTGGAGAGAGAAAAGGACTCAAAGTAGCATCCCTCTGTTCGACACACAGACACACACACACACTCACACACACACACACACACACACACACACGGTGTGGTCTCACATTCCACTGAGTTCACCACATTCACCACAGTAGAGGAGGGAAAGGAGAAGAGGAATAAAGAGAGAAAAAAAGAGAGGGAGTGAGAAAAAGGGGGGAGAAAGAGACAGACAGAGGCGAAGACAGACACAGTGAGACAGGGAGGGACAGAGGAAAATAAAGAGAGCTAAACTGAAACATGTGGGGCCTACAGATTGGACTGGGTCTGTCTGACTGTTTGACAGTCGGTCTGACTGTTTTGCTATGTCTGACTGTTTTCATGTGTCTAACTCCATTTGAGTGTTTTTTGTCTGTGACTGACTGACTGGGTCTGGGCCTGGTTTGCGTGGTGAATGAGAGAGAGATTTAGTTTAGTGGTTCACAGTTCACCTTCCACCTCCGTCCTCCTCTAATCACATCCCAGCTGGTGACAGGTCAGAATGATACTCTGGTACATCTCTAGCTTACACTGGATTACTAATATTCTCTTCAAAATGACCACTTTATTTTACTGCCTGTTATATATTTGTGCGGATGGTTTTTGGAAATCGAATCATTCACAGATTACAAATATCTGTGTAACTGAGTAAAACATTTTCTCTTCTTCCAGGACAGATTCATACAACATGGCCAACAACTGGTTGCCACAGGATACAGAATTTGACTTGATCATGTGATCTGTCTTCCTTCCTGTACCCTTAGACCTTCCAGAGGTAAGTCGCCTGACCTCCTCAGACTTCCTCATTGGCTGGATGGACTCTGCGATTCAATAAAACAGCTGAAAAGTAAACAATGACCAAACTGTAAAGAGAATATACTAAATAGCAGAATGGTTGAATTAGTGTCGGTAAGTATCTGAAGTGAAATAGGCTACAACTGGAAATCGACCTGGATTGTGACATTCTCAAACCTGGTTTAATGCTACTGTACATGTTGTGAGAATCTTAGTTTCAATGAGGAATCTTATGTCATTCTGTGGCACCGTAGACATCCAGTCAGATAGCTGGACACTGTGTGAGGACAGCATGGCTCTGACTGCCATTCTTACTCCATATAATAAGGAATATTTTGTTATTCAGAGCTTTGATATAAAGCCCTGAGAGGGGTGTACATGTGCCACAGACACACACACAGCACAAACCACACACAGGCACATACGCACACACGTGCACACACGTGTGGAGGGATTGCTGACGCGTGCGCGTGTGTGTGTGTGTGTGTCAGCAATCAGGCGAATGAGCAGCACCCTTACTAATGGGGGAAAGACAGAAGAGTGGTACAGAAAAGGACTCTGAATAGACTGCTGATTGAAAGAAAGAAAGAAAGAAAGAAAGAAAGAAAGAAAGAAAGAAAGAAAGAAAGAAAGAAAGAAAGAAAGAAAGAAAGAAAGAAAGAAAGATGAATGGTGTACACGTGTGTGTTTGTGTGTTGTCAGTGGATGATTATTCCTGGGAAGGATGAGAGGCACTCTGTTGCCATGAAGATGGGCGGAGCTGTAAACTCTTCCCCTGATTCATCCCTCCCTCTGCAATAGAGCACACACACACACACACACAAAACACACACACACACACACACACACAAGAGCACAATCCCAGTAAGACAAGAGGATTCGGAGATGCAAGCCACTCACACCTGAATAGACCAGCAGAATAGACCCAACACACGCACACACCAAGCACTTCAGGCTTAATGCGAGTAACACACACACCACATTATTGAGCTGCAACAGGCTCATTTCAAGGATGGAGGTTTCGCTGAGAGGATTCATCTGCATTTGTGCTGATCATGGCGCCCATAATATTACTGTATTGTTGACCTACCTGCCCCCCTCCCCTCCTGGTTTGTCTCAGGGGCATCATGACCAGACGACTGAGCAGCTCGACCCGTTCCCAGACGGAGGACTCCATCTTCCTAAAGCCAGACGAGGACCCCATATGGCTGGATGACCCTCCAACGACAGACGGCGACCCCTCTCAACCAGGAGATGGCCCCCTGGGCCTTGATGAACCCCCAGGACAAGGGACAGGTCCCCCAGGGCCCCAGAAACACCAAGAGAAACTGTGGAGGGACAAGTTTTACACCATCGTCATGGGGATGCACTGGTGTGCCGTGCTCTGCACAATCTCCCAAATCACGGTGGGTCAGCTGAGATGCTCCCAGGTTCCGACATTATTAACAACAGGCACTAAGGCAAAGGATGTGGTAGAAAAAGTGTTCATAAATGCAAATAGATGTGCAGTGCAACCACAGTTCGAAAAGGCTTAGCTGTGAAAGTACCTGTTCTTGTCAGAATCCAAAAAATACTTTTCAACTTCAATGGGGCGGCAGGCAGCCTAGTGGTTAGAGCGTTGGGCCAGTAACTGAAAGGTTGCTGGATCGAATCCCCGAGCTGACAAGGTAAAAATCTGTCGTTCTGAACAAGGCAGTTAACCCCCTTTTCCCCGGTAGGCCGTTATTGTAAAGAAGAATTTGTTCTTAACTGGCTTAACCTTTATTTAACTAGGCATCTACTGGTTTGCTACATTTAGGAGCAGATCAACTGAAGTTTCTTCTGATGTCATATTCCCTGTCTTGTTTGAAAATTTAATGAACAAGAAATTATTCAGCCATTTTTGTCTGTTTATGATGTATTCATGCTGGGAAAAAAGACAGGTGTGAAATTAGCACTTATGCAAAAGTGAATGAGGCCCTTATTATGATATCATACTGAAGTTGGTCACTCTACATATTTTTTATGACTTTTTAAAAATTGCACTTAGCCTACTTTGCTTGTAAATATCCCTTGCTATCTGTTGTTTTTAAGTATGTGATTTTGTTTGTATGTATTGTGGCTGCTGCACAATTAATGGCCTCATTGAAAACAGTCTGAATCCAATCCTCCTCTCAGGGTTATTGTGCCTTCTTCGTGGTGGATGGTAATGGGCTTGTCTCAGCCTTCTACAAATCGCTGCAGCTCCTAGACTTCTACCTGGGCGTCCTCCTATCATTCAACCCTGTGTTTGGAGTGGACGTGAGTAATTGGACACACCTCTACACTGACATTGCAACACAACACAAACCTATAAGTTGGTGGCATACAGAGGAAAGTTTGATAAAGACTTAAACTGTAGTTGACATTACTCAAAGTATTTTTTTGACTTGCCAGTTCATAGTGTTTGAAAAAATTTATTCTGGCCAGGTCACAAAGTTAGCATTCAATCATTTCCACATGTAAAGCAGAGACCCTGTGATTTATTGCAAACTCTAATGCTTGACCAGTGGAGGCTGCTGAGGGGAGGATGGCTGGAATGGAGCAAATGGAATGGCATCAAACACATGGAAACCATGTGTTCAATGTATTTGATACCATTCCACCTATTCTGCTCCAGCCATTACCACGAGCCCATCCTACCCAATTAAGGTGCCACCAACCTCCTGTGTGCTTGACATATTGCTCTCTGATGTTTTTCTGGCTTCAGTGGCTTGCGTTGTGTACATGTTCGTTATTGACGTGCTGCTTATTGTGTTAATATAATTTTAGTCTGGTTGATGTCAAGTGCCTGTTTGTCTGATACTGATGTGTGAATGCGTCCAGGTCTCTCTTTGAAAAATATACTTTTTATCTCAATGAGACAAAGGTTAAATAAAAATGTATGAAAATAAAACGTCACCGGTATGTATGTCCCACGTCCTCTCTCTGTGTGTCTGTTAAACAGTCCCTGTGCGTGATGGTGGAGGTGGAGAAAACCAATAACTACTGGGTCCTCCAGGCCACCGAAGGCATTGGCATGGCTATAATTGTCTTCATGGTAGGTACCTCTCACACACAGGCTGTGTTCTGTGACTTTGTGTTGGATAAACGCCAACGGGCAACTGTGTTTATAAACTGCAGCTCGGAAAAGATAACCGTGTCGCTCGTGAACATGCGTTCATACTATAATGCGCATGCACGAAATGAAACTCACGCTTTCCAGCAGCAACCTCTGTGGGGACCAATCCAGACAATATGTGGGCGTGATGGCACTCCTCATAGGTGCACATAATTTTAAAACAAGACAATGACTATCTAGTCTCTCAGTCAAGGTTTAGTTACAACTCTGGACTATATTGCAAGATGGAAAGCAATGGATTGACATTGACTATTGATTTATATATTGAATTTAAAATGTTGATTAGCTGGGCATACTGGGCAATATGGATCTCTCAGTGAATAATAAGTATTCAGCCAAGCCATAGTATAAATATTATTTTCTATTTGAAAATGTATAAAAGGAAATCTGGGGGAGCCAGTTTGAATGGGCCTGATGCAGCTGATAAAATTAATAATAGTATTGTTATCTATAATTTACAGATGCTATGCTTAAGTTTGTCAATAGAGGAGATGCTGGATCATCAGCCAGTACAAGCAGACTCAGTTGATCCACATCCAGCTTCAGCCAGTACTAACACAGACCCAGTACAGCTGGCTTCAGCAAATACTAACACAGACCCAATACAACCATCTTCAGCAAGTACTAACACAGACCAGGTGAAGTACAGGCAGCCTCCGCCAGTACTACCACAACCAGAGGTGTACAGCCAGCATCAAATACAAGCTGCTCAGACCCTAATAGAGAACTTGATCTGCGCCTAAGTCGGGGACAGACTCTTGACCAGATACAAATGACAATTTTGGAGGCTGAAAGAAAGAGATGGCGGGATGTCCTTACACGTTTAATAAGTATCACTCAGTCTCTGGCTGAAAGAAACCTAGCATTCAGGGGTTCATCAGACAAAATCTTCCAACCAGATAACGGAAACTTCCAGAAAGAGGTTGAATTACTGGCAAAATTTGACCCCGTTATGGAAAATCATCTCAGCAAAATTAAAGATGGAGAGACACATGCTCATTACCTTGGGAAGCGCACACAGAATGAGCTGATACAGATTGTGAGTGACAAGATTCTGGAAGCAATAGTGACTCAAGTAAGAGACTCAAAGTACTTCTCCATTATCTTGGACTGTACACCAGACATTAGTCACCAGGAGCAAATGTTAATTATTCTGAGAAGCGTGGCTTTAAAGGGAAAGCCAGAGATCAAGGAGCACTTCCTCGGCTTTGTGAATATTGAGGTTACACTGTCATCTTAGATAAGCTGAACGAGCTGAAGATTCCATTTGAAGATTGCATATGGGGCCAAAATGAAGGACAAGCACCAAGGAGTACAAGCCAGACTGCTCAAAAAAAGCGAGCCAAAGCTCAGTGTTATATTTTATTATTTTCTACGTTTTATATTTTCTACTATTTCTTATTTATGTTAATGTTCATATTCACTTATCTTAAGATTCTATAGAAAATATTCTATTCAATAAATATTGTTTGTTTATACCTCATTCTGTTCTGTATAGGTCTACTTATTCTTAGACCGACAGATGGAGCAAACTGTTTTAAAGGAGGGAGGATTGTAGTGGGAGCACTGGGGTGTAAGGTGTGACTGTGTGGCAATGGCAAATGGTTTACATGGCTCACAGGTCAAGTAGGAGGGCCCCTTAGCAGAATTTTGCTTAGGGCCCCAGGGAGGTCAGGACCGGCTCTGGCTTTGCATGTGTTCATTTTTACATTTACAGTTTGATCATTTAGCAGAGCTCTTGTCCAGAGCAACCTACAGTCATTGCATTAAACTAAGGTTGGTTTATAAAAAGTTTCTGTAACCGTTACTTAGAATGTTGTTGTAGTTAAGGATACATTGGTCTTCAAGGAATTTTGTATTTGTAACAGGATACCTTTTGATGTATCTTTGCCAAATTCTGGCAAGTGCCAAGTACTTTACTGTAATATTCACAGTAACTTACCACCAGCTTCCTATAAATTACTGTAATACCAGAGCAACGATACAGTTCCTATACTGTAAAATGTGCCTACTATACTGTAAGAGAGTAAATGGTACTGTTATCATAATATTGGCATTTTACAGTATTTTACTGTACATGGGATGGGATTGGTGCAAGCAGGTTGGCTGTTAGGTATTTGTATATTACAGCATATTTATGAATATTTGGTGTTTTATATCACTTGCACTTCTAGAGGCCTAACCAAAGGCTTCCAAACTGGCCATGATTACAGGGCAAAATAAACCAAAAGGACTCAACCAGTAAAGGTTTAAAGGTCCTGAACAGTCATTCTGAAAAGTACTTTTTCTCTCATGGCTAACAACCAGAAACTTTGAAAAGACAGGCTGAGTGGGCCAGGAGCATACAGTGGGGAAAAAAAGTATTTAGTCAGCCACCAATTGTGCAAGTTCTCTCACTTAAAAAGATGAGAGAGGCCTGTAATTTTCATCATAGGTACACTTCAACTATGACAGACAAAATGAAGAAAAAAAATCCAGAAAATCACATTGTAGGATTTTTAATGAATTTATTTGCAAATTATGGTGGAAAATAAGTATTTGGTCA
>QNTS01000871.1:0-55354 GCA_003317085.1 Hucho hucho | reverse complement strand
TGACCAAATACTTATTTTCCACCATAATTTGCAAATAAATAAATTAAAAATCCTACAATGTGATTTTCTGGATTTTTTTTCCTCATTTTGTCTGTCATAGTTGAAGTGTACCTATGATGAAAATTACAGGCCTCTCTCATCTTTTTAAGTGAGAGAACTTGCACAATTGGTGGCTGACTAAATACTTTTTTCCCCCACTGTATATTCATGAGCTCGCCTTGACTGACAGCACTTTGAAACGCCTATGTCAAGCAACTTGGATGCAGTGTTGCAGTAAAATTCTCAAGCTAATTTAGTGATACACAAAGCAACTCAAACAACATTGAAATTGCATCAATGCTATAAAATATTTTTTTATACATCTCCTGTTTGGCATGTCTCTTCTGATACGGTTCACAGCAGCACTGACGGATGTGTTGACATGACAACTGCGTCAGAGTTTTGAACAACCCTTCCCCCATTTTGTTCCATGCTGGCTGAAGACCAGACACAGATAAAAGGGGAAACATATGTATCTTTGCCATAGATGAATAGTGTAAAGATTTTATTATATTTTCTGACACCTTACTGTCACATTTTGGCACTAGTAGAGTAGCTATCAAGCTATATAAACCACGGCCCTCTGCAAAAACGCCTTCTCCGATGTTGGTTACAATGCGGTACTTATTTAAATTAGGTAAGAGAATATTGTTAGAGTTAAGGTAACTTTCATGAAAAACATGATTTTAAAAACATGACCTTTAAGACTTGCTGCCTCCGATCTGTCCCAAATCATGATTCTCGAGTCAGTAAAAAGAGTAGGTAAAAAATAAGGAATCGTTCGCTAACTGAACATCACTAATCATCACATCTACACTCACAGTTTAACAGCTGTTTGTGACCAGACTAAAAAAATATGGGCAAGAAAAAAGATTGAAGTGCCTTTGAACGGGGTATGGTAATAGGTGCCAGGTGCACCAGAATTGAGGCTGTTCTGAGGGCAAAAGGCGGTGAAACTCAATATTAGGAAGGGGTTCCTAATGTTTTGTACACTCAATGTATTTAGTATAGTTTTATCTAAAAATGAAACTTTTTTTATGTTTCACAATTTACATTTTACTGAAATTCACTGAGTTGGATGATCCTCCCCTTCCTCCTCTGAGGAGCCTCCACTGCTATACAGATCATTCCTATCTTTACTTGCTATAACAAACAGCTGTTTAGGGGGCAGGGTAATTATGGCTGAGCTCACTGCAAATGCAATACTGTTCAGATCCTTATCCTCACTCTGATCAATGGCATGTAAGTACTTGGTACCATCAGCACCTACATGTATATCATCTTTCCCCTAACCGCCTGCTAATTTGTTTCTCATATCAAAGTCAGCTGGCCAGGTCATGCTCCTAATCTCTTGGCATTTTAAACCTTTCGCATGTATAATTTTAAAAGATAAGGATATACATGGTTTAATTAGAAACAACACATTTTTAAAAGCTTCTTTGAAAATCTGTATAAATCAGAGTTCAACAACAGTTGGACTGATACTACAGCCTTCTTAGACTCAATAACCCTGAAGCAACTATCAGCAGACAAAAAATAACCATTAAAAATAGAAATCACCCAAAAAGAAAAATTAGACACTGTTAAAACATTAGCGCTGAGAAAAGCACCAGGTATGGACAGCTTTCCCATGGATTTTTATTTGACATTCTGGGACAAAGTAGCGCCCCATTTACTCAAATGACTACACACGTCACTCAATTCAGTGCTTCCGAATAAGTTTAATAAAATTGCAACAAGAAAATAATGATAAAACTCATAAGCAACCAGACTTGATACACATGAATCAAACAGGGTTTATTAAAAATAGACACAAACAAACACAAGAACATGTTTCAGTATAATGCAATACGCTAAAAAACAAGATGTACATGTATCAATAATGGCTGTTGATGCCAAAAAGGCTTTCGACCTTCGTGAATGGCCTTTTCTAAGAAAAAAATGTGGAAGCCTTTAATTTTCCAGCTTAAATAATGCATTTAATACACAATATTATACAAATATCTTAAAGAAAAAATATACACTGGCAATTGAACCACTTGCAGAAAGAATAACTCATGATCTACAGAAATCCTTTTAAGTGGACCAAAAATTCTTAATAACTGACAACAAACAACAAATATATAAAGATAACGTGATCCCATTACTCAACAACGTGAAAGCAGATCTAATTAAATTGAACAATATTCCCAGAAATCTTACAGGTAGAATAAACCTCTTTAGAATGGCATGGCTCCCAAAGTTTTATATTTATTTTCGGTAATACCAATTACCCCACTAAAGACATTCTTTAAAAAAGTATACTCAGCCATAACAGACTTTATATGGGTAAGTAAAACTCATAGAATAAATAGGAACTTTTACAAATCCCTAAGTCTGAGGGTGGTTTTAACCTTCCAGACTTGGAATTGTATCAACTCACCACCCAAGGCATTTATTTGCTATATATTTTTGAATGCACTAAAGATGAACAATGGGTACATATTGAAGATATGCATGCTCATCCCCAAAATCTTTTCACGTGTTTGTTTTCAAAGGATGGAACTAAGAACAACTTCATGGTTGAAAACACTATAACATTATAGAAGAAAATGAAACGGATTCTACAAGAATCAATAGCACTCCCAAAAAACAAATCCCCATGGAACAATACTTGGACAGCTTTTCAGAATTCACAGATAAATTGTCCCACATGTTGAATTACTAAAGGCATAGAAACCGTAAATGACTTGGTAATATGAAATAAAATGATTTCCATGACAGAAATGAAAAGCTATTTTAGACTGACCAATGTAGACTTTTTCAAATACATGCAACTTAAAAGTTTTAATATCATAAAATGTCAATCTGAATTCTTTTGGACATCAGATCAATGTTGAAGGAATTCCCCCCCAAAATATGAACTATTGGAACCAAGACCTAAAAATAACTAATATTGGCACAAGATGGAGGGAGTGTTGGAACATAACTAACGACATTACAGTTAACGGAAATTATACGAGACAAAATTCACAAATTCTCCAGCACAACAGCAGAGTCATGTCTTAAGTGTAAAACTAACAGGGACTCAATGATTCATGCCTTCTGGGAGAGCTATAAAGTTCCAAAATTATGGGCAGAGTTAGAAAGTTGTCTGTCAGAAGTTTTAAAATATAAGTTTACTTTTAATCTATATATCTGCATATTTCAAGACATGGCATATGAGGGTGCGGTGAGATACCCAATGGGTTGGACTGTACTTTTCTCATCAATCATTTTGAAAAAAAATTGCTTAAAAACGGGGAAATCAAATGACCCTCCATCGTTAAAACAGTGGATGAATCAAATGCATTAATGCACTGGAGATATTCAAAGGATGAGGAAGAAGACAAAATAACATTGTGAAACGGGCAGGATAGGTCTGGATACAGTGGAAACGTGTGGGTCTGAGCAAGTGTGATATCATCAATGTTTGTAGAAATGAATGTACTGTATGTAAATGTTAAATTGTCTATTGTTTTTGTCGATATATGTTTTTGTATTGTAACTGAACTGAGATGCTGTGATTGTTGGTCTTCTGTTTACCGAAACCATAAAAAACAGATACCTTGTTTACATCAGTATTCAGACCCTTTGCTATGGGACTCGGCATTGAGCTCAGGTGTATCCTGTTTGCGTTGAACTTCCTTGAGATGTTTCTACAACTTGATTGGAGTCCACCTGTGGTACATTCAATTTTGGAAAGGCACACATCTGTCTATATAAGGTCCCACAGTTGACAGTGCATGTCAGAGCAAAATTCTAGCTATGAGGTCGAAGGAATTGTCCGTAGAGCTCCGAGACAGGATTGTGTTGAGGCACAGATCTAGGGAAGAGTACCAAAACATTTCTGCACCATTGAAGGTCCCCAAGAAAACAGTGGCCTCCATCATTCTTAAATGGAAGAAATTTGGAACAACCATAGACTCTTCCTAGAGCTGGCCACCAGGCCAAACTGAGCAATCGAGGGAGAAGAGCCTTGATCAGGGAGGTGACCAAGAACCCGATGGTCACTATGACAGACCTCCTCTGTGGATATGGGAGAACCTTCCAGAAGGACAAACATCTCTGCAGCACTTCACCAATCAGGCCTTTATGGTAGAGTGGCCAGACCGAAGCCACTCCTCCGTAAAAGGCTAAAGGAATCTCAGACCATGAGTAACAAGATTCTCTGGTCTGATGAAACCAAGATTGAATTCTTTGGCCTGAATGCCAAGTGTCACGTCTGGAGGACACCTGGCACCATCCCTACGGTGAAGCATGGTGATGGCAACATCATGCTGTGGAGTTGGTTTTCAGTGGCAGGGACTAGGAGACTAGTCAGGATCGAGGGAAAGATGAACGGAGCAAAGTACAGAGATCCTTGATGGAAACCTGCTCCAGAGCGCTCAGGCCCTCAGACTGGGGCGAAGGTTCATCTTCCAACAGGACAACGACCCTAAGCACACAGCCAAGAGAACACAGGAGTGGCTTTGGGACAAGTCTCAATGTCCTTGAGTGGCCCAGCCAGAGCCTGGACTTGAACCCGATCTAACATCTCTGGAGAGACCTGAAAATAGCTGGGCAGCGACACACCCATCCAACCTTACAGAGCTTGAGAGGATTTGCAGAGAAGAATGGGAGAAACTTCCCAAATACAGGTGTGCCAAGCTTACCCAAGAGGACTCGAGGCTGTTATTGCTGCCAAAGGTGCTTCAACAAAGTACTGAGTAAAGGGTCTAAATACTTATGTAAATGTGATATTTCAGTTTTTATTTTTAATACATTTGCAAATATTTCTAAAAAACGTTTTTTGCTTTGTTATTATGGGATATTGTATGTAAATTGATGAGGGGAAAAAAACAATTTAATCAATTTTAGAATAAGGCTGTAACGTAACAAATAAAGGAACAAGTCAAAGGGTCTGAATACTTTCCGAATGCACTGTACATAGCTCAGAGAATCTGGCCTCAGTTTCAGTCTCTATTGTTTTCCTCTCTGCCTTGGTCTTCGCGAGTGTCCACCTACTCCCGTGCATTTTGTGAACTTCATTCTGACAGTACATGGTTGTCCGTCCAGTGCATGACGGCGTAATTGGCTTTTTCACCCCATATCCGTGGAACTGTCTGTTGGCATTTGTTGCGACCTGTGGGTGCTTGACCTGGATCTGTGTTGTTGAACAGATAAAACGATAGTGGTGAAATTCCAAGTAGGCTACATACGTTAAAGACATTACACTAACAAAACACATCTCTAATAAATGGTTCTGGTAGAATGACATTGAAAATAAACACGGGCCTGAAAATCCTGGCAATAAAGTAGCCAACTTCATGAATAGTTATGATATATTATCGATGTACACTAGTTGTTAGTTGGAGAATATGCTAGACAAGATGATGAATGCTTTTACAGAGGAGACACAAACAACTCTGCAATAATAAACACACACGTACCATGTTCATCCTGACAAAGTAACTTCTTGGTCTATTCTTGCTGCAATGGCAATTCCTTGGGAAAGGTGGCTGTGTCTTGTCGTTCAACTGTCCATTGATGAGTTAATTTATCATAGAACTTAGCTTGGTGTTCATAGTATGCTGTCTTTCCCAAAAGTCTATGGCAGTGGCCACATTCACGGGCCAAGTCCTGGGTTTGAGATCATCTGCCTTGCGCTTTGACGTGATAGCGACACTAAATCTATTCTCACAGCCAATCGTCAATAAATAAGACAGATGTAGAATTACTGATGAAGGCTTGTAGATCCGTGCCCCTAAAGTCAAAGATGGTGAATAAATGAAGATGTCTTACTCAGGCCGTTTACCATTGAAAAAAATGGTCACAGTTCCAGTTTACTTAAAGGGTGGCTCTCCCATAGCCCGCTATGTCAATTAGTTAATAGACCAATAAGTTCTAAACCTTTCTGCCAATAACAGATAGTTTCCAGTGGTCCCCTCCCCATTCAGATGACTCCTAGATAGTCTAGGAAAATTATTGCTTCAGAAATTGCTCTTTGCTAAAAAGCTATTTTTGTTTCTTTTTGAACATTTTAATTGAAAATAATCACAGTAAGGTATTTAATTGATACCCAGAAATGATTTGATATTGATGCTGCGTCTCCAGATCATCCGCACTGTGTGTAAGTTGGCGTACGGTGATGCATGGTGGTCAGCGGCGATGGTGGTTGACCATGGGGACAGACGTCAGTCGGTGAGTCGCCAGCCTTCCTTCACCCTGTCAGAGTGGACAGACGCCCAGGAGGACCTGATGGACCTGGAAGCTGAACCCCAGACCCCCGTCTTTGACCTGGGCCTGGACACCAGGACAGAGGGGGACATCACCACCCTCTCTGTTACACCTGTGGGCCTGCAGGAGAGGTCAGTGGGAGGATTAAAGTGTGTGGAGAGGTGCTCTAGGGGGAATGTCTGTGTGTGTATGCGTTCATGCCTTTTTCTCGTGTGTGGGTTGTTGTGCTTCTGTGTGTGCGTGCACATTTACGGAACAACATTCTTCTTGTATGTGTCTGTACGTTTGTTCTTCTTGCATGTGTCGTGCCGTCCTGTGTGTGTGGGTGCGTGCGTGTCTGTGTGTGTTAGGAGGGGCTCCAACGTGTCTCTGACACTGGACATGTGTTCTCCTGGCTGTACGGAGCCTTATGGCTACGGAGCCCAGCTCTCCCCCAGAGACCAGACTGCCAAGGAGTACCTGAGGGAGGGAACAAACACTCTCACCCCTAGCCAGCTCCACGCGCGCGCTATAGATGACCAGGCCCTACAGGCTGAGTTCTATGTGAGTAAAACACACACGCCGAGGAGCGCTGTATATCCAGAGGCTACTAGAAACAGTTGGTGGGTGAGATGTGGATACAGTGAAATGCATTAGCATACCCAGCTCCATAGAGGATACGTTACATACTTAGGCTGAGATTTCTCTCTCTCTCTCTCTCTCTAAGACCAAGGTAATGTAGGTCTACACACTCACAATCGCACAAAACAGGTCTTCGTGCAGGAATATTGGACACACTCACAATCAAGGTAGAGGGGACAATAAAGTCAGTCAAGTAAAGTAGAGGTGCACACTCACAATTAGTACACGGTAAATCAAGGAGAGTTGAAATGGCAGAGTAATTTTGTTGTTGTTGTTGAATTGACTCTCCTGGAGTTATCTTAACCCTCAACAGAGTGATACGCTCCCTGGAGTTAGTGATGATAACTGGAGTTGATTGGGAGTTAAAACTATGGAGTATCCACAGATGTGGGAGGGGGCGTCATTGTCATATTTCCCAGCATGCTCTGTTGCAGGTAGATTCTTAGAATTGTTTGTTTCAATATCTCTGTTTTTGCATGTTTGATTTTATGCTACACAATATGTAACATACATTTTCCTAAACTAATCTAATCTGTTTATATGATCTAGGTAGTCTCTATCAAAAGTACTCTCTTCCCTGACATGCAGAGTCATGGCTGATGCAAAATTGCAGGACATCCTCCCTCTTAAAGGGATACTAATCGAGATATGATGTCACGTTCTAAGCCATCATAATATGGCACGTTAAGACATATGTGAATAAGACTTTACACCCTTACACCTCAAATGGGACCCTTTAAACACCAAAATAGTGCTGAGTAATGAGTCCGTAGGAGTTGAATGAACTCTTCCGATTATTTTGGGAGTAAACATTACTCTAAATAATTTACTCTAGAATACTGAACAACACTGAACAACACGGCAGAGAGTTATTTTCAATTAATCTTGTACAGAGTGAAATGCTGAGTTAAATATCAACACTAAATTGATCATACACAACTCTGCAAAAATAACTTCCTTGCCAGAGTATGTTTTACTCTTTTTAGAGCGGGACCAAATGTTATCTGTGGCAGAGTTACATTTTCTTCAATTAGAGTGAATTGTCATTTGTGTATAAACTATTGGTGTATAATCTAAACTCAGCAAAAAAAGAAACGTCCTCTCACTGTCAACTGCGTTTATTTTCAGCAAACTTAACATGTGTAAATATTTGTATGAACATAACAAGATTCAACAACTGAGACATAAACTGAACAAGTTCCACAGACATGTGACTAACAGAAGTTGAAGAATGTGTCCTTGAACAAAGGGGGGTCAAAATCAAAAGTAACAGTCAGTATCTGGTGTGGCCACCAGCTGCATTAAGTACTGCAGTGCATCTCCTCATGGACTGCACCAGATTTGGCAGTTCTTGCTGTGAGATGTTACCCCACTCTTCCACCAAGGCACCTGGAAGTTCCCAGACATTTCTTGGGGAATGGCCCTAGCCCTCACCCTCCGATCCAACAGGTCCCAGACCTGCTCAATGGGATTGAGATCCGGGCTCTTCGCTGGCCATGGCAGAACACTGACATTTCTGTCTTGCAGGAAATCACGCACAGAATGAGCAGTATGGCTGGTGGCATTGTCATGCTGGAGGGTCATGTCAGGATGAGCCTGCAGGAAGGGTACCACATGAGGGAGAAGGATGTCTTCCCTGTAACGCACAGCGTTGAGTTTGCCTGCAATGACAACAAGCTCAGTCCGATGATGCTGTGACACACCGCCCCAGACCATGACGGACCCTCCACCTCCAAATCGATCCCGCTCCAGAGTACAGGCCTCGGTGTAACACTCATTCCTTCGACGATAAACGCGAATCCGACCACCCCTGGTGAGACAAAACCGCGACTTGTCAGTGAAGAGCACTTTTTGACAGTCCTGTCTGGTCCAGCGATGGTGGGTTTGTGCCCATAGGTGACGTTGTTGCCGGTGATGTCTGGTGAGGACCTGCCTTACAACAGGCCTACAAGCCCTCAGTCCAGCCTCTCTCAGCCTATTGCGGACAGTCTGAGCACCGATGGAGGGATTGTGCGTTCCTGATGTAACTCGGGCAGTTGTTGTTGCCATCCTGTACCTGTCCCACAGGTGTGATGTTCAGATGTACCGATCCTGTGCAGGTGTTGTTACACGTGGTCTGCCACTGCGAGGACGATCAGCTGTCCGTCCTGTCTCCCTGTAGCGCTGTCTTAGGCGTCTCACAGTACGGACATTGCAATTTATTGCCCTTACCACATCTGCAGTCCTCATGCCTCCTTGCAGCATGCCTAAGGCACGTTCACGCAGATGAGCAGAGACCCTGGGCATCTTTCTTTTGGTGTTTTTCAGAGTCAGTAGAAAGGCCTCTTTAGTGTCCTACGTTTTCATAACTGTGACCTTAATTGCCTACAGTCTGTAAGCTGTTAGTGTCTTAACGACCGTTCCGGAGGTGCTTGTTCAATAATTGTTTATGGTTCATTGAACAAGCATGGGAAACAGTGTTTAAACCCTTTGCAATGAAGATCTGTAAAGTTATTTCGATTTTTACAAATTATCTTTGAAAGACAGGGTCCTGAAAAAGGCACGTTTCTTTTTTTGCTGAGTTTATTTGTTTACAATACACGCAAACAGTGACACTCACACATTCATGCACATTGCACACACAATTCAGTAGGGTCATCACTTCCTCTACACAGCCATACATCGCTAAGCTACATCCATTGTTCTGTTGCCATTGACAGGAAACTCCCATGAACTTTGTGGACCCAAAGGAGTATAACTACCCAGGCCTGGTGAGAAAGAACCGCTACAAGACCATCCTCCCCAGTGAGTAGAGACAACAATGAACAGCAGCCATTTTGAATCAGTCTCTGAACCTCTGTCACAAAATGGTATGTAGAGTAGAGGTGAGAGACAACTCTGGACACACATCTTGTAATGGGATCCTGTGTTTTCCAGACACACACAGCAGAGTGATCCTCCAGACAGCAGACGAAGGTGACTTCCTCAGTACCTACATCAACGCTAACTACCTACAGGTGCGTCTTTGTCTGCCTACTGCTCCCTCTCAGCTACTTCCTGTACAAGCAGTGCCAGCCCAGCCCAGCCAGTAAGCAACTTAGGGCCCAGCGGCTGCTAGGGCAAAACACTAGCATGGGTAAAACCCTAACATGTTTTGGGGGTGGGGGCAAAAGGCTTGGGTCGGTCCTGTGTACAAATGTTCCCATCAAGGGTCCTGTGAGAACTTCTATGTGCTCTCACTTGAACTACTGTGTTGCTTTCCTCAGGGTTACGGGGGTGAGGAGCGGGCGTACATCGCTACCCAGGGTCCTACAGTGAACACAGTGGGAGACTTCTGGAGGATGGTGTGGCAGGAACGCTGTCCCATCATCGTCATGATCACTAACCTAGAGGAGAAGAATGAGGTGAGGAGGGAGACAGGGAGAGAGGGATGGATAGGGGAGGATGGTGTGGTAGAAGCCCACTCTTAACAGTAAATGTCCAATGTAAACCCCTGGCTATGTGTTGCCCCTTACAGAAATGTGCAGAGTACTGGCCTGAGGACTCTGTGATCCACGAGGGCATCGAGATCAAGGTTGTCACGGTAACCCAGGAGGACGACTACAGCCTGAGGGTCTTCACTCTGAAGGTGAGACTGACAGCAGACAGACACATACAGTACACATCTCTACACCACTGCCAAGGACACCAAGGACATGTGACAATGAGAAAAAGCAGTTTATGTTTTTACATTGACCCTTTTGGATTATGGACTCACTTCTCATCCACTAAGCACTGGCCTCTGAATGAAGAGAGATAGAAAAGCTGCCACAAGTACAGCTGTTGGCTAATAATATGCTTATGAAATCACACAATGAAAACACACCATATACCTTTTTGTAAAAAAAATTATAAAATAAAAAAATCACTGCGTTCCTCCCACAGTCTGGCTCTGCAATCATTGTTGCCATAGCAACTAACACCTAGGTAACAGTTTGTATGCACATGCAGAGGATGAGCCTGAAAGATTCCCCCTGAATGAGTCTGTGTCTCTGTTTGTTTGTCTGTGTGTGTGCCCATGCATGTGTGTGTGTGCCTATGCATGTGTGTGTGCGTGTGCGTGTGCATGTATGTGTTCATGTGTGCGTCAGTTTGATGGAGAGGAGCGCAGCCTCAGGCAGTACTGGTACACCTCCTGGCCTGACCAGAAGACCCCAGACAAAGCCCCGCCCCTCCTGGAGCTGGTAGAGGAAGTGGAGCAGGCCAGAGAGGAAGCTCCGCCCACCAGCGGCCCTGTCATCGTCCACTGCAGGTAGAGTTGGAAACACAGATATGATACCCACATGATAGTCCCGGAGGGTTGGTCTGTACAATAGAGGTAGAAATAGTCTGGGTGGGGATTCCTATGGGTTGGGAGCCAACAGCCAATGTTCAGAGCATTGTCTTCTTCTTCAAATAGAGTTGCCTATGGTTTGTAAATTATTTCATGCTATATCCGCCATCTAGTGGCCACAATAAATTAATGACACACAAGATTTGGTTCAGGACTTCAGCACTGCAGGTGGCTGTAAATCACCCATATTAGCTTTGCGCTTTTTATAAACACAAGAGAAGAAGAAAATGGACTACTTTGAAATTGAGATAGCCACAATGTCTCTGCCCGTGCTGTCACAGACGCCATAATGGCACAGATACAGAGATGAGTCCTCTTTCTGGTCGGTCGGTGCAATCAATGGGGCGGATGTCTCAGTGGATTCTTTGGAAGGTCTATGCCCCTGAAGACGTGGCAGCACTGCAGCTCTCATAGCTTTCAGTGCATTAGCAGGCAGTCAGGTCCGAAATACAGGTGTAACACATTCATGGTTTCTCCTCCTCTTCCTTCCTGCAGTGCTGGGATAGGTCGGACAGGCTGTTTCATCGCCACCTCCATCCTGTGCAAACAGCTGAGGAGTGAGGGCGTGGTCGACATCCTGAGGACCACCTGCCAGCTCCGCCTCGATAGGTGAGTCAACAGTCTGTCTTCGTCTTTTTCCTGACACCTGTCTGTCTTCGTCTTTTTCCTGACACCTGTCTGTCTTCGTCTTTTTCCTGACACCTGTCTGTCTTCGTCTTTTTCCTGACACCTGTCTGTCTTCGTCTTTTTCCTGACACCTGNGCTTTCAGTGCATTAGCAGGCAGTCAGGTCCGAAATACAGGTGTAACACATTCATGGTTTCTCCTCCTCTTCCTTCCTGCAGTGCTGGGATAGGTCGGACAGGCTGTTTCATCGCCACCTCCATCCTGTGCAAACAGCTGAGGAGTGAGGGCGTGGTCGACATCCTGAGGACCACCTGCCAGCTCCGCCTCGATAGGTGAGTCAACAGTCTGTCTTCGTCTTTTTCCTGACACCGGTCTGTCTTCGTCTTTTTCCTGACACCGGTCTGTCTTCGTCTTTTTCCTGACACCTGTCTGTCTTCGTCTTTTTCCTGACACCTGTCTGTCTTCGTCTTTTTCCTGACACCTGTCTGTCTTCGTCTTTTTCCTGACACCTGTCTGTCTTCGTCTTTTTCCTGACACCGGTCTGTCTTTCTCTCCTGTCTGACCCCTGCCTGTGTTTGTTGTTGTGTGTGTGGTTCGCGTGCATGTGTGTGTGTGTGTTGCAGAGGCGGAATGATCCAGACGGGTGAGCAGTACCAGTTTGTTCACCACGTCCTCAGCCTCTACGAGAAGCAGCTGTCCCACATTGTAGAGGAGTAGAGACACACCACTGTACTGTGCACTGTACCTACTGTATTGTACACTGTACCTACTGTATTGTACACTGTACCTACTGTACTGTACACTGTACCGACTGTTTTGTACACTGTACCTACTGTACTGTACCTACTGTATTGTACACTGTACCTACTGTACTGTACCTACTGTATTGTACACTGTACCTACTGTACTGTACACTGTACCGACTGTATTGTACACTGTACCTACTGTACTGTACCTACTGTATTGTACACTGTACCTACTGTACTGTACCTACTGTATTGTTCACTGTACCAACTGTACTGTACCTACTGTATTGTACACTGTACCTAATGTACTGTACCTACTGTATTGTACACTGTACCGACTGTACTGTACCTACTGTACTGTACACTGTACCTACTGCATTGTACACGGGACCTACTGTACACTGTACCTACTGTAATGTACACTGTACCTACTGTACTGTACACTGTACCGACTGTATTGTACACTGTACCTACTGTACTGTACCTACTGTATTGTACACTGTACCTACTGTACTGTACCTACTGTACTGTACACTGTACCGACTGTACTGTACCTACTGTACTGTACACTGTACCTACTGCATTGTACACTGTACCTACTGTACACTGTACCTACTGTACTGTACACTGTACCGACTGTATTGTACACTGTACCGACTGTACTGTACCTACTGTACTGTACACTGTACCGACTGTATTGTACACTGTACCGACTGTACTGTACACCCATCTCAATGTCACCCTTTAACACACACGACCACAAAATCTACACGGACAACAATAACAGACTATGTCATCCTCATCCAGCCCCCTTCCATTTCAGAGGCCCACGTACGAGAAGCCCAATCTTGATTTAAGTTCCTTAATTCTGCAAGAATTTGACTGATTTGCTTAGCAGGCCATGCTCTAAAAGTAGCAATGACTACATGTCTGTCCCCACTTCTAACGCTAACATTTGTTGTCATACTTGGCAGAGGTCTGTCCAGTAGGATATTTGATGAGATATGTCCCATCAAGTGCCATTTTAGATTATTCACAGACTTCTCCAGATAAGAAAAAGTCCAGCCTGTATTCCAAGTGTTGTAAAACAATCTCACAGTGAGGGATCACACGTTCGTCTGAAACGTACACCGCCAACTAGCTTATCTCTCCTGTTACAACAAAACCGTTCTCCTTACGAGCAAAAGAAAATGTAAATGTTCAAAGTCTTGTGCTCCCTGGGCCCTCTTCAAATAAACACAAGTACAGCAGGCCTTTCAAAACTCCTGGTGCTTTTCAGGAGCCACCTCATCTTCAGGTTGCATGGTGCTCCGTGTTCATTACCATTGACTGAGGCATGTACCATAGATTTCTATGGAACCACAGAGGAATGTAACCATTAGGGAACTAGGCATTGTGTGCAGTCTCTTCAGTATTACAGTACCGTGCGTATGTGCAGTCAGTCAGGCATCATCGTGATCTCCATGGTATTCATCAGACATTATAGCCTCATAGACTTTCACCAGCGTTGTCAGGTGACCACCAAGACGTGAGGGGGGTGTGTGCATGTCTCAACTTCTGGATTCATACATGAGAAGGAATGACTGGCACATACAGTAGCATATAGGAGTCCAGAGATAGAGGTGCAGATGTACTAGTAAAACAAGTACCTGATACTTTTTTGCGGGAGTAAAATAGCCTGGGCGCCAGTCTGTTTCTGCTCGCTTGCCAACTCCTTATGGTATTGTCATGTTTTGTCAATTCAAATATAGTCTGCAAAAGCAAAAACAGATCTGGGACCAGGCGAGAAGATCAACAGGAATGTGCAAAAGGGTACAAATGTAAAGGTTGCAAGAGGAAACTAAACCTCTAACTGGAGTCTGATGGTTTACCTTTCCTTTTCACTTTATGATTCCCCTCTAACAAAGGATGCAGGTGTTAATGATGGGTAAACCGGACCCTCCTAACCCTGCCCATCAGCGCCCTCTCAGGGGTGTTGGGGTGATGACACCTCTGCTATCAACAGTACCCTGAACACATGCGTGACGTTAGCAGCCCATGATTGTTGTATAGATAGGCCAAGCCTAATCCGTATGAAGCACAATAGACCAACCATGGTTGTCTCTCTGATGTTCAGCTGTAAATGTGTTCATTTCTGTGTTGTGTTTTGACTGTGTTGACTTAAATGGATTGCATGTGCTGTACGGGACTCTCATATGTCCGTAATCAAAGCGAAGTGATTGGTTGTCCAGCTTTCCGTTGTATAAGGGTTCTCCAATTATCTTGCTTGCTCTCTGCCAATGCTTTTGATACAGTTTGCTTTTGTGAAACCAACCAGAGATATTTTTAGAACGTTTTTATACAATCCTTTCGAGTAGATGCCTTGTGTATATTTTCCATTTACACCACAATGGAATGTAGCTCATACTGTGGTCGAACCATTGGTTTATATCGCAAGATTTGACAGAAAAAAAATGTGACAACTACCCAAGTTACCTTACAACAAAAAACCATTGATTGTTTTGTCTTCAGTATGACTTTGATGCCTCTAGGCTTTGCTTTGTGTGTCTTGAGTTTTACCCCAGACCCAGTTTTTACACAGTCCTCACACATTCCCCATCTGTGGTTCCAATTGAATTCAATCACATATAAAGGAAAACCACACTATGGGTTCACTCTAAATGTTTAAGCCAATGCCAATGTCTATGACAAACAGCTTCCAGCCAGGATTCAAATGTGGTTGACACCTCCGATACTTAACATTGACCGACAGCATGGTTTCCCTTGGTGCGTAATTGATTGCATTGTGGCCTGTGACTCCAGGCCAGACCGACTTCCCAAGAACATGAGAAATATGAGCTACGTGTATGGCAGCTAAAACAGCGATTAAGAGTTGTATGTAAGAAATCTCTAACGACTTTCATCTTGATTGAATGCAACTGGTCAAATACAGCGAACACCACCAGGAGACAATGTCTCTGGTTTGTTTTAAAGGGCATCTCACAAAGTAAAAAATGAGCACTAGTATTTTATCCTCTGATTGAAACTGCCATAAAACAGATGGAAAAGAGATGAAGTGGAAACCACTAGAAACTTGGAGAAGTTGGAATTCAACTATGAAATCCTTTCCTGATTACGCTCGTTGCAATTGATCCAACAGCTTTATTTTGAGTGCTTGTTTTCTGTGCTATCGGGGTCTTATTCTGGTGATCATAGTGAGGGAGAAGATAATTGAAATAGCCAACCCAGTGAACAAAATTGGTTGAGAATACTTTGAATATGTCTTTTTGGTTGAGAAGATGTTGAAAATATGTATTTTCAAAACAGTTTTGCTCACTGGGAAACTATCAGACATACTCCAACCAACCAGCAAACAGCCTACTCTCCTCTGCTACTACAGTATTGCTTTAAATTGTGAGTTTTTGCATCCGAAATAAAAGTAGATTTTCATGAATCTGTGTCGTCATTTCTCTTTAGAATGCCTGCTGTAGCAGTTGTCAGTACACATTTATAACCACTAGATGTCAGACTATACAATGTAATACAAGTGCCATACAACGACTACAACCAGAGAGAAAGAGGCAAAGCGAGAGGGTTTACTCTACCCAAAATCTGTCCACGAAAAGAAGACCATGAAGTGAGGAATTTTTGTATGGAGGTCAATGGGAGAGAGTCGAATTTATTCAACTTAAAATGTAATTCCTCATTTGCTACGCCAGGCTTATTTGATTGAATCGAAGTTTCGTAATGGTTAGGTTGTTACGAATGCACTGTTATAAGTGGACACCTGGCATTTCGGCAACTTAAACAAGGTAAAAATCTGGCGTTCTGCCCCTGAACAAGGCAGTTATCCCACTGTTCCTAGGCCGTCATTGAAAATAAGAATTTGTTCTTAACTGACCTGCCTAGTTAAATAAAGGTAAAAAAAATATATAGAATAATAATTGAGCCCTATTAGAGTTAGTATTTGTCTTGGCTCTATAAAAATGTTGTGCCTCTTGACTTTCTCCTGAGATTTGTCTTTATTTAACTAATGTCAAAGCAACCCGAAAAAAAATCCTAAATTCTTTACAATTCAAAATGTTGGTTAGAGAGTTGATTTTTCATTCATTTCGTGGTCTTACAGCCAAGGGGGAGATGAAGAGGGACATCACACAGACCAAACCTAGACATATCCTAGGATCACAGGCAGCCGGCTGGTGGCACCTTAATGAGGGAGGAAGGATGGCTCCATTCCATTCACTCCATTCCAGACATTATTATGAGCCGTCCTCCCCTCAGCAGCCTCCTGGGCCCAGGATTCTGCACACCCATCCAGCAACCTTTGAATCGCGGTTGCACAAAAGAGCCTTTTCCTCTCTCAGCGAAGAGTGCATGACCCCTACCGTCCCTGAAGTGTGTGAGCTCTTGACAGCATGTAGCGCCGCACGCGAGATCAAGGAATAATCGTGCACGTCTCCTTTAAAACCCGTGTCCCTTTAATCCACCGCTCAGAAGGCTGACGTCAACTAACCCCTAAACCGCAGACTCCGATTGGCTAAAAATGACGTCAACCGGATTTTTTTTCCTCTCTCCCTTGTGAACCATGACCTCATCCTTAGTTCATTTTAGAGCTAAAGGCACCTTCTGTTTTCCAGCGACGTTAATGCCTAGTAAATGCAGATTGCTTATCTGTAATTGCGGCCACACTGCATGACCTATATACAAGCGAAACAATTGTAGTGCTTTAACGTGTTAAGCTCCATTATATTCCAGCGCTGTCAATTTTGCGCTGTGACCATAGCGGCTCTGCTGTCGCACAGTGTTTAATTTCCCTCGACCCATGACAAGTAAACAGTGACCAAAGTTAAAGCGCTTTGAAGAGGGCTGGCGTGACACACTGTTCCTTTACACATGGAGGTTAGCTGATCACAAATCACCAAGCCGGGGACACAGAGGTGAGTGTTTGTGGAACCACCTCCCTCTTGTGCAGTGTGTGGTCAATCACTTCAATATAAGGTGATTTTCCCTAACCCTTACCCTTTTCCTAAACTTAACCTCAGTCTCCTAACCTGCTACGTTAATTATCCTAACATGCTATGTAAATTCTCCTAAACTACTACGAAAAAGTCACTTCGGTATCAAAGTGGCGTGAAAATAGTTTTTCCCGTTTGTTTTCCAGTGATCAGTCAGCTATTTGTCAAATAATTCCTCCCCTTGCCGATTACGTTAGCAGGGGGGCTAACGTTAGTTGGCTTGCTACAGAAGTGCGGCGTTGTTGCGTCCCCCTGCCGTCTGTTAGTGCGCAGCCCCGTATAATGGAAAATAATCAAACCTGGGCTTATTTCTTCTTCATTGTTACGTATACCTCGTATCTTCGCATTTTTTCTTTTCATTTTACGGTAGGTGGAATGCAGTTATTTTTCCGTTTTTATTTTGGGACATTAATCATGTGCGCGATTAATGGGTGGTCGTTTCGCATGCAGATATCCACACGTCACAACAGAACAGTAAATCTACTGCACCGCACTATCGTTCTCAATTGACGCACCTGCGCCTGTAGCCTATAATGTAGTCTAATTATCAAAAAAATACTACTAAACATTTGACCACAATTATGTCTATTCTATATCTGGTCTTTATTGTGGTCTGTCTCCATTGGGTTTATTGCGGCGCGTTATTTTTGTGTTGCGGCTTGTTTTTATTATCGCCTCTATTTATACTGGATCATGGGGGAGCGGGTATTGTCACCAGGCCAGAACACCCCGTGGTTTTCATCGTGCTCTAAACCAGAAATACATCGACATAGGCTATATGGCTTAACATTTTATTTATAGATATTTTTTTCCCTTCTATTATTACCCACCTTTAGTGTTATGGTCATGTTATTAACCTGTGATTTTATTATAACGTGAGGTAATAACACTATAGGCTACTGCTATTGTTGTTTTCGTCATGTGATTGTTTATGTTGAGATATGCATGCCAGGTTGCTGAGATATAGATGTATTGCTCATGGAGAGCAGCCCTGTGTGATGTTACCTCCTGATGATGCTGTCCCTTCATAGCCACAGGGAGTAGGTGCTGCAGGGTGTGCTGAGGGTGCTGCCCCCCCCCCCAAAAAAAACTATTGCACCACCCCCAAACTACTTCCCGAGGCAATGTGTTCCTTACCCTGTTTATCAAAGCATTCAGAGTTGGCCTACCTCCTGCACTATCATTACCTGGAGATAGCCCTTAACAGCTATTCCCATTCTAACCAGTTCTATTTCCATCATGTGGTATGTGAAGTAGATGAAGCTGTAGGTGTTGTTGGCAGCATTCACATTTTGAACCAGATGTAGGACCTTTGCTTATAGGTTCACCTGAAATGTAGACAGAGTGGGCTAGAGAGAGAGAGAGAATAATGGAGATGATGAACATCCTTGCTTACTGTTTGTGCGCGCGTCCTGTGTGTTACAGCAGGTGCAGCTACAGCACTGAGGGTGGTGATGCAATGTCCGTACAGTCTGCTTTCCCCTCTGAGAAGGTGCTGTAATAACAGCTGTTCGTTACAATATATGGTTGTTGTGCTGTTTGAGTTCTGAGGGAGAGCTACACTGTGTACACAGTGGTTGTTTAATGTTTACACACAGTTTAGAAACTATATTCATTCATAAAGGAGAGTAACTAGTATTTATTTACATTTGACTGAATTCCACTGGTATTTTCTATTGGAAATCATTGTCTTTGGGTTAAGGAAATGAGAGCTTGGGATTGGAGGTTAACCACACATGAGATATGGCATTATTTATAGAAACATTATCACCTCATTATCAATGGCCATAGTGTTCAATGAAGATTGTGTTCTTTGTTGTGCCGGGGTTGGATCTTGCTGTGGTCACCACTGTGGCATTTGTAGGAGCAAAATAGTCTTGTCAGATGTTACACTGGTTATGTTACACTGGTGTCCATATTGAACTGATTATCACAGCAGGAGCACTAGCCTTCAGGCCCCAGGCCTGGAAGAGACCTGCCTGGGCTGCGTCTCAATAGTCTACAGTGGCTTCCTTTCCTCCTCCCTTCATCTCCACTCAGGCCCCTATCTATAGTTTTTCCACATCAGTGCAGGTGAAGGAAAGGCGTCAAGGGGAGGACTATTGAGATGCACCCATGTTTTGGTGGAGTTGTCATATAGGTGAAGGGATAGAGGAGACGGCCCTGAGGTCATATGTTTATTGTGCTCTACAGATTCCCATGTTTTGGTCGAGTTGTTATAGGTGATTGCTGGTCAGTAAAATAAAAGGGAAAGAGGACATGGCATGGGATGAAGTAACTGTTTGTGTTCCACAGATTCCTATGAGGTCTGTGGATGACGTTATTGGGAGTTGATGATTAACCTGGGTGAAGTTACCTCGTCGTTGGGTGTCCTCCAGTTGATCTCTTTGTTTAACCACAGGGTTATGTGTAATTATTGACCTTATGAAGACAGCCAGCACTGAGTTGTTTGTTTTAAATGTATTGAATCGAAATGAGTTTATTACTAAATGTAATAACTAAAATCATTTACTCAGTTTGAGAGTGTTGGTTCTTTTTTAAGTCATGTTTTATTACTCCTGGGCTACTACAGGTCCTAAAGTTGTGCATTTTTGATAGCCTCATCCTGACAGTATATGAACCTGTTCCGATGCACTAGTAATTGGTTAGTTGTGTTGGAGCCAGCCTAAGTGGTGGTACCTTACCTTACCCTACCAGTACCCACTATACAGCATCCTCCCTCCCTCTGTCCTCCTCGTGCCCCCTGCTCTACCCAATACGGGCTGTTTCTATGGCAACCCGCAAATCTGCTCCAGCCAGTTCCACCTCTGCTGTTTCCAACTTCTCTTCTGTACATCCAAGATTTTAAAATAAAAACAGACTCCCCCTGGCTATTTTAGATTGTATTTTTTTCTTCTTCTAAATCTCTTGAGTGTTTTTTTATCGTTTCTAAATACGAGATGGAGGAGAGGGAATGAAGTTGCCACGTTCAATAAGGATACTGCGTTGCCATGTTGGATGGTGGAGGATGCTGAGGTTGGGGGCTCCCCTTCTCTGCTCTCTTACCTCCCTCTCAGTCTAGACAAACAGAAGGGAGTGTGAGGCCAGCTGTGACGCAACGATGGCGTGATAGCTGGTACCTCTCTCCTCCCTGTTACAGATGTAACCTGCACACCCCTCCCCTCCCTGCCTTCCTTGTTGTCTGCAGAAGAAAGCTAGAGCGAATGAGTGAGGGAGGGGGGAGAGAGAGGGAGGGAGGGAGATGGGAGGGAGGGCGGGCGGGCTCTGGCGCCGTTAGACATAAGCAGCGTCGGTGTGTGTTGCGCTCAGCCGGTTCTTTGGTACCGCTCTGTCTGTCTGTCTGAACAACTCGAATGCCATAGACATGCTATGTGATGTGATGTTATAAAGCATCGTAAGGATGACATAGGGATGCTAACATCCTTGGTGCAGTGAGGCTACACTAGCTGCTAGCTCAGGTGAGGAAACCAAATCAGTTTTTGTATTTGCGTGGGAGAGAGAGGAGGTGGGGCATGTGTGGATTTTTGTTTACATGCATTACATGTGATGTCTTTTGTTGGCCTACTATGGGTTAGTCACATGTTATCACCCGGTACTGTACCCTGCACCTTAGAGACCGCTGCCCTATATACATTGAACACTGGTCACTTTACATACTGTTTTACCCACTTCATATGTACACTGAGTATACAAAATATTAAGAACACCTGCTCTTGCCATGACATAGGCTGATCAGGTGAATCCAGGGGATCGCTATGATCCCTTATTGAATGTCACTTGTTAAATCCACTTAAATCAGTGTAGATGAAAAAGAAGAGACGGGTTAACAAAGGATTTTTAAGTCTTGAGACAAGTGAGACATGGATTGTGTATGTGTGCCATTCAGAGCGTGAATGGGCAAGACAAAATATTTAAGTGCCTTTGAATGGGATATGGTAGTAGGTGCCAGGCGCACTGGTTTGTGTCAAGAACTGCAACGCTGCTGAGTTTTTCATGCTAAACAGTTTTCCGTGTGTATCAAGAATGGTCCACCACCCAAAGGTCATCCAGCCAACTTGACACAACTGTGGGAAGCATTGGAGTCAACATGGGCCAGCATCCCTGTGGAAAGCTTTCGACACCTTGTAGAGTCCATGCCCTGACAAATTGAGGCTGTTCTGAGGGCAAAAGAGGTGGGGTTTGCAACTCAATATTAGGAAGGTGTTTCTAGTGTTTGGTGTCATCTTATATAACTACTGCTGAACACATATTTTCTATTCATATACTGTCCATACTGTCTAAACACACTATCATATAAATATATATTTATATTCCAGACTCTGACATTGCTCATTCTGATATTTCTTAATTTTTATTTTTTGGGGGTGGACATAAGCATTTCACTGTACCTGCGATAATAACTGCAAAATACTGTATGTGTACACGACCAATAAGATTTGATTTGTTGTTGTGTGTGGTATAGATTTGTAACCATGCATATTGTATAGACTTGTATCTACTCTTTCATGTCTAGACACGGTAGAGTAGAGCAGGGAATAGCTAGCACAAGACGTTGAAAAAGACGTATTTTCAACGACTTTTCAACCAAAACCATGTCTTTTCAACGTCTTCAAAGTATTCTGCTCATAGTAGTTCCAGTGTCCTTGTGTTATGCTGGAGGAGTACGTTAGCTCTAGCTGTCTACGTGTAGGGGTTAGTTAGTTCTTCCATGTTCGAGATGCTGTGCTAGCACTGGGAGCGTTGCCAAGCAACCACCTACCTCCTATCGTCTATGTATCTCTTTTCTATCTCTCCTCTCTTCTATTGCCCTCTCTCCTATCTTCCTCTCGTTCTCTCTCTCTTCAATCTCTCCTCTCTCTGCTCCATCTGCATGGTTCTCTCCCCTCCCTAGCCTGGAGCTAGCTGTGTTGCTAGGCTGAGAGTTCCTTGCGGAATAACAATCCCTCCTTTCCCCTTTTCTCCTACCCTCCCTGTGCGGGGGCGATATGTCATAGTATGGGTTAAAGGTTGTTGAGTAGATCATGGCCCCCGTCCACGGACACTGTTGACTGACTGCTGACCAGAGCTCTCTCTTTCTATTTTGTCTGTCTCTCTTTCTGTCACCCACCAAGTCCCCACTATTCTACTGGACAGGACTGAATGTTTCTCTCGCTCTCTGTCTCTCTCACGCACGCTTTTTCTCTCTCCCACCTCTCTCACACACAGATTCTTTCTCCATCTCTCTCACATAGTCTTTCATCCCCTCTCCCACTCCTTACACACATGCTGCCTTTCTTTCTCTCCGTCTCCATCTCTTCCCCCTCTCTCTTCCTCCCTTTCTCTCTGTGTAGTACATGGTTGTCAGTGTGTGTGTGTGTATGGTGAATGGTGCATTCCACAAAAAAATGCTGGGTTGTTTGGTTGACCCAACTGCTGGGTTGCAGGCGTTGGGTCACTTAGTTGGGTTGTTTTCTTTCAAAACTGCTGGGTTATTGATGCTGGGTGCTGAGTCATTGACTGCTGGGTTATTGCGATATGATCCAGCAGGTCAGCTCAGAAGACCGGAGGTGTGGCTTAGTATGAGCGTTGCTTTCAGATAGTTAGTTATTTTTGGCCACCCGTGAGACAATGTCATTCCGGTTAATTTGTTCTGTTGTATTGTTATCACATGTTAAGGTAGAACGCTGACACTTTTGAAGCTTTGATAAGGCTTACACGAGTGTATGAGTTCTCCAAAAACCTATGCATGTCCCAATGTTGGGATATGTAAATAATACATATCACAATATTATATTACAATGTTGGAATATGTAAATAATAATGTTATACATTTCATATTAGAACATTTAATGTGCAAGAATATTACAGGAAAATTCAAATTTGCAGTGTACAAACTTAACATGATGAACAGAAATGACAATTACGGGTGGCCAAAAATTATTATTGATATTTGTTTTATTATTAGGATCCCCGTTATATGTTGCGAAAACAGCAGCTACTCTTCCTGTAGTCCACACAACATATGAAACATGACATAATAAAGGACATTAATAGACAAGAACAGTTCAAGGACATGACTACATACATTTAAAACATTACACATAGCCTGCATATTAGTAAATATGTCACGGATCCCTCTGGTACTGTTGCCCATTCCGTGCACCAGTTTCAGAGGTCTAAGTCACCAGCCTCTGTGTCACTACGCACACCTGGTTCCAATTCCTCACTGACTGTATTTGTATAAATGTGCCCTTTGTTTAACTATTGGGCTGTCGATTATTGTTCCAATGTCCTTTGGTTGTGTGAGTACCTGTGCCTTGTTGCTTTGGCTTTCGTGACGCTTGTATTGTGCAGATGATTACGGGTCTCGTCCCGTGTTGTATCGTTGTGAGCTTGTGTTTTTGGGTCCCGTCCCGTGTATTTATTCGAGGTACTCCTCGCTCTTTTGTTTGGGTCCCAACCCTGTGTTTTGTATACGCGTTTGTTTGGTCTTCGTCCCCGTGCCTTTACATGGCACGCTGTAAATTTGGGTCAATAAAAATCCCTATTACGCATTCCTGCACCTGATCCCCGAATCCTTTATACCAATGTGACAAAATACTCACAAAATATCTAGGTCAAATAGGGAACAGGTGTTGTGCCGTGAGGTGTTGCTTTAAATGTTTTTTTAAACAATAATTGCTGTTCACTTGAGCAATCTGAGATAGAAGGGAGTTCCATGCAATCATGGCTCTATATAATACTGTACATTCTCTTGAATTTGGGGACTGTGAAAAGATCCCTGGTGGCATGTCTGGTGTGGTAAGTGTGTGTGTCAGAGCTGTGTGTAAGTGGACTATGCAAACTATTTTGAATTTCCAACACAATGTTTCTTATAAAAACAAGTGATGCAGTTAGTCTCTCCTTTACTTTTGGCCAAGAGAGACTGGCAGGCATAGTATTAATATTAGACCTGTGATTACAGTGAAGAACAAGACATGCAGCTCTGTTCTGGGCCAGTTGAAGCTTTTCTAGGTCCTTCTTTGCAGCACCTGACCATATGACTGGGCAATAATCAAGATAAGATAAAACTAGAGCCTGCAGGACTTGCTTTCTGGAGTGTGGCATCAAAAAAGGCGAGCATCTCTTTATCACAGACAGACCTCTCCCGATATTTACAACCATTGAATCAATATGTTTTGACCATGACTGTTTACAATCCAAGGTAACACCAAGTAATTTAGTCTCAACTTGCTCAACAGCCATATTATTCATTATCAGATTCAGCTGAGGTCTCGAACTTAGGGAATAATTTGTACCAAATACAATGGTCTTAGTTTCAGAGATGTTCAGGACTAGTTTATTACTAGCCACCCATTCCAAAATTGATTGCAACTCTTTGTTTAGGAATGCAGTGATTCCACTGTCTGTGGTTGCTGACGCATGTAGGGTTGAATCATCAGCATACATAGACAGACAGGCTTTGTTTAATGCGGTGGCAGGTCATTAGTAAAAATAGAAAAGAGTAAAGGGCGTGGACTTAGAGTTTGTAATATTTCTGAAAGTCTCTTTTAGGACATCCACCTCATCTTGGGAGAACAGTAAACGGTTCTTAAGGTCCTGGACCTCTCTGGTCAGGCCCATCAGTATTTGGACAAAGCTCCTGAAGCTATTTTCCTGTTTTATAACAACAGCTCATAACAACTGCTTATAGAACCCTCTTTATTTCTTTAAAATATCCTTCACTTGTGATAGAGAAACACTGTCCTCAATGTTACTCCTACCGGCTTTGGTTTTGGATGTCACGGTAGCAACTTAGGCTAACGCTGGTACTCCACGCAGTTCCAGACAGGGCAGGTTGCAGGGTAGATGGAAACAGCAACAAACAGCAGGGATTTAGACAGCCACAAGCCCGGGACCATCCGCCGACCCAGCCACAAGTGCTAACCACGTCGCAGGCTTTGTTCAAGCGTTCAGGAAACCTTTGCTAGCTTGATAGCTAGTTAGCAGCTAGGCTAGCTGCTACGCCAAGCAGCTCTTCAGACTTTTGGTTGGCCGCGTCGTGGGATCCAAATTCAAAAGGTAGCTGGTAGCCAAACTTTTCCAAAGTAACACATTTTCAGAGACTTTCAAAACAACAAACCGAGCTCTCCTTCGTTCAGCGTTCTGCACGCATCACCTCTGGTTGTGTATTAAGGTGATGTAACAGGCTGGATCAGTCAGGAAGCCATACCCCTAATAGGCCACACCTCCTGAAAGTAACTTATAGTCCCAGTCTATATTAGATAGAATGTTACGGCCCTGCCCGCCAGTGGGGATAACAAGCTGTGGTTACCTAGGTCGCCTTTTTCAAACGCAATTTTCTTGTTGTGTGCTTGTTTTAGTCAGTTACAAAACTACATTTAAGAAAAGTACAACATGTCTAAAGATTACTTTTCATCACTGCCTGCTCCTGAGCGTTCTCACTACTTTGAAAAACGTAATATTGTAGTGCTTCCTTTTTGCCCCTTTTCATGACAGTGCTAGCAGCCACGTGAGTGCTAGTTAGCTAGCCAAGACCAACAACACAAACGGACTATAGCTACAGCTACAAGTAGTGAGTGGAGTTACAAATGGACTATAGCTACAGCTACAAGTAGTGAGTGGAGTTACAAACGGACTATAGCTACAGCTACAAGTAGTGAGTGGAGTTACAAACGGACTATAGCTACAGCTACAAGTAGTGAGTGGAGTTACAAACGGACTATAGCTACAGCTACAAGTAGTGAGTGGAGTTACAAACGGACTATAGCTACAGCTACAAGTAGTGAGTGGAGTTACAAATGGACTATACTTATCAAGTTAATTGTCTTACCGGTAATTAAATGTTTTCCACACCCATTGCTACGTGTAGCCTACTTGGACACCGGGCCCCCACATTTCCTACTCTCCCATGTCGAATAGCCTGAAGCCACAGGGCTCTTCTCTCAGGCTTAATTTCCCTACGTGGAAGCATTGCAAACCTTAAAGCGTAGGTCTGGATTTTTGACCTGCTTACTCTTTTTAATGAACAACACAGCAGCTTATCAGCATGTTTTGTTATTTCTGTATAACTAAAAGTTGACGACGAAGTTGGCTTTTTACAATGGGGGTCAATAGGAAAGAATGTTTTCCCCAATTTGTGGGCGTGGTCGAGGGAAATTCCTTATTATTATGTGTATATATGTATGGATTACATAAAAAAACTTAACTGGGCCTCCCGAGTGGCGCAGCGGTCTAAGGCACTGCATCGCTGTACTAGAGGCATCACTACAGACCTGGGTTCCGCGACCAGGAGACCCACGAGGCGGCGCACAATTGGCCCAGCGTTGTCTGGGTTAGGGGTTTGGCCGGCTGGGATGTCCTTGTCCCATCGCGCTCTATTGACTCCTTGTAGCGGGCTGGGCGCATGCACGCCGACATCGGTCGCCAGCTGGACGGCGTTTCCTCCAACACATTGGTGCGGCTGGCTTCCAGGTTAAAGCGAGCAGTGTGTGAAGAAGCAGCGCGGCTTGGCCGGGTCGTGTTTCGGAGGACGCACGGCTCTCGATCTTCGCCTCTCCCTAGCCCGTACGAGAGTTGCAGCGATGGGACATTAAGCACTTCACTGTAAGGTCTACACCTGTTGTATTCGGCGCATGTGACAAATACAATTTGATTTGACTTGATTTTGATTTGACAAGACTAACTACCAATTGGATATCACGAATTTGGGGAGAAAAAGGGGTCGAAATATAAAAAAATTAAAAAACAACAACAGCTGATGGTTAACTCAACTTAATCCAAACAACCCAGAATGTTGGTTATTCACGTAACCGAACTGGCTGGGACAGCACCGTGTATGTTCACATGTGCATGCATGAAGTGTGTGTGTGTGTGTGTGTGTGTCAGCTGACAGTCTTGGGAGTGAAAGTGATTATGTGTGATAGATGAGAGGAGGCAGTCCATCAAGTTTGTAGAGGGTTCTCTGTGATAAATGACGCACACACAGAGACACACACACACAGGCTGTTCATCTGTGCCCAGACCTGCTCTGTGAACCGCCCCCCCCGGCTTAATTTATCTCAGCCCCTCAGTTTCCTGTTTCACGAGCTGCCACACAAGAGACCCTGCACCCACCATAACAAACAAACACACACACCGTTTCAATTATACCATGCGTACTAGTCCGTATTTAAAGCGCCTGTCTATTGTTGTGATCTCAGCTGATAGTCTTGATGATACATCCCTCAGATCCCAGGACAGATTGAGCCCAGTGGATGATCCAGAGCCCTTGTGAAGTCTTAAAATAACATTTTATAACCATGTTTAGTACTCCAGTTATTTTTATACGCGAGGTGAGCGAAGTCTGCACATAAGACTGTAAATGCAAAAATACTGTGCACACTTGACATTGAGATAATGGGACTGATGGCTGATGTGGTTTGTTTTATGTTGCTCTAATAGCAGCCCAGGGTCTGGTACACGTGATGGAAACATGGAAGACAATAGGCTACTTAGTTCTCTTGGTTACTGTGTGGTGTCAATCATCACCACGTCATGTTTCCAAACTTCTCAGGATGATTGTTTCAGTACACCTTAAATCTGTCTTATAACCCTTACACCCATGTGTTTCAAAACTCCAGCAAAGTTAAATGGAAATATTTTAAAAAATCTACTTCGTATTCATCATCTCCAGCACCACCCCAACATCAACATATGTGAAAATGGCACGTTTCTATATTTTGTAGTGAAAATATATAGAGGAATATAAGTGTTTCCTATGACATCGTCGGTGTGCATCATGCGATTTTTAACCAATTATAATTGGTTGATGATGTCACTTATCTTCTATCTTTTTTACTACAAAAATTGTGACATTTCCCTTTTAAGGTTTCATCTCCTTTAAGTTAGTGGCAGCTCA
This sequence comes from Hucho hucho, assembly GCA_003317085.1. Lineage (NCBI taxonomy): Eukaryota > Metazoa > Chordata > Actinopteri > Salmoniformes > Salmonidae > Hucho > Hucho hucho. The sequence continues at coordinate 26,861 of QNTS01000871.1, read as the reverse complement.
GTTGCCACTAGTTTAGTGTTACAAAGCACTTCATTTATAGCCATCCACATGAAAAGGGACTCTATTGACCTTCTTCTCTCTCTTTTTTTTCTCTTTGCTTCTCTCCTCAGACACCATGGATCTCCTGAGGCCTGCTCCAGTGGCAGTGGCTGCTCTCCTCCATTGACCTCCTCTGCTCTCTTCTCCTCTTCCTCCACCAATACTCCCTCTCTCCACTCATCCACCCCTCCACCCTCAACGTCACCCCTCCCCCATCCATCCATCCTCTTGCGACCCCTCGTTGTGGCATCATGGCGGGGGAGAAGGGACCAGCCAGGCGAAGCGCCATGGACATAAAGCGCCTGGCAGGGTTGATCCAGAGGGGGGCGGGACGTCTGCTGGTGATTGACAGCAGGACCTTCTCGGAGTACAACGCATCCCACATACAGGGGGCGGTCAATGTGTGCTGCTCCAAGCTGGTGAAGCGGCGACTGCAGCAAGACAAGGTGTCCGTCACCGAGCTACTGCAGCCCAATGGCAAGGTCAAGGTAGGTCAAGGGGACAGGAGTTAGAGGTCTGAGGGTGGATGTGAGTCACCGTTTATGGTCCTTCAAGAAGAAATTTGTTCAACAGTTCACCAGGTATGATGGTTATGCTGGCCAAGGGGCTGCCCACAGTGTATAATTTGATGTCTATGTTCTAGGACAGTGTTTCCCAACCCTGGTCCTTAAGTACCCCCAACAGTACACATTTTAATTGTAACCCTGGACAAGCACACCTGATTCAACTTGTCAACTAATCATCAGGCCCTCAATGAGTTGAATGAGGTGTGTTTGTCCAGGGCTACATTGAAAATGTGTACTGTTGGGGGTAGTCGAGGACCAGGATTGGGAAACACTGTTCTAGGAGACCAGTACCAGACACCATTAATGTACTCTGATGCTGCTCAGGTAGGAGTCTGTTACGTGCTGTTCTGTGTTGTGTGGTTAGTCTGGATCTCTCTGGCGAGCGTGTTCTCTGCCCTGGATCTCTGGGTGTTATATTTGGCTGGCTGGCAGTCGTACTGTAGGTTTATTGCTTATTAGTGGCCCTGAAACTGGATCCTCCCTTTTTCCATGACTTCTGCTCATTGCTCCCAATATGACAGCCTTTTTTTCCATAGCACGGCCATGGCATGGGACATAACTCCTGTATTTTTAGTCACTGTGTTAAACTCAGCGGGGGAATCCCAAGTGTGTATGATGTGTGTCTGCCTATTTGTGCGTGTGTGTGCTTTCCAGGGGTTGTACATGACACATAAAATAACATTTGTCGCGTACTTAGTAAACAACAGGTTAGACTAACATTGAAACGCATACGTACGGGCCCTTCCCAACAATGCACAGAAAAAAATAGAAAGTCATTGAAAAAAAAAAATTCCATTACAACAGAGCTGTGGAAATTCCATCCTCCTTCCTACAGCAGCACCAAGACAGACACAGTGCTATAGTGGCGTAGTTTGAACGTAAAATCCGACAAGAAACGCCAAAGAACACGGCCAGAGCATTGCTTCGGGGATGTTATTGGAGCCAGATGACACATGCCCTTAGTATCATGAAGACGGAAACATTTGGTGGGATTTTTTTTAGGTGTGACACAGGCAGTTTGAGTGGTAGCTCATAAAAGCCAGTGTTCTACTTCCTGATGTGAACCACCTGACCCTGGATGCCTGACCTGGCATGTATGAGTGTGTCTCGTGCTCCCTCTCATTCTCTCTTTCCTTCCCTAGCAGGTTATATTAATGCTTTAATCACCTGGAGTCACTCTCTCCAACTCAGCCTGTAAATGTAAATGAACTGTGAAAATTAGAGGTGTCTGACATGAGTGGAAGCAGCATTGCCTTAGACCTCCAGTCAACTTAATTAAAATATGCTTTATTTTCAATACTTCTTGATGTAATTGTTCCCTGGGATTGAAAGACATCCTTAGCTTGACATGCTCACTCTCTCGCCTTCTCTCTTTTTCTCTCTCTCTCTCTCTCTCTCGTTCTCAGATTCAAATATGCATCATTGGCATACTGCCAATGCTCAGGCTTACAACCAGGTTAGGTTAGAGCCATTATTAACCTGAGCAGGATGTTGTTGCGCAACCCTTCTTTTAATAGACCAATGGCTAAGGTCTCCCAGTCAGTGTGTAGAGACCTTGGTCTGGTTGGGATGCTAGAAGTTGTAAACATAGTCATTTAATCTGACACTTTTATTCAAAGCCTCTTATAGAACTATTTTGTTATTGACAGTGACAATACACTGAGTATACCAAATATTAGGTACACCGTCCTAATATTGAGTGCCCCCCCCCCCTTTAGTCTTGCCCATTCACACTTTGAATGGCACACATACAAAATCCACATCAAAATTGTCTCAAGACTCCTTCTTTAACCCGTCTCCTCCCCTTCATCTATACTGATTGATGTGGATTTCACAAGTGACATCCGTAAGGAATCATAGCGTTCACCTGGATTCACCTTATCAAATCAAATTTTATTAGTCACATGCACCGAATACAACAGGTGTAGACCTTACAGTGAAATGTGTACTTACGAGCCCCTAAACAACAGTGCAGTTAAAAAAAATATAGATAAGAATAAGAGACAAAAGTAACAAGTAATTAAATAGCAGCAGTAAAAAAATAACAATATATACAGGGGGGTTCCGGTACAGAGTCAATGTGCAGGGTCACTGCCAAGTTGAGGTAGTATGTACGTGTAGGTAGAGTTAATTAAAGTGACTATGCATAGATGACAACAGAGAGTGGCAGTGGTGTGGAGAGAGGAGGGGTGGGACACAATGCAAATAGTCTGGGTAGCCATTTGACTAGATGTTCAGGAGTCTTATGGCTTGGGGGTAGAAGATGTTTAGAAGCCTCTTGGACCTAGACTTGGCGCTCCGGTACCGCTTGCCGTGTGGTAGCAGAGAGAACAGTCTATGACTAGGGTGGCTGGAGTCTTTGACAATTTCTAGGGCCTTCCTCTGACACCGCCTGGTATAGAGGTCCTGGATGGCAGGAAGCTTGGCCCCAGTGATGTACTGGGCCGTTCGCACTACCCTCTGTAGTGCCTTGCGGTGGGAGGGCGAGCAGTTGCCATACCAAGCAGTGATGCAACAAGTCCCATGCCAAATCTTGCCAAATCTTTTGTCTTCTGAGGGGGAATAGGTTTTGTCATGCCCGCTTCACGACTGTCATGGTGTGCTTGGACCATGTTAGTTTGTTGGTGATGTGGACACCAAGGAACTTGAAGCTCTCAACCTGCTCCACTGCAGCCCCGTCGATGAGAATGGGGGCGTGCTCGGTCCTCTTTTTCCTGTAGTCCACAATCATCTCCTTTGTCTTGATCACGTTGAGGGAGAGGTTGTTGTCCTGGCACCACACGGCCAGGTCTCTGACCTCCTCCCTATAGGCTGTCTCGTTGTTGTCGGTGATCAGGCCTACCACTGTTGTGTCATCTGAAAATGTAATGATGGTGTTGGAGTCGTGCCTGGCCGTGCAGTCGTGAGTGAACAGGGAGTACAGGAGGGGGCTGAGCACGCACCCCTGAGGGGCCCCTGTGTTGAGGATCAGAGTGGCGGATGTGTTGTTACCTACCCTTACCACCTGGGGGCGGCCTGTCAGGAAGTCCAGGATGATGCCTATGTCATGGGAAGAGCAGGTGCTCTTAATGTTTTGTAAAACAGTATGTAAACATGCGTCTGTAACTTTCCCACTCCATCATTATTCACGGTTCATTCAGGGCTATCCGTAATCATGGTAGCATCCACATTAATGTAGAAGTGTTTAGAAACGTATTCTATTCTTAGTAACAATAAAAGGGACTCCAAAATGTCACAATAATACATGATGAATCATTCATTTCTAATGGGGCTGAGAGGCTGACAGGTCTCACAGAGGTAAGGCACCCTGTTGTGTCCCCCTCTTTCCTTCCCTCTCACTCTCTCCATCTTCCTCTCACGCTATCTGTTTTATTTCATCCTTTCTCTTTCTCTGTGTATCTTTTCTCTGCACTGCTCTCACACACACTCGGTCTCTCTGTCCTGGTGCCCCCCCCCGCCTCTATTTCATCATCTCTCTATCAACATCCCTCTTTCCACTCTTTCTCTGTCCCCCTTTTCTCTCTCTCTCTCTTCCCAGCATTGCCCTGTGGCTGGCTAGCTGTTGTTATTATCCCCCCACAGTAAAGAGGATAATGCTGCCGATTAATGGTAGGCTGAATCAAGCTGGAACTAGCCGGGTGAGAGGGAAGGTCCACACGGCCCCAGAGAGTCCTTTGTTATTGGCTAAGCATGACATCATCCCCCTTTTTGTGGCCACTGGCAGGCCGCGAGTTGGGCACGTGCAGACCGGCTGTGTGGTGTTAATGCAGGCTCCCGCCCAACCCACCACAAACACCCCCACACAGCCTGCCAAGGAAGCAAAGGACACTATAGTGGGTCTTTGTGGGATTGAATGTAGGAAGCTGAAGAGGGAGAGAGCGAGAGAGGGCGTATTCATGGGTGGGCTACCTCCTGCCTGCATCCCATTGAGTGAAAATGGCAGGCGTCCCCCAAGGCTCTATGCTCGGCTCTTTCAGATTTCATCATCACAGGGTTAGGTTCAGTGAACTCTATGTATGGACTGGAATCAAAATGGTGTCTCCCCTCTCTCCCTACATAACCCCCTTGTAGTTCACTGGCAGGCTCTAGTAAACTAGGTCAGTTAAATACAGTAGGCTGTGTGTGACCGTATTTGTGTGTAGTGTGTGGGTGAACCTTGAGTTCCACAGCATTATGGCTCCATAGTCAAAGACTGTTTTATGGTCAGGCTGGGTGGTTTCTTGGCTTAAGCGAAGCTAATCCCTCCACACTGCTCAATGTTGCTGAATGTGGTGTAAGAGTGAGCCTGGGCCAGGGCAAGGCCTGACAGATGGCGTAGAGATTGACTAGCTCCAGTCAGAGCCAGGGAGACACTTAGACCGTCCTTTAGGGAAGCCACCATACTCTCCTGTTCTCTACTGTAGTACTATATTGTACTACAGTTGAAGTCGTAAGTTTACATACACCTTAGCCAAATACATTTAAACTCAGTTTTTCACAATTCCTGTCATTTAATCCTAGTAAAAATTCCCTGTCTTAGGTCAGTTAGGATCACCACTTTATTTTAAGAATGTGAAATGTCAGAATAATAGTAGAGAGAATTATTTCTTTCAGCTTTTATTTCTTTCATCACATTCCCAGTGGGTCAGAATTTTACATACACTCAATTAGTATTTGGTAGCATTGCCTTTAAATTGTTTAACTTGGGTCAAATGTTTCGGGTAGCCTTCCACAAGCTTCCCACAATAAGTTGGGTGAAGTTTGGCCCATTCCTCCTGACAGAACTGGTGTAACTGAGTCAGGTTTGTAGGCCTCCTTGCTCGCACACGCCTTTTCAGTTCTGCCCACAAGTTTTCTATAGGATTGAGGTCAGGGCTTTGTTGGCCACTCCAATACCTTGACTTTGTTGTCCTTAAGCTGTTGTCCACAACTTTGGAAGTATGCTTGGGGTCATTGTCCATTTGGAAGACCCATTTGCGACCAAGCTTTAACTTCCTGACTGATGTCTTGACATGTTGCTTCAATATATCCACATAATTTTCCTACCTCATGATGCCATCTATTTTGTGAAGTGCACCAGTCCCTCCTGCAGCAAAGCACCCTCACAACATGATGCTGCCACCCCGTGCTTCACGGTTGGGAAGGTGTTCTTCGGCTTGCAAGCCTTCCCCCTTTTCCTCCAAACATAATGATAGTCATTATGGCCAAACAGTTTAATTTTGTTTCATCAGACCAGAGGATATTTCTCAAAAAAGTTTGATCTTTGTCCCCATGTGCAGTTGCAAACCGTAGTCTGGTTTTTATATGGTAGTTTTGGAGCAGTGGCTTCTTCCTTGCTGAGCGGCCTTTCAGGTTATGTCGATATAGGACTTGTTTTACTGTGGATATAGATACTTTTGTACCTGTTTCCTCCAGCATCTTCACGAGGTCCTTTGCTGTTGTTCTGGGATTGATTTGCACTTTTCACACCAAAGTACGTTCATCTCTAGGAGACAGAACGCGTCTCCTTCCTGAGCGGTATGACGGCTGCGTGGTCCCATGGTGTTTATACTTGCGTACTATTGTTTGTACAGATGAACGTGGTACCTTCAGGCATTTGAAGATTATTCCCAAGGATGAACCAGACTTGTGGAGGTCTTCATTTTTTTTTCTGAGGTCTTGGCTGATTTCTTTTGATTTTCCCATGATGTCAAGCAAAGAGGCACTGAGTTTGAAGGTAGGCCTTGAAATACATCCACAGGTACACCTCCAATTGACTCAAATAATGTCAATTAACCTATCAGAAGCTTCTAAAGCCATGACATAATTTTCTGGAATTGTCCAAGCTGTTTAAAGGCACAGTCAACTTAGTGTATGTAAACCTCTGACCCACTGGAATTGTGATACAGTGAATTATAAGTGAAATAATCTGTCTATAAACAATTGTTGGAAAAATTACTTGTCATGCACAAAGTAGATGTCCTAACCGACTTGACAGAACTATAGTTTGTTAACAAGAAATTTGTGGAGTGGTTGAAAAAATAGTTTTAATGACTCCAACCTAAGTGTATGTAAACTTCCGACTTAGTCTTTGATCGTAATTGGTCCATTTGGCTGAAGACTGGATTCTGGCAGCACGTGTCCCGTAAGCCGTTTACTAAATAAGGATCTTCGTAACTTCTACTTAAGGTCCACCATATGCCACCTACCAGTATCCTCAGTATAGCTAAGGATCCTTGGTAATGACTTAATGTAGTGCAATCCCTCATGGGTCACCCAGAAGACACAGATACGATGTCGTCTCCTTACTAGATATTACAAATATCTTACAGAATTTGTCTTGAATATGGATGAGACAAAAACAAATGGATACATTTACATGACTGCGTATGATAAGTACCATATCCTGAACCATAGATGTGTGTTATTTGCATTCACTCTAGGTAGTAGTGACTGAAAGTGGATTGTCAGTTTACAGTATCATTCTTATTTTAACTGAAGACTCCAGTATACAATAGGTTGCACATGTGTCATATTCTGACCCGTTGATGTGTTATTTCCAGGTAATGGTGGTGACGGGGTAAGCGTACGCGAGGAAAGTGTCATACTGAAGTCCATCCAGGTACAGGGTAACCCAGTGTGTGTCACAGCCATGTTGACCGTAAGGAGGGTGCAGCAGGGTTTTTGGTGGTTTCCTTTAGGGAAGACAATTGAAGCAACACTTACATTTTAGCCCAGCCGTGACCAACACTGTGTTTTCATACCCACAAGTGATGTCATAAGTGATGAGTCACGTGTCATATGGTGTGTGGTTTGTTATACGGGGTTTTCCACCTCGGAACCTGACCTGACCTGACTGATGAGAAACATGATGTGTTGATGCTGATAAACCCTGGTTAAGACACACAACAACAAGGAGAGACTAAAGGGTCACTCCAGAACCAGAAGAGCTGGGAAGAAAATACACTCAATGGCCAGTTTATTAGGTACCCATCTAGTACCGGGTCAGAACCCCCTTTGCCTCCAGAACAGCCTGAATTCTTTGGGGCATGGAAATATTCCCCACACCATTACACCACCGCCACCAGCCTGTACCGTTGACACAAGGCAGGATGGGGCCATGGACTCATGCTGCTTATGCCAAATCCTGACTCTGCCATCGGCATTACGCAACAGGAACCGGGATTTGTCGGACCGGCAATGTTATTCCACTCCTCAATTGTCCAGTGTTGGTAATTGCGTGCCCACTGGAGTCGCTTCTACTTTTTTTTTAGATGATAGGAGTGTAACCCGGTGTGGTCTTCTGCTGCAATAGCCCATCCATGACAAGGACTGACGAGTTGCTCGTTCCGAGATGCCGTTCTGCACACCACTGTTGTACTGCGCTGTTATTTGTCTGTTTGTGGCCCGCCTGTTAGCTTGCACCATTCTTTCCGTTCTCCCTCAACTTTTCACCCACAGGACTGTAGCTGACTGGATGTTTTGTGTTTGTTGCACCATTCTTGGTAAACCTTTCATACCGTCGTGCGTGAAAAGTCCAGGAGGCCGCTCAAAGTCGCTTAGGTCACTTGTTTTGCCCAGCATTCAATCAAACAGTAACTGACTGCCTTGATGCCTGTCCGCCTGCTTTATATAGCAAGCCACGGCCACACTTTTCATTGTCTGTAAGAGCGAACCATTTTCTTGAACGAGGCCAACCAGTGTATATGCCATGTTTTCTCACTTTTCGGTTGAAAAGTGGCTTGAGCGAGACGCACGCAGTGAAAGGCAGAGAGAGAAAGGGGTATGGAAAAGAAGGTAGAGAACGACAGAGAAGGAGTGGTAGATGTGTTGTACTGTGATGAGAAACATTGCCATGCTGGTGTGACAAGGTTGGCCCATGGCACATTACCTCTTGAACTACAAGTTGCACGTGCCCCTTTTTATTGGACCCGTGTGTGTGAGAGAGAGAGGTTGTGGGTGAGGGGCAGTGGGAAGGTCCCTGCCCATTTGCGGTGTACGGTCATCATCGGTCATTTGAGTTATTTGGTCACTCGATCTGTCACACCCTCTTGCAGCAAATGATAGAAGGGACTTTTGCCCAAACACGTCTGAACAAACACACACACACACACACAGCAGTGCCAGCTGCCGGGGCCAATCAATGACATCATATCACCATTGAGTGTTATCTTTACTGACGGGCTGTATGTCTCACACCCTGCTAGTGGACTCTGCTACAGAGCTTTGATGGTTAGAACCGTCACCCACCTGCAACAATCTACTGGGAATCACATGGACAGATAATAACTGTCTGTGGGGACTGGGAGGCAACAGTCCACTGAACTAGTTCCATGAATTCCTGACCTCTGAGCTTTATATGTCTGATAGTAGCACTGTGGTGATGTTGGGTGACCAACACACACACACTCAGCTCGGCATTACCCTTGTGACCAATGACCCTGTACGCACCTGTGGGTGTGTGTGTGTGTGTGTGCGCGCGTCTGCATATGGCATTCTAAGGTCCTCTCTGCAGCACCTAATCTCACGTTTCTCCTGTCTGTCTTCTCTGCAACAACACACCTGTTTCTATTCTATAGCACTCCTGTCTTCTCTGCAACAACACACCTGTTTCTATTCTATAGCCCCCCTGTCTTCTCTGCAACAACACACCTGTTTCTATTCTATAGCACTGCTGTCTTCTCTGCAACAACACACCTGTTTCTATTCTATAGCACTCCTGTCTTCTCTGCAACAACACACCTGTTTCTATTCTATAGCACTCCTGTCTTCTCTGTAGTAGCAGTTGAAACCAATGTGTTTCTACCCAGAACATTTTAAGCTCTCACTGCATGCCATTTCCCATACTGCCTGTGTCATGTTTGTTGCCCATACAGTTATATTTTAAACCAGACGTCTCGTTGTTGAACGCAGATAGTACTTCAGCTGAGAGGCAAAGCCGAGAGGATGAGGTCTTAGAGTTACAGACGAGTCACAGAGGGAAAATGTTTTTCTCCTCTGTCGTAAATGTTTTATATTGCACATTTCCCAGGTAATGTGAGGATACAGTCCTCTCTATTTCTCTGCCTCTCTCACTCCCCCTCCCTCCTTATCTCTGCGGAGGAGGGAATACAGAGGACATGATTAGCCACTTGTCTATTTACATCCTGCTGTGATGCCAGCTCACTGTTGGCATTTTGACTTCCGCTCTATAGTTTTTTTGCCCCTCTCTCTCGCGCGCTGTTTCTCTCTCTCTCCCCCTCTCTTTGTCTTCCCCTCCTTTTATCTGTCTCGTCCTTCTCTGTAATACCTATGTAACACCTGCAGTGTTAGTGGTAGAACAGCAGTATAGTAGTGTAGTGCTGCAGCCTGCAGGCTGGTGAAGGTGAGGGACTGAGCTGGTTCGTATGCTGCAGTAGGTCGACTCCAGAGGTTATTAACCTCTAACAATGAAGTAATCATGCAGATACTGTAATACTGTCTCTGTACCAGGGTTGGGCTCAATTCAGAATTTTGGAATTGACTCCCATTCAACTCATGAGTTGAAATTCGAATTCAATTGGCCACACCCCACAGGATGCAGATTTGGAATTTGAGTGACAGGAAGTCGAACTTAAGTGCAATTCAAAGAAATTCCACTCAGTCATAAAACATCAGTTCCATTGAATCTGACAGGTCACACTTCCAGATACCAAAATATATTTCACTTTTAACCTTCATGCTTAGATTAGCTAATTATATATCCACCAACCATTTCATTTGTTTGGCTTCTTTTAGAAGACCTCAGGGTCTTGCCGTCATTGAAAATAAGAATTTGTTCTTAACTGACTTGCCTAGTTAAATAAAGGTAAAATAAAAATAAATAAAAAATTGAGGGTTCAACTAATGCATTCTCTGGGAAATGTATTTTCCCAATATTGAACAAAATGTAAGTGATCAATTAAATATAATAACTTAGAATATTAGCATACAGGTTTTGTTTTCGTTGATTATAAATTTTAAGAGTTTGTGCTAAAATTAATTGTTTCAACAACATTTTATATTCATGTATATAACGATGTTTGATGTTTTATGTACAATATGAATATTTGTATAGACTACACCTAATATAGAATAGAATAGGCATTTGAATTTCACTGAATTAAATTAAATTTCCTTTCATTCAAATTCGTATTTTGTTTACTACTTCAATTCAAATTCAATTCAAATTGAAGAATTGAATTGGAATTTGAGGCATTCTCAATTAAATTCTAAATTGAGCACAACCTGCTCTGTACCATCTCTCTCTCTGTCTCTCTCTCATCACATACTGTACTTTTCTCAGAGCATAACAAAACATAAAAGATTTAACCATAGATAAGATAAACATGAAGAGAAGGAAGGCGATCTGAGGGTGAAAGTAAAGATGATATCTTCTTGAATTATAAATATTGTGTAATTATCTGAACCCCCGTCCAGTGTAGATGCATCTTGGATACCTGCGCAGGTGAATGTGATCATTTGGGAAAGAAAACCGGCTCCCGGTGACATCACCTAAGGATTAAAGGACAGCCTTTAACTGTGACCCATTTACACTTATGTACAGTAGACGTGTGTGTGTTTGTGTTTACATAAGTGTGTGTGTGTGTGTGTGTGTGTGTGTGTGTGTGTGGGTCAGAGTGAGAAGCTGTTCTGTAATCCTCAGGTGGTGATTTCACCCTCTGGCTCTAGCTCTGATCCCATTAGGATGGAACACCTTGTACAGCGAGGGAGGGCAGGGGGAAAGATATCAGGGGTGAGAGGAGGGGGACATGGGAGTGTCTCAGTAGGGGTTAGGGTGGAGGCCCTGTTGACCTTTAACACACACAAACACACACACACGTATACTGTAGAGTAGCAGGCTGGGCTTCAGATAGTATCAGTGGACTCCGATGGGTTCAGGTGACTGCTTTATTGGAGATTGTGTTTAAACACAGACTAGATGCTCAGGTTGATGCTATCTCCACTCTCATGGGTCAACCTCTATTACAACAGTGTAATAGAGGTGTTATGCAGGTTTTGTATGTGTTATAAACATGTCACAGGGGTCTTTTTAAGGGATACTTCGGGATTTTGGCAGCATCTACTCCCCCAGAGTCAGGTGAACTCATGGATACCATTCTTATGTCTCTGTGTCCAGTATGAAGGAAGTTAGAGGTAGTTTCGCGAGCCAATGCTAACTGGCGTTAGCTAGCAGATACCCATAGACTTCCAGTCATTGTGCTAATGCTAGTTAGCAATTGCGCTAGCGCTAGTTAGCAACTTCCTTCAAACTGCACACAAATGTTCCGTGTTGACTGACCTTCATGTCTTAAAGTAATGATGGACTGTCGTTTCTCTTTGCTTATTTGAGCTGTTCTTGCCATAATATGGACTTGGTCTTTTACCAAGTAGGGCTATCTTCTGTATACCACCCCTACCTTGTCACAACACAACTGATTGTCTCAAACACGTTAGGAAGGAAAGAAATTCCACAAATTAACTTTTAACAAGTCACACCTGTTATTTGAAATGAATTCCATGTGACTACCTCTGAAGCTGGTTGAGAGAATGCCAAGAGTGTGCAAAGCTGTCATCAAGGCAAAGGATGGCTACTTTGAAGAATCTCAAATATAAAATGTATTTTGATTTGTTTAACACTTTTTTGGTTCCTACATAATTCCATGTGTGTTATGTCATAGTTTTGATGTCTTCACTATTATTCTACAATGTAGAAAATAGTACAAATAAAGAAAAACCCTTGAATGAGTAGGTGTGTCCAAACCTTTGACTGATACAGTATATATGGCTCAGTCTGGCTGTACCCATATCAGCCGTCTGTGTGTCTGTCTGACCTTGGCCTGCCTCAGTCACGTGTGTGGTTGTTGGCGAATACATTCTGAGAAGGCTAATGTGTAACGGTAAGCACAAACACACACTGTCACACACTGAGGCACGCCCACAAACACACAATATTGCAGAGTAATACACTCTCAAATACACACACTCATCCACTGCATTGCTAGAACTGTGTACCGTCCACAGTATAAGCATGTGTGGCTACCATGCCCCATAACACTGTAAAGCTCACAGACAACGAGGGGGCCACTGGCCAATTAACAGTGTTCCTGGAGGAAGTGCAGTTTTGCCCAGCATCTACAGTAGAGTGTAGCCTTTATGCTATCTGGAGGATGGAGGGATGAGACACAGCATGAAAACAACAAGAAGAAAAGGGTTATTATAGTCTCTTTTCTCCTCCCTTCTCTCTCTCTCGCTTCCATCTCTTTCTCCCTGGCTCACTCTTATTCCATCTCTTTCTCCCTGGCTCACTCTTATTCCATCTCTTTCTCCCTGGCTCACTCTTATTCCATCTCTTTTCTCAGCCATCTAACCTCCCTTCTCGCTCTCCTCTCTTCTCTCCTCCTTCTTTCTCCCTCTTTTCTCTCTCTCTCTCTCTCCTGTCTGCCACCCCTCTCTCTCCTGTCTGCCTCCCCTCTCTCTCCCGTCTGCCTCCCCTCTCTCCTGGTGCTGTCCAGTGGTTGTTTAGTGATGCAGTGATTCAGAGCTGCAGTAGGCTAGGCGCTGGCTGCTGGTCATGTGACCAAAACTTGCCTGACAACATGGAGAAGGAGCCTGGCTGGCGTGTCTCACACACAACCACACACACACAAGCGCATAGACAAACACAGGCGCATGCTCGCATCTCCTCCTCTCTGACAAACACATTGTGACAAAGCATATACAGCATGCGGATGCATTGAAGGGGCTTGCACTGTCCACTTACACCCAATGCATTTGGATTCTTAGTTTTGTATTTAACTTTATATGACTTTATAATTCTATTGCCATGATTTACTGTTACAGCATCAATTCATGGTTATCAATGCGAAAACACTGTTAGATGTATTTTTACTCTTGTGTCCACATTGTGTAATATTTTGCTATGTTCGCACATTTTGTTCCAGTAACCTCACCACCCACCCAATCTTTTCCTCATCAAGCTACGTACAATACCCCATAATGACAAAGCGAAAAGAGTTTGTTCTAAATGTTTGGAAATGAATCAAATACAAAAAAAACAGAAATACCTTATTTACATAAGTATTCAGACCCTTTGCTATGAGACTCGAAATTGAGCTCAGGTGCATCCTGTTTCCATCGATCATCCTTCTACAACTTGATTGGAGTCCACCTGTAGTAAAATCAATTGATTGGACATGATTTGGAAAGGGACACACCTGTCTATATAAGGTCCCACAGTTGACAGTGCATGTCAGAGAAAAGACCAAGCCTTGAGGTCGAAGGAATTGTCTGTAGAGCTCCGAGACAGGATTGTGTGGGGGCACAGATCTGGGGAAGGGTACCAAAAAAATGTCTGCAGCATTGAAGGTCCCCAAGAACACAGTGGCCTCCCTCATTCTTAAATGGAAGAAGTTTGGAACAAACCAAGACTCTTCCTAGAGCTGGACGCCCGGCCAAACTGAGCAATCGGGGGAGAAGGGCCTTGGTCAGGGAAGTGACCAAGAACCCGATGGCCACTATGACAGAGCTCCAGAGTTCCTCTGCGGAGATGAGAGAACCTTTCAGAAGGACAACCATCTCTGCAGCACTCCACCAATCAGGCCTTTATAGTAGAGTGGTCAGACGGTAGCCACTCCTCAGTAAAAAGCACATGACAGCCCACTTGGAGTTTGCCAGAAGGCAACTAAAGGACTCAGACCGTGAGAAACAAGATTATCTGGTCTGATGAAACCAAGATTGAACTCTTTGGCCTGAAAACTAAATTTCACGTCTCGAGGAATCCTGGCACCATCCCTACGGTGAAGCATGGTGGTGGCAGCATCATGCTGTGGGGATGTTTTTCACCGGCAGGGACTGGGAGACTAGTCAGGATCGAGGGGAAAGATGAACAGAGCAAAGTACAGATCCTTGATGAAAACCTGCTCCAGAGCGCTCAGGACCTCAGACTGGGGCGAAGGTTCACCTTCCAACAGGACCACGACCCTAAGCACACAGCCAAGACAACGCAGGGGTGGCTTCGGGACAAGTCTCTGAATGTCCTTGAGTGGCCCACCCCGGGCCTGGACTGGAGACCGATCGAACATCTCTGGAGAGACCTAAAAATAGCTTTGCAGCGACGCTCCCCATCCAACCTGGCAGAGCTTGTAATGATCTGCAAAGAAGAATGGAGAAACTCCCCAAATACAGGTGTGCCAAGCTTGTAGCATCATACCCAAGAAGACTCTGGGCTGTAATCACTGCCAAAGGTGCTTCAACAAAGTACTGAGTAAAGGGTCTGAATACTTATGTAAATGTCATATTTCAGTTTTTTTTTATATAAATTTGCAAACATTGATACTGCCATACCTCCGTTGATCTCTGACATCTTCTTCCTCATTCCTGTTTCTGCAGGTTGAGATGGGCAGGAAACAGGAAGTGGTGATGTACGACCAGAGTTCCAAAGAGGCGGGGCAACTATCCAAAGACTGCTTTGTCCACATCCTACTGGGCAAGCTGGAGGGCACCTTCCACCGAGTCTCCCTGCTCACCGGTAGGCACTTACTCTGTGTGTGTGCGTGTGAATAGAAACCACCATCCTGGAGTTAGTGTTTACGAGCAGATGACGCCATGGTGTTTCACAACAGATCTTCACAACTGATCCAAAGTCAGTTCTTGTGTGTATGTTAAAATGTGGCCTGCATTGAACAAGTAGGCATTTCACTGTTGGGACTTTTCTAATTTGGGAAAAAGTCTGTCCTCTGTGACCCGGAAACCGTTCAAGTGGTCAAGGAGAGTGTAAATTCGTTAGTAGGTGAACGGAAGAGTGTCCTCCCCTCCTTGGAAATCGACCTTTCGTCAAGGATAGTCATATATATCATCCTACCTGAGTCCTTTGCAGAAGAGTTTTGAAATCTGCCACACCCCCTTTGATCAGCTGTTGTTTTCTCAAAAGAGAAAAGCATGCAAACATTTAAGAACTGTGTGCTACTTATCCTGTCATCTATAAAATGTCTTGCACAACTAGCTAAATTAGTTTGTATCACTTTACAAAGTTATGTTGCGATTCTACCCATGTAAAGTAATTTGCCTGATGACGCGCAGTGGAGCACTGTCTGATTTCAAAAATCGCATTTCCGTCCACGTTCCCTCACCCTGCCGCCTCTCCTCGATTACCTTTGACCTTTTTCAAAAGGAGGCGAGAGAGGACGGAGGCGAGAGGACAGGAGTTGCAAATCATAATTCAGTGAAAGCCTAGATCTCTGCAGCTGCTTTGAGTGGAGCAGAGTGCCATGTGTCTGTTTGGGCAGCAGGTGTCACTAGTGAACATCTGTATTAGTGTCCATCATCCATCATGTTCCACTCACACGTTTATCCACATACGTACGTTTTCACTCTTAAGGAGGAAGTGAGGGAGGAAGGAAGGAATTAGGAAAGGAAGAATGAAGGAAAGATGCAATACAGAGTAATTGTGGACACCGATGATTTTTGTGATACAGGCCTCTCCAAAGAACCCCCCCACCCCATCCACACTATACACAAACACTTCTCTCTCCACAAGCCCTTTAAAATGTAGGATTAAGCTTAAGTTAAACTAATACCTGTCTATCAAATCAGCCAGTCTTTTTACTTTTTGGGGGGGGGTAGCCATTCTTATTTATCATACTTAACAGCTTGTCATATTGGCTGCTAAGCACCCTCAAAGTTAGAATGGAGGCCTGACGTGTGTATTAGCTGGCTCTGCAGAGGCTTAATAACTTCTCAGTATGGGACTGCAGCGCTGCAGAGAGACAGTGGCAGCAAGCACACAGAGGCTTAAGCGCGCACACACACACACGGATGCACAGACGCACAAACACACATAGACACACACAGGGAGGCTTAGGACCCTCAAATGTGTCAAATGAATAATCTCCCTCACTCAGGATCTGAAGAGAGACAGTGTGTGTGAGTGTGTGTATGTGTGTGAGTGTGCATGCTTGTGTGTGTAAAGATGTGTCCTACTCCTGCAAATCTCCAATAGCATAGTAAGATTACACTTTCCATGAGTCATTCATAGAGGTTCACTCTACCTTAATGTACTTAAGATCCCCAATTTGTCACAGAGACACACACAAACACACACACACACACACACACACACACAATCACATGTACCATGTAAGCCTGAAGAAGAAAGATCCCCTGTCAGCGATTCTCTCTCTCTCTCTCTCTCTCTCTCCCACATTTCTGTCCCCTTCTCTGCTGTTTCCACGACAACAGTGGAAGAGAATATCCTGTGGGATATGATTCAGCCAATGAGAATGACTGTTGTTGTGTCGTGTCAGCATAGCAGAATAACGTGTGTGTGTTTTCAAGTTTTAACGTCACGTGTACAAGTACAGTGAAATGCCTTTCTTGCACGCTCTAAACCCAACAATGCAGTAATCAATGTATCTCTAAAAATAACATAAGGTAAAACAAAAACACACAAGAAATAAAAATAAGAAATGTGTTTGTGTATGCGTGTCTGTATGCGTGTCTGTATGCGTGTCTGTATGCGTGCGTGTGTGTGTGTGTGTGTGTATATCGGGGTCATGGGCAATAACAGTGGTCTCTGTCCCCAGCTGAGCTTCACTGGGTCATAAACAGGACTAGTTGTCTGAGCCCGTCCACCACCTGTAATGATGTCACTTCCTGTTTAGAGTAGCGTGTGTGTGCATGCATGCGCGTGTGTGAGAGAGAGAGACGGAGCACACAAAACAGAGTGACAATGTGGGGGAGAAAGAGAGAGTGAGAGGTACCGACAAAGCGCAAGAGAGATGCCAGCGAGAGATGCCAGCTCCCCTGCTGTTCTGAGGTCAGCAGCGCTGGCTTGTTGGCAGCCAGTCGTCATGGCAGCACAGCAGGGCGGCAGGATGTGACCGGGTCAAAAGTCAATCTGGTCACACATCTTATGGCATTGGCTCTAGCATCTGGTCACGCGTGTGTTACTGGCCGTTTTTCACTTCGTCCTGTCTCTCCTCTACAGAAGAGTTCATTAATTTATCTAAGTTCATTTATTTTCCCCATCCACCATCACTATTCCCCGGATTCATTTAACAGGTATTGCAGTTTAATTGGCTCAGAATACCCAGGGAATCACCCCTCCTTACCCCATTTCTTTCCCTTTTTTCCCTAACTTCCTTGCCCCTTACCACCCTCCCACCCCCATCCCCCGTCATCAACAGTGCTGATGACCTCATGATCTAAGCCGACTGCTTGGTGTGGCCCTCTCAACTCACACACAACTATGCACAAGTGCTCCAAGCTACAAGAGGAGGGATGGTGGGAGGGAGGGAAGCGGAGGAGGGGAGGCTAGAGGGATGAAAAGAAGCCTTAAATGGGATAGACAGAGTGAATACAGGAATAATTACAGCAGCTTGGTCTCGCTGTCCGGGGGAGAGAGGATTTACTGCCTAAACGGTTATGTACACACAGGCATGCCAAATGAAAGATTAGAACACACTCGCGTGCTGCTAAACACACACACACACATACGCCAAACACAAACACACATCCAGAAGTAGCCTGTGCTGTAGTGTTGATGCCGCCAAACACTAAATGGTAATGCTCTTTTAAGACATTCTGAGGCCCGACTCAGGCTTGTCATAACAGAATAGTTAATAACAGCTTGGGACTTTATGGAGCCCACAGGAGGTGGTGTTTGGGAGGGCGGGAAACCGCGAATGGTGCTTTAAGTGCAGACATATAAGTCAAATCAATCAATGGGTCTACTCTATACTGTAAGTGCTTCCTTCCCTATGTTGCGGATGATGTCACGGGTGTCATGTGAGGTCCAGTCCCCATAGGGTTGTTTTTACTCACTAAGAAGGTTAAGTGTATGGCCAGATGACTCTTCACAGTGTTTGTGTTTCAAATGTGTGTGCGTGCGCGCGCGCGCGTGAGAACCATGCTTGAGAGAGGAAAGCTTAGCATCAGTAGAACGCAGGCAGTGCCAGACACACATACACAGCGCAGCCAGAGCCAGTCCTGTCCCCAGTCCTGTCCCCAGTGGGTTTATTCCCCAGCCTGTTTGTTTCTCACGTTGGCTATGCTGAGAACAGAGTGCACTAGAGCATAGCTATTATCGTGATGTTATTATNACACACACACACACACACACACACACACACACACAGAGAGAGACAGAGAGAGAGATCAGTAAAACGAGTGAGAGAGAGCAGGTTCCTAGATGCCCTACACTGGTGACGAGGATGGAATGGAAAAGAGATTGTGATCATCAAATCTGTGTGCTGCATGCAAGATCCATCCAAAGCTCTTTACATTGTGTGTGATCATTAGTCCACCTCCACCAATGTGTATCACCAGAGAGGAAGAGGCAAAATGAGAGGCTTTACTCTGCCCATGATCTGTCCACGTATATAAGCCCACGAAGTGTATGGAGGTCAACTAGTGTCGAATTTGGTCCCCAATATATTTTTTTGCTAATTTGCTACGTGAGGCTTATTTGATCTAATATACATTTTCGCAATGGTTTCGTAAGTTGGTTTGAATGCACTGATCCAAGTGGACGCGCATGGCATTTCGGCAACTTTGGAAAAATTGTGAGCAGTCAGCCAACGAAGAAGAAGAAAATTGACTACTTTAAAATGGTGTCACAGATGCTATAATGGCACAGATACAAATATAAGTCTTCTATCTATCTCTATGCCCTGTTGTTAAGACATGGAACTGCCCTCTCATTGGCTAATGTGGTCCCACCTGATCTCGCCTCCTCCCACCTGCCTTCCATCTTTGAGGACATGTATTTCCATTGTTAGAGCGGTCACTTGACTATCTTGTCAATATAATAGACAATCTTTGGTAGCACTGACATCAGGGATACACAGCAGCCATTTTGTGCCAGATATTAGGAAATGAAAGATACCGCTTACGCACGCACACACAGACAGACAGAAGCCACAGTGTGAGGGCCTCTAGGCTTTGATGAGATCAGGTTTGGGTGTAACTGCACAGTCTACAGTACAAAGGTCAATCCAGTTGTGCTGTTATACAACTGGGCGGCGGCCCCTGCCTGCCTGTGTGTGTGTGAGAGAGAGAGACACTGAGGAAGTGAGGTAATCGTGGGAGGCAGACTCTCACAATGCAGCCGTTCAGAGACATTCCAATGCACTACATAAGGAGGTCTGTATGTACATGTTGGTTAGACAGACCTATTGAGGAGGTGAGGTAATTCACCTCCTTCCATCCTGATGAATGACAGTCTGTGTGTGTAGATGTCATTTTTAATGTCAGACTGTAGCATGACCTGCCTGAGCCCTCTCAGAATGGAAGCTTTATGTTTCTCTTTCGTTTCCAACACTGGGTGGTAATCTCCATATCTTATTGGCTATACACAGCCTGAGGAGCACAATAATGTGGCCAATTTTAGCATTTCTATTCAGTACATGGCTTATGTTGGATTTGAACCCACAACCCTGGTGTTCCAAGGGCAGTGCTCTAACCTACTGAGCCAATCGGAAGCAATAGCCACTCTTAACTCCGCTGTAATACATTGAGCATATTTCCATTTGGCGCATAATTTGCTATTGAATTGCATAGAAATTTTACATGTTCTCTAACAAACTCACTACATTATTGAGTACCAAGCTGAATAATGATTGGATGTGTGTGGCCTGAAATGGATGTATAGGATCATGGGATTGGATTGTTTATGTTCACAGCTGTACTTTGATTGGTCACAGTTGATGTCATTGAGGTCACAGTTATATTATGGTTGGCTGCCAGGGGTCATGGTCCTGCATTTTTTTTTTTTAAATCTCTTTCCCTCACCCCTCTCATCCAGCTCTCCTTCCCCTTCTCCCCATTCACCCCTCTACCCTCCCTCACTTCCTATCTGCTCCATATCCATTACGCACCGGGGACTCTTGGCAGATCAATGATTTCATTGAGAAGGAGCCAGTGGTGCCATTAAGAGGTGAGCTCACCTTCCCGAGGGAGGTCTGGCACATTATTCTCAATGACCTTCTCCCTCTCCCCTCCTCCCTCTCTTCCCTCCCCCTTTCTCTCTCTCTGTCTCTTCCCCTCTCCTCCTCTCTTAGCTCCCCTTTCCTCTCTGATCCCCTCCTCTTATACCTCTCCTACCCACTCACGCTCCTCCACCTCCCCTTTCCTCCCTTCCTCTCTTACCTTCATCCTCTCCTCCTCTCCTGTTTCAATATTTCTCTTCAGACTCCTGCGGTCGTCACATCTGGCGCCAGTGGCCTGTGTTCTCTCACCCCTGGCCCGTAGACACACACACACACTGATCCCGCCCCAGTCAGCCCCTGACCGAGGAGCAGAAAGGTCAAACCGATGACCTGTAAGAATACCAATGACATCACCTCTCCTGAATATGTACACACTGACACACTTGCATACATGAGTTGCATACCCTGTGACTACAAACAGTCAAAGACACACAGAGTAGTTGACATAAAATGCAGGGGCACAAATACTCGCCTGTGTGCACACACACACCCCAAGGGTCCTGGTTTTCTCAGCCGTACCCTGTACATTTTATGTAACAGTGTTGTGTTTCTGCCAGTGTTCTCATCATCCCCCGTCTCCCTGGCCTCACATGATGAGCTTGATGTCATCTTCCCTTTTCCCCCTCAAAACTGCAGCATGAAAACATGCAGGCCAGCGTGTGTGTGTGTGTGTGTGTGTGTGTCTGCTGCTGCCAAATGTTTCCAACGTGACGTGATCTAGCCGTGTTCCTGCTCTCCCTCTTCCCCCTCTCCCTCACTCCCCCACTGGCTTAAAGGGGCCACACACAGGGAGACACACGCAGAGACATTCACTTAGAGAAACAGGCAGTTGGCACGCATGCTTTACATTAGATGCATACACACATGAACAAACACGGGGGTCGCACACATGGACACATATACGCTTATGGGCACCCGCCTTCCCGCTCACAGTCTGTTTCTTCATGCTTTGCTTTAACAGTCATGTGACAATGTGACTTAGACATGCCACTGTTAAACAGACTTCTATACACTCTAAAACATGGACATTGGTCTAGGCCAGGCGATATTCACGTCAGGGTTGGCGTGCATCTTCAGTGGAAAATATCAGTAGCAGAATGAGACTAGAAGAGCATCTAGCCCTGTTCTACCTTGGCCTGGCCTAGGTCCATTAGATTCCATTCATTCTCTACCACTTTAGTCGTGACTGCGTCATTCCATAGAACAATGGTTGATTCCTGTTTACCCTCATGCCTGACTTTGATCCACATTATCTCTGGCATGCCACCAAAACCCCTTCCTTGTTTACCTTGGTGGTTGCCATGGTGTTTATTCAGTAGCCAGCGGATCCATTTGGTCCCATCTGGAACACACTTCATCCATGGCGGGGGATGATTTCAGGCTTGTCTTCCCAGAACTGGTGCATGCCAGAGTGAGTCAGAGTAGCGGCATACTGGACGAGAGACGAGAGACGAGGGAGCATATAGATTTAGACCATACTGAGATGAGTGTCTTGGCCACTCGTTCATTCATAGAGTACTGTAAATATGTAGCCAACACACACACACACACTGAGGAACTGGTATTGTAAATACATGTTAAATACACACACTCCGGTTGACCCTCCTGGACTTCGGTTTCCTGATAAAGGCAGGAGATTTTCCATCACCCGCGGAAACAGCAGGCTAAATTTGGAGTTCCAGTCAAGCCCAAGGCCCCTGGTGAGGAATGCTGCAGTTTGTCGTCATTCCTCATATCCCTCCTCCGAGAAAGGATATCATAGCTCTCTCACACACACACACACACACACACACACATACACAAATGAACGCACACACAGTAGACATAACCATACCCAAACCCACATATACAGTACACACAAAAAACATACACACTCTTTACGTATTGATCAATGGAGATGATTTGTTTGGCCACCAAGACAAAACTTTGGCAGTGTAATCATTTCATTAAACTTTCTTCCTTTTGTTTTATAACTTTTTATTTCACGTAATATTAACATTCTGTCATGAATGTTCCTAAATGTTATTCTTCATAATAAGCATGTTTTCCAATCTCAAGAGAGAGAAAAAAAAGTACTATAGTAAGTGCCTCTTCAGCTAAAATCATATTGTGATGAAATGGTGACTCACAACAATGGAGCTCTTTAGTATTACTTGTACTACCAGACACAGTCAAAAGTTTGGACACACCAACGCATTCCATTTTTTAAAGTTTTTTTTTACTATCTTCTACATTGTAGAATAATAGTGAAGACATAGAAAACTATGAAATAACACATATGGAAACATGTAGTAACCAAAAAAGTCTCAAAGTAGCCACCCTTTGCCTTGATGACAGCTTTTCACACTCTTGGCATTCTCTCAACCAGCTTCATGAGGTAGTCACCTGGAATGCATTTACATTAACAGGGGTGCCTTGCTAATTTGTGGAATTTCTTTCCTTCTTAATGCGTTTGAGCCAATCAGTTGTGTTGTGACGTGGTAGGGGTGGTATACAGAAGATAACCCTATTTGGTAAAATACCAAGTCCATATTATGGCAAGAACAGCTCAAATAAGCAAAGAGAAACGACAGTCCATTTAAGACATGAAGGTCAGTCAATCCGGAAAATGTTGCAAAAACTGTCAAGCACTATGATGAAACTGGCTATCATGAGGACCGCCACAAGAAAGGAAGACCCAGAGTTACCTCTGCTGCAGAGGATAAATTCATTAGAGTTAACTGCACCTCAGATTGCAACCCAAATAAATGCTTCACAGAGTTCAAGTGACAGACACATCTCAACATCAACTGTTCAGAGGAGACTGCGTGAATCAGGCCTTCATGGTCAAATTGCTCAAAGAAACCACAACTAAAGGACACCAATAATAAGAAGAGACTTGATTGGGTCAAGAAACATGAGCAATGGACATTAGACCAGTGGAAATCTGTCCTTGGTCTGATGAGTCCAAATTTGAGATTTTTGGTCCCAACCGACGTGACTTTGTGAGACGCAGAGTAGGTGAACGGATGATCTCCGCATGTGTGGTTCCCACCGTGAAGCATGGAGGAGGAGGTGTGATTGTGTGGGTTGATTTGCTGGTGACACTGTCAGTGATTTATTTAGAATTCAAGGAACACTTAACCAGAATGGCTACCACAGCATTCTGCAGCGATACGCCATCCCATCTGGTTTGCCCTTAGTGGGACTATCATTTGTTTTCAACAGGACAATGACCCAAAACACACCTCTAGGCTGCGTAAGGGCTATTTGACCAAAAAGGTGAGTGATGGAGTGCTGCATCAGATGACCTGGCCTCCACAATCACCCGACCACAACCCAATTGAGATGGTTTGGGATGAGTTGGACCGCAGAGTGAAGGAAAAGCAGTGCTCAGCAGATGTGGAAACTCCCAAGACTGCTAGAAAATCATTCCTCATGAAGCTAGTTGAGAGAATGCCAAGAGTGTGCTAAGCTGTCATCAAGGAAAAGGGTGGCTACTTTCAAGAATCTCAAATATGAAATATATTTAGATTTGTTTAACACTTTTTTGGTTACTACATGATTCCATATGTGTTATTTCATAGTTTTGATGTCTTCACTATTATTCTACAATGTAGAAAATTGTACAAATAAAGAAAAACCCTTGAATGAGTAGGTGTGTCCAAACTTTTGACTGGTACTGTATGTCAGTCTCATTAACACTACTGAACTGGCAGTGTACAAGCTCAATCTTTATAAGCGAAGTACAACATAACAAATTAATTGGCATGACACTTTTTCCCATGGGTGGCCCAAAGAGACCTAACCCAAGGCCGAATAACGCAAACGTCTAGCTAGACAAAGGTTGCGAGTTTAAATCTCATCACGGACAACTTTAACATTTTAGAAGAACTTCATTGGACTCTATGTAAACTGGAAACCACATATCCTGAGGCTGCATTTATTGTAGCTGGGGATTTTAATAAGGCTAATCTGAAAACAAGGCTCCCTAAATTTTATCAGCATATCGAATGTGCGACCCGGGCTGGCAAAATCCTGGATCATTGTTATTCTAACTTCCGTGACGCATACAAAGCCATTCCCTGCCCCCCTTTCGGCAAATCTGACCACGACTCCATTTTGTTGCTCCCAGCCTATAGACAGAAACTAAAACAGGAAACGCCCGTGCTCAGGTCTGTTCAAAGCTGGTCCGACCAATCTGATTCCACGCTTCAAGATTGCTTCAATCACGTGGGCTGGGATATGTTCCGCATAGTGTCGGACAATAACATTGATGAATACGCTGATTCGGTGAGCGAGTTTATTAGCAAGTGCATCGGTGATGTTGTACCCACAGCGACTATTAAAACCTTCCCCAACCAGAAACCGTGGATTGATGGCAGCATTTGCGCAAAACTGAAAGTGCGAACCACTGCTTTTAATCAGGGTAAGGAGACCAAAAACATGACCGAATACAAACAGTGTAGCTATTCCCTCCGCAAGGCAATCAAACAAGCTAAGTGTCAGTATAGAGACAAAGTAGAGTTGCAATTCAACGGCTCAGACACGAGAGGTATGTGGCAGGGTCTACAGTCAATCACGGACCACAAAAAAAAAACCAGCCCCATCGCAGACCACGATGTCTTGCTCCCAGACAAACTAAACAACTTCTTTGCTCGTTTTGAGGACAATACAGTGCCACCGACATGGCCCGCTACCAAAACCTGCGGGCTCTCCTTCACTGCAGCCAACATGGGGAGAACATTTAAACGTGTTAACCCTCGCAAGGCTGCCGGCCCAGATGGCATCCCTGCCGCGTCCTCAGAGCATGCGCAGACCAGCTGGCTGGTGTGTTTACGGACATATTCAATCAATCCTTATCCCAGTCTGCTGTTCCCACATGCTTCAAGAGGGCCACCATTGTTCCTGTTCCCAAGAAAGCTAAGGTAACTGTGCTAAATGACTATCGCCCCGTAGCACTCACTTCCGTCATCATGAAGTGCTTTGAGAGACTAGTCAAGGATCATATCACCTCCATCCTACCTGACATTCTAGACCCACTCCAATTTGCTTACCGTCCCAATAGGTCCACAGACGACGCAATCACAATCACACTGCACACAGCCCTAACCCATCTGGACAAGAGGAATACTTATGTAAGAATGCTGTTCATCGACTACAGCTCAACATTTAACACCATAGTACCCTCCAAACTCGTCATTAAGCTCGAGACCCTAGGTCTCGACCCCGCCCTGTGCAACTGGGTCCTGGATGTCCTGACGGGCCGCCCCCAGGTGGTGAGGGTAAGAAACAACATCTCCACCCCGCTGATCCTCAACACTGGGGCCCCACAAGGGAGTGTTCTCAGCCCTCTCCTGTACTCCCTGTTTACCCATGACTGCGTGGCCAAGCACGCCTCCAACTCAATCATCAAGTTTGCAGACGGCACTACAGTGGTAGGTTTGATTACCAACAACAACGAGACGGCCTACAGGGAGGAGGTGAGGGCCCTTGGAGTGTGGTGTCAGGAAAATAACCTTTCACTCAACGTCAACAAAACAAAGGAGATGATCGTGGACTTCAGGAAATAGCAGAGGGAGCACCCCCCTATCCACATCGACGGGACAGTAGTGGAGAAGGTGGAAAGTTAAGTCCCTCGGCGTACACATCACGGACAAACTGAAATGGTCAGTACAGGTGCATCAAAGCTGGGACCGAGAGACTGAAAAACAGCTTCTATCTCAAGGCCATCAGACTGTTAAACAGCCATCACTAACATTGAGTGGCTGCTGCCAACATACTGACTCAAATCGCTAGCCACTTTAATAATTAAAAATTGGATGTAATAAATGTATCACTAGCCACTTTAAACAATGCCACTTTATATAATGTTTACATATCCTACATTATGCATCTCATATGTATATACTGTACTCTATACCATCTACTGCATCTTGCCTATGCCGTTCGGCCATCGCCATTCCATATATTTATATGTACCTACTCGTATTCATTCCTTTACACTTGTGTGTATAAGGTAGCTGTTGTGAAATTGTTAGATTACTTGGGAGATACTACTGCATGGTCGGAACTAGAAGAACAAGTATTTCTCTACACTCGCATTAACATCTGCTAACCATGTGTATGTGACAAATAACTCTTTTAGCGAACCCTTCCCCTAACTCTTTTAGCTAACCCTTCCCCTAACCTTAACCCTGTTAGCTAACCCTTCCCCTAACTCTTTTAGCTAACCCTTCCCCTAACCTTAACCCTTTTAGCTAACCCTTCCCCTAACTCTTTTAGCTAACCCTTCCCCTAACCTTAACCCTTTTAGCTAACCCTTCCCCTAACT
>QNTS01000870.1:463523-504667 GCA_003317085.1 Hucho hucho | reverse complement strand
ATTAACCTACTCTGTCTGTAACCCAAAGGTCGTAAAGCTTTGGTTAAGATGAAACAGACAGAGACCCAGCTACAGAGATCATTATGTCAAAGGTTTATTCACCGAGAATTCTCAAATCACAATAAGAACACAGTCCTTTATATGTACATACAATTTAACTCCACCCCACTTTAGACGGGCTGTGTTTTACAAATAACATCTTATCACTTCTAACAGCTTTCTGACCGTTTCTCCCCTCCCTGGGTGAAGAAAGCGTTTTCCTGTTATAGGGTCCAGTTATAAATCGTCTGTCGACAGTTCTCCTGTTCCTGTTATCTCAACTCCATCCTGCTTAGGTTGCAAAATAGTAACACGATGTCTTAGTCTTTTAAAAAGTTCTAGACCTATTCCTCTAACACCTATTACATATATTTTCAGGATTTAATATTCTTAGTAATTACTTAAACATATTATTTTAAACATATAATAATTTAGTCATTAAACATAAATCATATGAATTTATTCATAACATTATCTAGTTAATTGGAGAAGAGAAGTAGCCAAATACAGGGCTGCCAACCTTTGAAGAATGCTTAGAATGAGATTTGCTTGGTGAATTTCATTGGCACATCCTCTAGCAGGGGGGTCTGGGTGTCCTCCCCAGGAAAATATGACTGTTTTTAAAGCAAATTTCCTGTGATTCTACACATTTTGACATGGCTTAAGCCTATGAGCAGGGTGATTTTCATAGTTTCAAATCTGTAGGTCGGTCTGCTGCCTTTTCGTTGTCACAACCTAAATGCCAATCACCAAACGAGGGGACTAATGCAAGTGTTGATTTGAATCGACTTTAGTACATTCTGTCAAAAGGCTGCATTCTGCAATAGGGACGGGAGTAACAGCAACCTAATTATGTTGACAACATTGTACATAAAATAGCTCTACCGTGCTGCTCTTTTTAGTTTTATAGGCTCAGCTGAGAACGTTCTCTCTCCATTCAGCTTCACTCTAATCTTGAGGGGTGTTTAAAATGCACATCCAATCCCCTTGATCCCTTACATACTGTAACTAGACCAATCATATTCTTCAATGTGTCGAGTTCACAGTGCTGTGGCAAGACAGGACAATGACCGAGGTTTCGCTCAATATGTTAAATTGCAGGTGCACCGCTTTCAAAACGATTTAGAGCACAGTTGAAAAGTTAATGCATTGAATTAATTTGAAAATAAAACCAGTACTTTTCAGTGTGTGAGATATAAGAGGTGTGGCGTGTCAGCGTGAGAAGAGGGTCAAATGCGTGTGTCTCTTGGCCAATGCGTGAGAGTTGGCAGCACTGCAAATATGTCAGCTAATTTAATGATGATGATTAAAAAAAACTAGATTCCTGTGTTCTATACTTGATAAGCTATCAAAAAACTAAAGGTTGTTAAAAATAATGTGCATTAAAAACACTTAACAAATAATAATTATGGATCATTTTGCAGGAGGAAACTACCAAGGCAGCCACTAGGCACCATGGCAAACATGGAACCCCTAGTTGCCAGTTAGGTAATGCAAAATTTACAGCAACTTCCAGGCAACTAACTGCCATTAAATGGATACTTTGGGATTTTGGTAATGAGGCCCTTTATCCACTTCCCCAGAGTCAGATGAACTCGTTGATACCATTTTTAGGTCTCTGTCCAGCATGAAGGAAGTTAGAGGTAGTTTTGTGAGCCAATGCTAACTAGCGTTAGCGCAATGATGGGAAGTCTGTGTATCTGCTAGACTTCCAGTCATTGCTCCAAAACACTGCTGCTTTTATGATTTTATGATAATCTGCTGCTTTTATGATTTCTTTCACACGTTCAAGGCCCCCAGTATCAGAGGCAACAAAGCAACCCCACAGCATTATCAAACCTTCCCCATGTAGGAGGGTGTTATTTTCTTTGAATCCTTCATTTGGTCATTGGTAAACATAGGAGGACCCCACTGCTGAAAATGCATGTAATATCTTATGACATAAATGGCCATACAGCATGTGTTATAGAAACAGTTAAGAGCACATGACACAAGAGCCAATGACAACAGGTTGAACAGTCATCTATTTTAGAACATCAGTTATTTTTTTATAGGTATTTTTTTATTGTACAAGATTTTAAAAAAAATGGACAAAACAAAATCAATATTAGCCATTTTTACATTACAATCACCGTTCTAATGATTAATTTTTTATTTGCAAACAAAACAGACAAAACACCACCTACAAGCCACAAAAAACTAATTGGTTGCTCTGCACACATTTTTCATGGGCCTTGTTTCGTGTGCACCGCAGATCTCTGAAGCGGTTGCGTGGCATGGTCTCTCTGAAGAAATCCACCCCATACCTATCAGACCAAAATGACTCCACATCCATGCTCTTTCTGCCATATTTCCATGTCCAGTTCATCCATAGACATGTCCCACGTACTATTTCCTTTTCTATGCGCATGAGCGGCAGTACAATCTCTGATGTGCTGTAATATCTGCAACATCTGCATGTCACAAACTCGTCACTCATCACATAAACCGTGCCATCCCTCCAAGACTCCTGTCTCACCGTAGCAGTTGGAATTACCATCTGTTGGCTATGTTTTTCTATGGCAAGGCTCAGGCTCAGGCATCAGAGGCGGAGACTCGAAGTCAACATCGGGAATCAGATGAAGACTCTTCATCTGCAACGTCAAGCTCAATATCCGATCCTCCATCCAACTCATGAAAATTCTGCAGCATTTGCAATGCTGTCAGTGCGTCTTTTCGTTTGGTTTATCTTGCCAATGTGCGCTACACACAGTGTGCGTCATATTCCGTGTCTGATTTGACTCTCCAAGGTGAAATTATATACAATTTCCAGCCTTTCGTAATGAAATAATTAGACCGCCCACAATTCTTCATCATTACACTATTGTTCTAGATTAAATTCAGATCAATTAAATTTAATCAACCTCTTCATCTTCATCATCCTCATCATTCAGTTCATTGAAGTCACATGCACCATTATCAGTTTCTATCGCCCATTCATCCATTGACGACAGAATAGCATATTTTAATTTTAAGTTTATTATTTTACTAGTTTTTGCTTAGTAGCCAGTGGTCATGTGCTGACTCCAATGACAGCATGGATATTCTTGGAAAAATTGAAATTTGGTAACAGAGCTGCACTATTTGACAAAGGTTGGCGTCATAGAATCTGCAGAATATGCTCTTTTTGACACTATATAGAAATCTAAATGTTTTACCTGCATGTGACTCTGAAGGAGGATTTGATAAAGTGATGCTCCTTTCCCTGCATCTGTCAATTACAAGGTGCACCCATCTTTTCTATATACAATTTGATAACTGATAGGCCTAATATTGTCACTCATCAAATTATTTAATCTTGTCTATAGGCTAACTCTTATGTGAAATTTGTTTTCAATATAGTTTAGGTGTTGTTTCTATGGGCCGGCTGTGCAGGCTGACTGGCATCGTTTGTTTCCCGCTCATTAACCTAGATAGAGTCAAGGATATGTTTAGCATTATTCTAAACGCCTACTGCAACATGTAGCATGTTTTAGTTTTCCTTACAATACATTTGATTAATAGTAGAGTTACAGTAAATAAAACAGCATTAGCGCCTGGCTGGGTACCATCGTCCTACAGCACATTATCTTGGCGGGTTAAGTTGGGAATCGGTGTGGAAAAAAACTGGTAAAAAGGCTCTAAATAGTTTTCTGTTTGTGATTTCAAAATTCTGTCAAATAAGCAATGTAAAATACAAACATTTAGGAAAAGTAAGGGAAGGAGCAGTGCACTGCTTTTTTGGGGGGCCACCTTTTATTTTACTTACAAAATCAAACGTCAGTGGCCATTGGCCAATGGCGGTTCTAGTGTTAAACATTTGAACAAGGCCAGAATATAATTTATTGGATTACTCGCATACAATAACACAACATCTGCATATAATGACAGCTTGTGCTCATCTGAACCAGAATCTGGCTTTACAGTAGACGTTGATATGGCGAATCTCCTTTACGCCCAGGAAGCAGCCATTCAACCTGCCATTCACCAGCTTTTCAAGCTTAATAATGTCAAATTATGTTTGTTACTCACAAAATATGGAGTTTTGATCAGCAGCTATCGTCATTTACGGTACAGTTGAAGTCGGAAGTTTACATGCACCTTAGCCAAATACATTTAAACTCAGTTTTTCACAATTCCTGACATTTAATCCTTAATCCTAATCCTAGATAATGATTTATTTCAGCTTTCATTTCTTTCATCACATTCCCAGTGGGTCAGAAGTTTACACTCAATTAGTATTTGGTAGCATTGCCTTTAAATTGTTTAACTTGGGTCAAACGTTTCGGGTAGCTTTCCACAAGCTTCCCACAATAAGTTGGGTGAATTTTGGCCCATTCCTCCTGACAGAGCTGGTGTAACTGAGTCAGGTTTGTAGGCCTCCTTGCTCGCACTCTTTTTTTCAGTACTGCCCACAAATGTTCGATGGGATTGAGATCAGGGCAATACCTTGACTTTGTTGTCCTTAAGCAATTTTGCCACAACTTTAGAAGTATGCTTGGGGTCATTGTACGTTTGGAAGACCCATTTGCGACCAAGCTTTTAACTTCCTAACTGATGTCTTGAGATGTTGCCTCAAAATATCCACATAATTTTCCATCCTCATGATGCCATCTATTTTGTGATGTCCACCAGTCCCTCCTGCAGCAAAGCACCCCCACAACATGATGCTGCCACCCCTGTTCTTCACGGTTGGGATGGTGCTCTTCGGCTTGCAAGCCTCCCCTTTTTTCCTCCAAACATAACGATGGTCATTATGGCCTAACAGTTCTATTTTTGTTTCATCAGACCAGGGAACATTTCTCCAAAAAGTATTATCTTTGTCCCCATGTGCAGTTGCAAACCATAGTCTGGCTTTTATATGGCGGTTTTGGAGCAGTGGCTTCTTCCTTGCTGAGCGGCCTTTCAGGTTATGTCGATATGGGTCTTGTTTTACTGTGGATATAGATACTTTTGTACCTGTTTTCTCCAGCATCTTCACAAGGTCCTTTGCTGTTGTTCTGGGATTGATTTGCACTTTTCGCACCAAAGTACGTTCATCTCTAGGAGACAGAACGCGTCTCCTTCCTGAGCGGTATGATGGCTGCATGGTCCCATGGTGTTTATACTTGCGTACTATTGTTTGTACAGATGAACGTGGTACCTTCAGGCGTTTGTAAATTGCCCCCAAAGATGAACCAGACTTGTGGAGGTCTACAATGTTTTATCTGAGGTCTTGGCTGATTTATTTTGATTTTCCCAGGATGTCAAGCAAAGAGGCACTGAGTTTGAAGGTGGGCCTTGAAATACATCCACAGATAAACCTCCAATTGACTCAAATGGTGTCAATTAGCCTATCAGAAGCTTCTAAAGCTATGATTTTCTGGAATTTTCCAAGCTGTTTAAAGGCACAGTCAACTTAGTGTATGTAAACTTCTGACCCACTGTAATTGTGATACAGTGAATTATAAGTGAAAAAATCTGTCTGTAAACAATTATTGGAAAAATTACTTGTGTCATGCACAAAGTAGATGTCCTAACCGACTTGCCAAAACTATAGTTTGTTAACAAGACATTTGTGGAGTGGTTGAAAAATGAGTTTTAATGACTCCAACCTAAGTGTATGTAAACTTCCGACTTCAACAGTATGTACTCTCCTCTCTCCTCCCCTCTCTCTCTGGTGTCATGTTGCTGTCTGAGGAACTGCAACAGGTGGAAACTGACCTTCAACCTTTTGGCAGCATTGCTGGACGCTCCGAGAAACTCTGACTGAGCTCTGAAGTTTATGCCTACAATACCATAACATGCCATACAGAACACACACACACACAGATGTCTACTCATGCTCACAACACACTCCCTCTCCTCTGTTCCAGGTGGGATAAACAGGTGATCTCGGTGCGAGAGGCTAAGGCTCTGCCCAAGTCAAATAGTCTAGAGTGGAGAGACAAGTTCATCTGTGTGGAAGGTAGGCCAGACCAGACCTGACTAGTCAATCACTTCTAACCATGACACTGACACCTAGCTGCCTGCCACACAGGTGTGTAGTGACTGTGTAAAAACTGTTATTACCATGATGTAATGTCTCCCCTTTTAGATCATCTTCTTATATTGATGCCTAGGGGCTAGAGACGTATGCTACAAAACATGATTGTGCAATACATGCTGGTGCATTACATCTGGTTCTTGCTAAATCAGTGTCAATGTTTTAATGTGGTATCTGTCCCAACTGAAATGTTGTCTCTCTATTGTTGCTCTCTCAGAGCCATTTGATGGCACCAACACAGCCAGGGCAGTCCATGAGAAGGTCAAGTTTGATGCCATCAAAGCACAGTTCGCTGAGGTAGACTTAGGGAACGTTTCACTGTGGTTGTTTTCCTTCCACATTGTAAATCCACCATTTTTATTTGAGAGCCTGGGGCACCCCAAATCTAACCCCACCCCTCTCACTCTCTCTAGTCGTGGCAGATGCTACAGCTGAGAAAGGATCTCAACTTCATCCTCCCAATCAGAAACACCATCCAGAGATGAGGAGAAGGAACTGTGAGTGACTCAGCTGTACAGAGGAAATCTGCCTGGTCTGTCCTGGGCCTGTCCTGGGTCTGTCTGCTGGGCTGTACAGTCTCCGTCTCCCTCCTCAGCATGCCAAAGCCCTACCATTCAGACTCTTCACGTTCTCCTGACTCCTGACTCACCTGCCAATGTTACGGACACAGAGGAGAAATAAAAGAAAGTATAACCTCTGATATTTGAAGAGGATACATGAGATTGCTGCTAAAGTGTGTGTGTGACCTGAAGTATTGCTGCTGCCTCGCATAGGGGCTGATTCAGACTTAGTAAATGTACGGCTTTNNNTCCCTTGCGCGCACTAAATAAATGGAATTCAACCCCAGAAAACATACCAATTTGATCAGGGAGTTTTTGTTCAGTTATACTGAATAAACATATAAACGCAACATGCAACAATTTCAACAATTTTACTGAGTTACAGTTAATTTAAAGGAAATCAGTCAATTTAAATAAATTAATTTGGCCCTAATCTATGGATTTCACATGACTGAGCAGGGTGGGTGGGCTATGGGCTATGGGTGGGCCTGGGAGGGCATAGGCCCACCCACTTGGGAGCCAGGCCCAGCCAATCAGAATGAGTTTTTCTCCACAAAAGGGCTTTATTACAGACATAAATAATCCTCAAATGTATCAGCTGGCTGGGTGGCTGGTCTCAGATGATCTGAAGAAGCCGAATGTGGCGGTCCTGGGCTGGCGGGGTTACACGTGGTCTGCGGTTGTGAGGCCGGTTGGACGTACTGCCAAATTTTCTAAAATGGCGTTGGAAGCTGCTTATGGTAGAGAAATTAACATAAAATTATCTGGCAACAGCGCTGGTGGACATTCTTGCAGTCACCATGCACACTCTCTCAAAAGTTGAGACATCTGTGGCATTGTGTTGTGTGACAAAACTGCATATTTTAGAGTTGCCTTTTATTGTCCCCAGCACAAGGTACACCTAAGTAATGATCATGCTGTTTAATCATCTTATTGATATGCCACACCTGTCAGGTGGATGGATTATTTTGGCAAAGGAGAAATGCTCACTAAGAGGGATGTAAACAAATTTGTGCACAAAAAATGAGAGAAATAAGCTTTTCGTGTGTATGGAAAATGTCTGATCTTTTATTTAAGCTCATAAAACATGGGACCAACACTTTACATGTTGCGTTTATATTTTTGTTTAGTATCGTTAATCTGTTCATTTCTCTAAAGCAATCTCTTTAAATATGGTGTACCTTTAATTTGAATTTGATCGGCACAATATTTGAATGTAGACTATGGCGAATGCGTTCAGAATATAGAAGCCATTAAAACATATACATATTTGTCTCAATTTCAGAACCCATGGGTAGATTTACACATTTATGTTTAGGGAATAACCATGCATCCTATTGAGCCTTTATGCACAAAAGGAAAAAGGTGGTTTGATTCATTGTGAAAGCTGCCACATTCAGATCATCAATGGTAACGTTGGAAGGAATGTAGCCTACAAAATAATTATAATATGTAGAACAGTATCATATAGTTAATATACCCTAATTGCCCACATTGATCATGGAACTGTTTGATGGCAAGTGCCAAGTCTTGCGCCATGCATCAAGTTCAAAGAAACAGTTTGAAGTCCATAAGTATTTATTTTTTCTACAATTTGTATTTGGCCTTCATTAAGTAGTGCCCACTATTATTTGACCTGCAGCCACAACCACAAGGACGTCCTTACAGTGGAAAGAAATAAAGGTAGGCTGCGAACACTAAATTGGGAGTTAAATATATGTGGTTATTACGGTCGCTACCCACAGTTGCTAATAATATTTAACATAGGCTATTCATTTAATCCCTGCAAGTTATAAGGCCATACAATTAAAATTCTGCATAATGGCACTGCATTTCATACTTTACTGTGGGAAAGGGACATAAATAGGCCTACCTGTCATTTTTATATGTTTTTCAGTTTCCTTCTATTCATCTCCAGCGATCATAAGGTAAAGTAGATCTAAAACATTTTATTTAGCCTATATTTACAATCTCCTTATCCAAACGGATTACCCTAGCTCTTGTCAGTAGCTCTTATCATATAATTTATTTGATCTGCACCCCAAATGCATACCTTGCTGGCACTGGCATTTCCCCCAAGCTTAAATTCAAGGTCAGATTACGCTTAGAGAGAAAAGTGCATAAAAAGGTAAAAAAGTAAATTTACGCGTGTGTAACTGGTCTGAATTTTCCCCTTAGATAAAAGCAGACCCTGACAGAAAACATAGTTATGATAATATCCCTTTCTTCACCCCGCTCTCTTTTCATCTCCATCTCTTTCTCTCCTCTCTGTGTCTGCCCTTGCACATGGATCTGTAATGATCTGTCCGAAGGTTCTCCCTGAACTGTGTTCTACTTCCTCTGCTCTTTACATACCATGGGGGACCTGTCCTCCCCAAGATCAAAGGTCAAACCCTTGGTCAAGAACACCATGGGGAACAGTCTGGTGGGAACATTGTGGGGACATCACAAAAGATGTGTTCCCAAACACAAAACCTGTGCAGATGATTATACAATGTTCCTATTAGTTGAAAAAACATTCGCTTAGTTTGCAAGAACGTTCTCATAACAATTTTTTTTATGTTATTTAAAAGTTCTTAAAACATTTCTTTAGGTTGTGGGAACATTGCGGGATATGACAAGATGGGTTCCCAAAACAGAAAATCTGTCCATTTGAGATGACATTCTTACAATGTTTGCATCAGGGTGCACAAAACTTTCCCTCAATGTTCATTGAATGTTATTTCTGTTCCCCAGAATGATCAAATTCGGTTTTGAACAGTCCATGGAGGTTTCTTTCATGTTTTAGTGTTCTTTTACTGTTGACAAAGTTAGTTGTACAACAATCCATGTAGAAACACATCTGGCAATTCATTGTAATTACATGACAATTTATTGTACAAACAGTTCTGCCATAGTCTCAAGCGGGGATCGGACCTGGGAGCGTTGGAGTGTTTTCCCTGGAATTAATCCATAGCACCATTGGGAAGGGACTAACATAAATGTAAAGCTATTTACACCTTTACTAATTCCAGATTGTGGTCTTTATCTTTGCATACAGTACCAGTCAAAAGGTTGGACACACCTACTCATTCAAGAGTTTCTCTTTATTTTTACTATTTTCTACATTGTAGGATAATAGTGAAGACATGAATGCTATGAAATAACATGTACAAATTCATGTAGTAACCAAAAAAGTGTTAAACAAATCAAAATAACAGCTTTGCTCACTCTTGGCATTCAACCAGCTTCACCTGAAATGCTTTTCCAACCATCTTGAAGGAGTTCCCACATATACTGAGCACTTGTTGGCTGCTTTTCCTTCACTCTGCTGTCCAACTCATCCCAAACCATCTCAATTGGGTTGAGGTCGGGTGATTGTGGAAGCCAGGTCATCTGATGCAGTACTACATCACTCTTCTTCTTGGTCAAATAGCTCCTACACAGCCTGGAGGTGTGTTGGGTCATTGTCCTGTTAGGAAAAAAAATGATAGTCCCACTAAGCGCAAACCAGATGGGATGGTGTATCGCTGCAGAAAGCTGTGGTAGCCATGCTGGTTAAGTGTGCCTTGAATTCTAAATAAATCACTTAGTGTCACCATGAACCATTACAGAAGCCTTTTGCTAATGTTGATGGATGTGTGTTTTGTTCTATATTTTATATATATATATTTTTTTTTTCTTAGTACCGTCCCCGCAGGAGGCCTTTTGCCTTTTGGTAGGCCGTCATTGTAAATAAGAATTTGTTCTTGACTGACTTGACTAGTTAAATAAAGGTTAAATAAAAATAAATTTAAAAAAGCAGCCCCACATCATCACACCTCCTCCTCCATGCTTCACGGTGGGAACCACACATGCGGAGATCATCAGTTCACTTACTCTGTGCGTCTCACAAAAACACGGTGGTTGGAACCAAAAATCTCAAATTTGGACTCATCAGACCAAAAGACAGATTTCCACCGGTCTAATGTCCATTGCTCGTGTCTCTTGGCCCATGCAAGTATCTTCTGCTTATTGGTGTCCTTTAATAGTGGTTTCTTTGCAGCAATTCGACCATGAAGGCCTGATTCACGCATTCTCCTCTGAACAGTTGATGTTGAGATGTGTCTGTTACTTGAACTCTGTGAAGCATTTATTTGGGCTGCAATCTGAGGCTGCTAACTCTAGTGAACGTATCCTCAGCAACAGAGGTAACTCTGGGTCTTCCTTTCCTGTGGCGGTCCTCATGAGACACAGTTTCATTATAGCGCTTGATGCTTTTTGCGACTGCACTTGAAGAAACTTTCAAAGTTCTTGAAATTTTCCGGATTGTCTGACCATGTCTTAAAGTAATGATGGACTGTTGTTTCTCTTTGCTTATTTGAGCTGTTCTTGCCATAATATGGACTGGGTCTTTTACCAAATAGGGCTATCTTCTGTATACCAACACTCCTTGTCACAACACAACTGATTGGCTCAAATGCATTAAGAAGGAAAGACTTTTAACAAGGCACACCTGCTAATTGAAATGCTTTCCAGGTGACTACCAAATGAAGCTAGTTGAGAGAATGCCAAGAGTGTGCAAAGCTGTCATCAAGGCAAAGGGTGGCTACTTTGAAGAATCTCAAATATACAATTTATTTGAATTTGTTTAACACTTTTTTGGTTACTACATGATTCCATATGTGTTATGTCATAGTTTTGATGTCTTCACTATTATTCTACAATGTAGAAAATAGTAAAGATAAAGAACCCCTTGAATGAGTAGTTGTGTCCAAACTTTTGGCTGGTACTGTATGTACGAAGACATATGACCATAGTTTGGATCATAATTGAAGTGTTTCACATTAGGATCCTGGTGGCGCAGCAGACTAAGTAGTCTACAGGGCTTTACAATGTTCCAGTCTATTTGATTACTATTCTTTAAAAAGCTATAGCTATGTTTGGACAGTACCCTAATAATATATAATTATTTAGGCAACTTCATATAATAATGTTACAACACACATCAATATTTGCATAACATAACAACAATGTTTTCAAAACTACATCCATTATCATTGAAGTATGTTTTTAGAACAATTCTGGATCATCATGTCATAATCTTTAAAGAATAACTTCTTAAGAATCTCGCAGGAATGTTTCTTGTTGTTATAGGTGTTAGTATTAATATCTCCAACATTAACTGAATAATACAGGATAGTTTTTTTTAGAACAATTTATATTGCTCCAACAGGGAACGTTATTCGGACCATAATGTCACACTATAACTTCATGAGACCATTGTTGGAATATTCCCTGCTTGCTGTTATGTGTTTGAATAACATATCCATCAACATTAGCAGAATCAGAATGCTCCTGTAATGTTTCCTCAGAACCACTTCTATTGCTCCCACATTTTGTTGCGGCAGTATGTTCTAAGAACATTAACGGATAATTGTGTTATTACATTCCCTGGCAACCTAATGAGATCCTTAGTGTAATGTTCTTTGATAGATTTAGAACAAAATATTCGTAGAAAATAATATTTGGTGATCAAAAAAATGCTTTGAATGTTTGTGGGATGTTATCATTCTAATGTTATCTCAAACCCTAACTAGAACATAAGAATGTTAGCTAATGTTCTGGGAATGTTCCCGGTTTGCTGTGGTAGGCTGTTGGTTGTTATAAATACACATCATAGGTTGTTAA
Organism: Hucho hucho; assembly: GCA_003317085.1. Taxonomy (NCBI): domain Eukaryota; kingdom Metazoa; phylum Chordata; class Actinopteri; order Salmoniformes; family Salmonidae; genus Hucho; species Hucho hucho. The sequence goes on along the minus strand of QNTS01000870.1, from coordinate 492,376 downwards.
ATACAGGATTCTAATTTGACCACCCTGTTGTAGGATATTCTTTCCTGCACCATAGGAAATTAAAACTTTTATTGTATTTAAGGTTAATAAAATGCCTCTAAAGTTTGTAATTTCCACTTTAAAATGTCCAACTTTTTTTGCCCAAACGAAAAATGTATCAACCTATACAAAATGTACCATTAATTATAATCCACATAGTAATTCACATTTCCTGTTGAAGCAGGATTATTTTCCTGCTGTGAGAAACTGGCCAAATTAAGATTCTATACCTGTATAGGTGTCTCGGATGACATCTCCATTAATGTTAGCGGAATGTTCTAGTAATGTTCTCTCCTAACCAATTTAATTGAACCCAGACATGACCGCCGAAGAATGTTTAGGGAGCGTTATTGGAACAATCATGTCATAACGTCACACTATAACATTATGAGAGCATTGTGGGAATATTCCCTGCTTGTTGCTATGGATGTTTTTAATAACATTGCTATCAACATTAAGAGAATGTTCCTGTAATGTTTCCTCAGATCCATTTCTATTGCTCTCACATTTTGTTGCGGCAGTATGTTCTAAAAACATTACTTTTACATTGTGTTATTACCTGGAAACCTAATGAGAACGTTTGGAGAATGTTCTGTGGTGGATGTTACAGATGTTATGCACAACATTTTAACATTAGGAGAACATTCTAAGGACATTTAATTAAAAGAAAATTCAACAACAAAAAAAACATGTTATCATCCTAATGTTATATAAAATCCTAACTAGAAGTTAGCTAATGTTCTGAGAATGTTCCCGGTTTGCTGGGAAGCTTTTTGTAATTTTCAAATAAGTTAATTATATTGGGGGAATTCTAAGATAAATTTCTGTTCAAACCCTTTATTTTCCTATGATTGGATTCAGGTCAATGCTGTGCCTGATTTAGCGACTAACTTTATTCTTCTAAACATTGACAGTCACTCATATGTGATCAGTGCGACAATCTACTCTCACCTCGATGTGAGTATAGATACTTTTATTGGTAATATTTTGTTTATGTGGTTCCTTGTGACCGTTTGTACATTTTGTACTGAACACACTTTCCATTTTTTTATTTAAGTTAAAAGATAAATACTGAAGATGATTGTGTCCCTGCATATTTCATTGAAATTAAATGTTAACTGAGGCAGAGACCTCTAGGTTCCCAGAACCTTGTTAATTTTTCTCTCTGTGATTCTGATGCCTAATTACGTTAGTTTCATGACCAGTGCATAGTGTTGGCATGAGGAGGGACACGGTGTCAGACATAGCTGTGTGTGCGTGTATGTTTGTTCACCACTGTGCTACAGTGGGTACAGTGCCTATATTTAACCCAGCCACGGAGAATCTAGTCTTAAAGGGATAGCTGCAAGATTTTGTCAATTAGCCCTCTACACTCACACCTGTATACAGGTTTAAAATGGCAGGTTTGGGCACTGATAAGAGCCTAAATTGGAACGCAGTGGCTATACAGTAACATGCTATAAATTATGACTGAGCCCAGGCTCTGCGCTTCACAGCGCTGTATGGGTTTTGACTGACAGCTGTTTTGAACTTGAGCACCACGTGACAAGAAGTAGCCCCCTTCCCTCCTGCTAATTGGGCAACTATTAAAACATCTTTGTTGTCCGAGTGAGGGAAATGCTGTAAATTAAGAAGACTCGATGTACACTGAACAAAAATATAAACGCAACATGCAACAAATTCAAATATTTTACTGGTACAGTTCATACAGTATAGGGAAATCAGTCTATTGAAATTAATTCATTAGGCCGTAATATATGGATTTCACATGACTGGGAATACAGATATGCATCACAGAAACCTTTAAAAAAAGGTAAGGACGTGGATCAGAAAACCAATCAGTATCTGGTGACCACCATTTGTCTCATTTAGCATGACACATCTCCTTCGCATAGAGTTGATCAGACTTGATTGTGGCCTGTGGAATGTTGTCCTACTCCTCTTCAATGGCTGTACAAAGTTGCTGGATATTGGCAGGAACTGGAACAAGCAGTCATACACAGAGATCCAGAGCATCCCAAACATGCTCAATTAGTGACATGTCTGGTGAGTATGCAGTCCATTGAAGAACTGGGACGTTATCAGCTTCCATAACCCCACCGCCATCATGGGGCACTCTGTTCACAACGTTGACATCAGCAAACCGCTCCCCCACACAACGTCTGTCATCTGCTCAGTACATTTAAATCCGGGATTCATCCATGAAGAGCACACTTCTCCACCGTGCCAGTGGCCATCGAAGGTGAGCATTTTCCCGCTGAAGTCGGTTACAATGCCGAACTGCAGTCAGGTCAAGACCCTGGTGAGGATGACGAGCACGCAGATGAGCTTCCCTGAGACCGTTTCTGCAGAAATTCTTCAGTTGTGCAAACCCACAGTTTCATCAGCTGTCCAGTCTCAGATGATCCCGCAGGTGAATAAGTCAGATGTTAAGGTCCTGGGCTGGCGTTGTTACACGTGGTCTGCGGTTGTGAGGCGGGTTGGATGTACTGCCAAATTCTCTAAAATGACGTTGGAGGTGACTTATGGTAGAGAAATTAACATTTAATTATCTGGCAACAGCTCTGGTGGACATTCCTGCAGTAATCATGCTAGTTGCACGCTATCTCAAAACTAGAGACATCTGTGGCATTGGGTTGTGTGACAAAGCTGCATATTTTAGAGTGGCCTTTTATTGTCCCCAGCACAACCTGCACCTGTGTAATGTTCATGCTGTTTAATCAGCTTCTTAATATGCCACACCTGTCAAGTGGATGGATTATCTTGGCAAAGGAGAAATGCTCACTAAGAGGGATGTTGCGATTATATTTTTGTTCAGTATATTTTGAAAGATGAGATGTTGAGGATTATAATAAATACCGCTTTGATGTCATACAAGCAAGCCAAACACCCGTGAGTCCAAATGTACACTTCACATTTCCATATCATAAAACTCATATGCAGTCAATGTTTATGATAACTTTGTTTGATGTACAATTACTAGATGACATGGCGTCACACCCTGGGTTGTTCTGAACTATGTTTGTCTTATGAAGAAAATTTTCCTCGGGAACACGCACCTGAATGCACGCATGAGCGTTACACCGAGATCTCAAATGACTCCATTCTATGCGCACCAAAATGACGATCCGTTTCTCTGAATTGCGCTGTGAAAACATAACACTGTAAGATTTTATTTTATAACTTACCTAGTCATGTTGGCAATAGAACAAGCTTTCAAAATTGTTTTTATTATGGATCCCATGGCAGCAGCTACTCTTCCTGGGTTCCAGCAAAATTAAGGCAGTTATACAATTTAAAAAACATTACAATACATTCACAACAGATTTCACAACACATTGTGTGCCCTCAGGCTCCAACTCTACTACCACATATCTACAACACAAAATCCATGTGTACGTGTGTATATAAACTCAGCAAAAAAAAGAAACGTCCTCTCACTGTCAACTGCGTTATTTTCAGCAAACTTACCGTGTAAATATTTGTATGAACATAAGATTCAACAACTGAGACATAAACTGAACAAGTTCCACAGACATGTGACTAACAGAAATTGAATAATGTGTCCCTGAACAAAGGGGGGGGGGTCAAAATCAAAAGTAACAGTCAGTATCTGGTGTGGCCACCAGCTGCATTAAGTACTGCAGTGCATCTCCTCATGGACTGCACCAGATTTGCCAGTTCTTGCTGTGAGATGTTACCACATTCTTCCACCAAGGCACCTGCAAGTTCCCGGACATTTCTGGGGGGAATGATCCTAGCCCTCATCCTCCGATCCAACAGGTCCCAGATGTGCTCAGTGGGATTGAGATCCGGGCTCTTCGCTGGCCAAGGCAGAACACTGACATTCCAGTCTTGCAGGTAATCATGCACAGAACGAGCAGTATGGCTGGTGGCATTGTCATGCTGGAGGGTCATGTCAGGATGAACCTGCAGGAAGGAGGAGGATGTCTTCCCTGTAACGCACAGCGTTGAGATTGCCTGCAATGACAACAAGCTCAGTCCGATGATGCTGTGACACACCGCCCTAGACCATGATGGACCCTCCACCTCCAAATCGATCCCGCTCCAGATTACAGGCCTCGGTGTAACACTCATTCCTTCAACGATAAACGCGAATCCGACCATCACCCCAGGTAAGACAAAACCGTGAATTGTCAATAAAGAGCACTTTTTGCCTGTCCTGTCTGATCCAGCAATGGTCGGTTTGTGCCCATAGGCGACGTTGTTGCCGGTGATGTCTGGTGAGGACCTGCCTTACAACAGGCCTACAAACCCTCAGCCCATTCTCTCTCAGCCTATTGCGGACAGTCTGAGCACTGATGGAGGAATTGTGCGTTCCTGGTGTAACTCGGGCAGTTGTTGTTTCCATCCTGTACCTGTCCCGCAGGTGTGATGTTCGAATCTACCGATCCTGTGAAGGTGTTGTTACACGTGGTCTGCCACTGCGAGGACGATCAGCTGTGCGTCCTGTCTCCCTGTAGCGCTGTTTTGGCATCTCACAGTACGGACATTGCAATTTATTGCCCTGGTCACATCTGCAGTCCTCATGCCTCCTTGCAGCATGCCTAAGGCACGTTCACGCAGATGAGCAGGGACCCTGGGCATTTTTCTTCTGGTGTTTTTCAGAGTCATTAGAAAGGCCTCTTTAGTGTTTTCATAACTGTGACCTTAATTGCCTACCGTCTGTAAGATGTTGCATGTTCATTAATTGTTTATGGTTCATTGAACAAGCATGGGAAACAGTGTTTAAACCCTTCACAATGAAGATCTGTGAAGTTATTTGGATTTTTACGAATTATCTTTGAAAGACAGGATCTGAAAAAGGGACGTTTCTTTTTTTGCTGAGTTTAGTACGTATGCTATCGTGTGTGCGTATATGCATGTATCTGTGCCTATGTTTGTCTTGCTTCACAGTCCCCACTGTTCCATAAGGTATATTTTTATCTGTTTATTAAATCGAATTTTACTGCTTACATGAGTTACTTGATGTGGAATAGAGTTCCATGTAGTCATGGCTATATGTAGTAATGTGCACCTCCGATAGTCTGTTCTGGACTTGGGGACTGTGAAGAGACCTCTGGTGGCATGTCTTGTGGGGTATGCATGGGCGTCCGAGCTGTGTGCCAGTTGCTTAAACAGACCGCTCGGTGAATTCAACATGTCAGTACCTCTCACGAATACAAGTAGTGATGAAGTCAATCTCTCCTCCACTTTGAGCCAGGAGAGATTGACGTGCATATTATTCATGTTAGCTCTCAGTGTAAATGTGTAAATTTAAAGGCCAGCCGTGCTGCCCTGTTCTGAGACAATTGCAATTTTCCTAAGTCCCTCTTTGTGGCACCTGACCACATGACTGAACAGTAGTCCAGGTGTGACAAAACTAGGGCCTGTTGGACCTGGCTTGTTTATAATGCTGTTAAGAAGGCAGAGCAGTGATTTATTATGGAGAGACTTCAACCCATCTTAGCTACTGTTGGATCAGTATGTTTTGACCATGGCAGTTTACAATCCAGGGTTACTCCAAGCAGTTTAGTCACCACAACTTGCTTAATTTCCACATTGTTCATTACAAGATTTAGTTGAGATTTAGGGTTTAGTGAATGATTTGTGCCAAATACAATGCTTTTAGTTTTGCCACCTATTCTGAAACTAACTGCAGCTCTTTGTTAAGTGTTGCAGTCATTTCAGTCGCTGTAGTAGCTGACGTTTTTAGTCATCTGCTTACATAGACACACTGGCTTTACTCAGAAAAAATGCCAGAATATCGGTTTTCAATCGTTTGGCAGCTGGTTTCATAATTTGGTTCAGGTTTTTACAACTTGGAGAAAAAGCAAAACACAGACAGCAGCTGCCTCTGTTCATCTCTCCCGTGATGGTCCTATACGCCATCCTTTCAGAAGTTTGCCTTCACACAGCCTGTCCGCTGATGCCCACCTGACCCAGATTGGGATTTATAATGGGCCGTATTTGGGATTGTGTAAACAATAGCAATAATTGTGTGATGGCGGGGATGCAGGGTTGTGTTCCAAACAAAGCAACTACAAGTGTGCTTGCTCTAGTTCCTCAACGGCACAGCTAGGAGAGTGCCTTGAAAGAGTGCCTTGAAAGTGCCTTGAAATTACTTAGGAACTGTGCACACTTTGGAGAGGTGTCTGGCCACTTGGAGACACCAGTTAGTCCTCTCACTCAAACCCACAATATTCTTATGTTACTGAATGTATCCAGAGTATTTTCATACGATCAACAAATGTTTTAAAGTACAGTAAATGTCAAATGTACATAAAATCAACAGTGTAACGTTTGGATTCAGTCTTGTCAGGTGAACTGTTGTCCTCAATTTTCCCATAATCTCCAAACTGTTCCCTTTCATTTGCTACCATGCTTATATGCATGCATTTGAGAATATGCTTTTCATATTTATTCTGTGAGAAACATTTCAATGTAGCCCTATCCTTATAGGACAATTCCCACAAATATGAAAGGGTAAGGCCCTTTTTCTACTTACCCAGAGTCCGATGAACTCATAGATACTTTCAAATGAAAGTTCAAGAACATTGGGAAACGGCACTCTAATTTTATTTTTATTCACATAGAAATGTGTGTTAGATCTATATCATTCTACTTGAAAGCAAGTGTAACAAGCTATTTCTATGCTTCCCGTTCTTAAGTTTTATTTTTGCGTCTTTTACTTTCGGTTTTTCGTACACTAGCTTTAAACAGCTGAAACAACAATATTTTAGGTTATGGGAAAAAATATTTCACAGCGGTTTAGATGGTACCATGATTCTCAACACAATACTAGTTTATTTTGTAACAAACTGAAATTATGCAAATTATTAAAGTTTTAGCCACCAGGAAATGGCGATTTCTGCATAGTGCAACTTAAAAATGTCACCTTTTTATTTTTGGCCGGGAAGGCTAACGCGTTTTGGCACTTATTCCTTCATCAGAGATACCATTTGTATGTCTCTGAGTGTAGTTTTTGAAGGACGTTTAAAAAAAAACTTCTGCGAGCCATTGCTACCTAGCGTAATTCCTGGAAGTCTACCAGAACAGCAAGCATGCTCGCACTATCCCTTTAAACTCACACTGACCCTGATCCATTCTGCCACTAGAACACTGTGGCACTGTGACCCACCTAAAGCTATTTTAGTGTTATGACCATGTCATGTTTCTAAACAGGACCCACCATTTGGTGGACATTGATTTATAATTCCCTCTGTGTTGTTGCACATAGGGAGCAAACTTTCACAGCTTTAGATATTGTAGGTGCTGTATCTTAGGGAACAGTTGTTGCAGTGAGTGACATGTTATGTCTCTGTCTGAGGGTGTTGTTGTAGGTCCACAGATTTAAGCGCAGTCACTCCTCACCCCTCTGTCCCTCTCTTTCAGCCTCTCTCTTCTCTCCATCTCTCTCTCCCCTCCCCTCCTCTCTCCCTTTCCCTTTCCCTTAGCCCTCTCCTGTCTGGCTCTGTCCCTCTCTGTCAGTCTATTTCCAGTGCTAGCTGAGTCAGGCGAATAGCTCTCAGCTTGGAATGACACAAATAGGAAGAGGGACTCCAATACTCTAAGAGGGTCAGACGCCAACAGAAAAATAACAAGAAACTTTAGAAAACATCAGGAACTACGGAAAAATACTGAAACCTGTAAAAGGAACCTGCTTTAAACTACAAAAATGGACTCTGATATGGCGTTGACGGAATTACAGGAGCATGAGTCGCCAGAGGCCGTCGCTCAGGAGGATGAAGACGACGTGGAGGAACTCAGGAACAGGTGCTTGAATTTCAGCTAAGTGCTTCACTGTCTTACTGTGATCTGGATCACACACACACACACTACAACACTAGGACAATTAGTGCTCTATTAATTCAGATGCGCTTTAGCCGACATGCGCATAGCTATTGTTTTGGTTGTTTTGGCCGTGTCGGAGGTGAAACTGCGTTAGAGCTGTCAAATCCACAAGCGACTCCTGTCATTATACCTAAAGTGGACATTGCCAATGGCTGCAAGGAGTCACATTACGAGAAATCCTATGCAGGCTTGTTTACAAGTTCGAACACTGGAAAGCGATTAGGCTGATAGAAAACCTTAATTATTTTGTTTAATGATTTTCAATTTGAGCATCATTATTTCTATATAGCCTACATTTTCTCATTCTGAACTTGGGACGGGTGTGGCTTTGTGACAAGGATCAAGAGCAGCTGCTCACCGGTTTGACAACTCCCACGCAGTTACAACTCAGACACTGCCAAAACATCAGTATGCGGGTGTCAGCGATCACCGGTTAACGCTTGATCTAATTGAATCTAGGCCTTACACTATCACACAGTTTAGTGCTTTACTCTCTAATTAGATTATTCTGTATATTGCTACTGTAGCTACACAGATAGTTGTCCCTTGGCCCTAGTCACGATGACGTTCGGGGACAATAGGCTTCCCAGTTTTTATGCCAGGGGCATATCTACTATTGGACAGAGCGAATGCTCAGTGCATATAGGATAATTTGTTATACAGTTTTTCTCAATCGCGTACAAGCAATTTTCCGATCTGTGTTGAAACTTATCTATAGCATAACATCAATGATCAAATGCTCAAATACATATCTTAGACCACATTTTGCTAATCATGAAATACAAATGTCATCAGTGAATAGTACAAAGTTCACTGTTTTGTTCACAGAATATTAACACATTGTTTTCATCATAAAATAAATGTGTGCAATTGTGTTCGCTGTTTCTGGCTATCAGTAAATACTACTGCACAAAATTCTAAATCATCCCATCAGTGTCATACCATTTGAGTTGTTCCATGTCATTTCAGCAAGCCATAACACCCGCCATTGTTCTGAAATCGATTCAGTATAATTATAAACTGGTAAGATTGACATTCCCGAAACCTTATTTTGTTGAAATTGTATTTAATCTCAGAATGTATCAAATTGATTGCACCCACATTGTCAATTTTAGTTTAAAGGATATATTCAATAAATATAGCACCCAACATCCGATTTGGACCAACCTTCTTCCTACCAATGAGTAAGACATGAGGAATCAAATAAAATACTCCAAAGCCACCCACAAACCCCCCACTTCCTTCCCACCCCAACAACCAGTATGCAATAAGTTCTCTATGTCTGACAACTAGTATGAATATGCTGTTTAGAGTATTGTTTCTTCATACTATGTAATGTATTCCTTGTGAATTTGGTGATGGTTATTTTCCCCTGTTCTGAGAAATTTGTAATTAAAGTCTTGCAATTTTTACCATAAATTAGTGTGAAAATACCAGGTTTTGACCACTAGATGCTGCTGTTCCTGCTATGATGCCAGACGTTTTGCTGGTCCCTTGTTTTTATTAAATAGATCACATTTCCTTTGCAACTTCGGGTAGAAAACCAATACATTTTGTTCATGATAAATAAACTGTGGTCATCCTCACAATTCAAGTCATTCCTTCATGAAAGCAATTCATTTTGTCCTTCTCTTAGCAATCTAATGCTTCAAGCCAACTTTCCTTGAATAGTCCAACAAGGCAGCTTCCTAGAAAACAGCTCTATATGCAGTGGGATTAGTGACATTTACCATTAAACCCAACCCAATACCATTACAATTTCAAAAGACTATACAGTGTGTGTTTGGGACTTTCACAATTGAAGACCACTAGCGCCCTCTACTGAAGAACATTAGAATGATGCTTGACAAGGCCAATTCATTACCGGTCGAAATCAAATAAAGTGCATGCTCGGAAAAGCACAGAGCAAAGTTATTTTTCGAAGATATCTACTGGGATGGTGTAAATACAACTAGGCTGCATTCCACACTGCAATGGAGCCCCGGCCTGCTCTACTCTTGCTGACCCCAGTTCAGTTCAGGAGGAGAGTCAAATGCTTCTCCCCCACAAAATGTATTGCGTGGACTAGCCTATAGCCTATAGCCTATGTTCTGTTCAGTTTGAGAAGGAGAGTGCAAGGATGAGGAGGACCGGAGATCAACTTTGATAGCTTGCAACTACTATCATTTATTCTTGAGTCGCTCACGGTGTATTTAACAGAGTTATTGACCTCACAATAGTTTTTTTCCCTCATCAAAAAAAAAATTCTGATCTTGGATTTCCTATTCTTTTCTATATACTTCCATGGTTGGCTTCATTAACTATGCTTCTATCAGACATTCTCCGTCTGATTTGAAATCCTGCAGCTGGATTGATTGATGTAAATGCCAGAAGTTTGATTTTGAAAATAGATTTTATTGTAACTCTCATTTCTCAAACCAACACTGACATTCTGATTATTACTGAATCTTGGTTAATAAAGTCTATGTTGAATACTGATGTGTCTCTGACTGGTTATAATGTATATAGATTTGGCAAAGGTGGGGGTGTCGTCATATTCGGAAAGGGCAGCTTAAATGTTTCCCTAAGCAATTTGAATGTCTAATCTTGAATGTAGGCCTTGGTAATAAAGCCCAGCTGACACTAGCGGGAATTTATCTCCCTCCCTCGGCTCTGCCTTGTGCTCTAAGGGGGGAATAACGACTTAACAAGTTAAGCATGCATAAATGGAATGGTATTCCCCTTTTGTGCACTTTTCTCTCTACGTGTATTCTGACCTTGTACTTAGACATGAGAATAGCCTCTATTCTTTTGGGGTGGAGCTCAAAGAAATGAAGTGTGGCGGCGGTGTGTCTACAGATACGCCGTATTCTGACCTTGACTTAAGACTCATAATTCCAACACTTTCACGCGCGATGAAAGGATGAATAAGGTCGACATCTACTTTAGATTTTCCGATATAAATAGCACCATTCTTCATGCACTGTAATTCACAAATTATAAGATAAGAGCTAATGATAAGTGCTACTGTAGGTAAATGAGTAAGCCGTTTGGATAAGGGGATTGTAAATATAAATGACAATTGTTTTAGATTTATTTTACCTTATGATTGCAGGAGACAAATGTGTAACTAGTCATATGGCAGCAAACTGAAGCATAGCAATATATCACCTTTTCCACAGTGACGTTTATGAAATGCTGGCCTTATAACCTTGCAGGGATGAAATTTGGAGAGCCATAGCTACTGTAGCCATGCTCAAATTACAGTATAGCACCAAACATACCAAGTTCATTTATGATTTCTATAACGTTTGATTACAGTATACGGCCAGACTTTTCAATTTATTTTTTACGATTTGTATCGTGTTAAATATTAGCCACTATCGGTAGCCTTTGTTCCTAAGGATTGCTAGCAATAGTGGATCATATTAAGCTAACAAATTAATTTGGGACATGTAGCCTATTTGAATCATAATGGAATGCATACCATACCGAGGCAGTTTAAACCTGGACCCTGGCGCACTGTTCACGAAGACTGGATTCAAATTAAAGGTACACCAGATTTAAAGGGATGGCTTTAGATACATGTACTGAAAACCATATTGAACACAACTCTACGAGAAAATCTGTTGGACAGCAATTTTGTCTGAATCGGGCCCTAAGAACATTGTCTGAATTACTGTCTGACTATGCTAAATCTTAATTATTCATATTGGGTCATTTTCATCTGGATTGGTTGATGCCAGTGTCAGATAGGCTGAAATATATTTTTACTGAGCTCTCTAACTCGGCTGATAAGTAAACCAACTCTCCCCAATTTTAAACACCCTAAATAATGTACTCTTTTAGATATTATTCTAACAAATTCCCTCATAAATGTACTGCCAATGGAATCTTTGCTAATGAGCTCAGTGAACATTGTCCCATTGCCTGCATAAGAGATGATAAGCTACCTAAATCCTGCCCACGCAGTACTACAAAGAGACATTTGGGGAATTTTAATGAGCAACATTTCATGTCTATCTGGGGTTGTCTGACTCGGATCAGGCCCTAAATTGTTTTGCTTCTCTGTTCAACACTTGCAGATACACATGCATAAATTGTCCGAAAAATTACAGGAAATACATTTTGCTTGGGCTAAGGCTAAATTGACTGATACCATGTCTGACTGGCAGTCCTATAGACATTTGAGAAATGATTTGCCTTCAGAAATTATTCATATCGCTTGACTTGTTTCTGAATTCAAAATGGATAAAATATTTTTCACCCATCAACACACAATACCACATAATGACAAACGAAAGAATGTTTTCATGAATGTTTGCACATTTATTGAAAATGAAATACAAAAATATGTAATTTACACAAGTATTCTAACCCCTGAGTCAATACTTTGTAGAAGCACCTTTGGCAATGATGAGTCTTTCTGGCTAAGTCTCTTAAGAGTTTGCCACACCCTGATTGTGCAACATTTGCCCATTTACTCTTAAAAACATTCTTCAAGCTCTGCCAAATTGATTGTTGATCATTGCTAGACAACCATTTTCAGGTATTACCATAGATTTCCAAGCAGATTTAAGTCAAAACTGTAACTCGGCCACCCAGGAACATTCACTGTGTTCTTGGTAAGCAACTCCAGTGTAGATTTGGCCCTGTGTTGTAGGTTATTGTCCTGCTGAAAGGTGAATTCATCTCTCATTGTCTGGTGGAAAGCAGACTGAACAAGATTTTCCACTAGGATTTTGCCTTTACTCAGCCCCATTCTGTTTCTTTTTTATCCTAAACAACTCCCCAGTCCTTAACGATTACAAGCATACCCATAACGTGGAGCAGCCACCACTATGATTGAAAATATGGAGAGTGGTACTCAGTAATGTGTTGTATTGGATTTGCCCCAAATATAACACTTTGTTTTCAGGACAAAAAGTTAATTGCTTTGCAAATTTTTTACAGTATTACTTTAGTGCCTTGTTGCAAACAGGATGCATGCTTTGGAATATTTTTTATTCTGTACAAGCTTCCTTCTTTTCACTCTGTAAATTAGATTAGTATTGTGGAGTAACTACAATGTTGTTGATCCATCCTCAGTTTTCTCCAACACAGACATTAAACTCTGTAACTGTTTAAAGTCACCATTGGCCTCATGGTAAAATCCCTGAGCGGTTTCCTTCCTCTCCGGGCAAACTGAGCTAGGAAGGACGCCTGTATCTTTGTATTGACTGGGTGTATTGATACGCTATCCAAAGTGTAATTAATAACGTCACCATGCTCAAAGGGATATTCAATGTCAGCTTTTTTATTTTTACCCATCTACCAATAGGTGCTCTTCTTTGTGAGGCATTGAAAAACCTCCCTGATCTTTGTGGTTGAATTTGCATTTGAAATTCACTGCTCAATTGAGGGACCTTACAGATAATTGTACGTGTGGAGTACAAAGATGACTATGCAATTATGCAACTTATGAGTCTATGCAACTTTTATGTGACTTGTTAAGCACATTTTTACTCCTGAACTTATTTAGGCTTGCCGTAATAAAGGGATGAATACTTATTGACTCAAGACATTTCAGCTTTTCATTTTTAATTAATTTGTCAAACTTTTGAAAAACATAATTCCACTTTGACATTATGGTGTATTGTGTGTAGGCCAGTAACAAAACATCTCTATGTAATCATTTTTAAATTCAGGCTGTAACACAACAAAACGTGGAAAAAGTCAAGTGGTGTGAATACTTTTTGAAGGCACTGTAGATGTCTATCTTTGGTTTGGAAAGCAAAGTCAACATCCTGTACTTTTTGAACTGTGTATCTGAGAATAGTAGGAATCCAACTTCTGGAAAGTACTTATATCTCTGAAAACCAAGCTAAAAAACGTTAGCTGACATGGGCTAGTTTCTGCCAAGTTATAAATAGCTCTCTAAGGTATGCAATGACTGACATGACAAGAGGAAAACTGCTGACCATTTTTGAAATTGCACCTTGTGCATTCTACAGTCATGGCCAAAGTTTTGAGAATGACACAAATATTAATTTTCACAAAGTCTGCTGTCTCAGTTTGTATGATGGCAATTTGCATATTTTCCAGAATGTCATGAAGAGTGATCAGATGAATTGCAATTAACTGCAAAGTCCCTCTTTGCCATGCAAATGAACTGAATCCCCAAAAAACATTTCCACTGCATTTCAGCCCTGCCACAAAAGGACCAGCTGACATGTCAGTGATTCTTTCATTAACACAGGTGTGAGTGTTGACGAGGACAAGGCTGGAGATAACTCTGTCATGCTGATTGAGTTTGAATAACAGACTGGAAGCTTCAAAAGGAGGGTGGTGCTTGGAATCATTGTTCTACCTCTGTCAACCATGGTTACCTGCAAGGAAACACGTGCCTTCATCATTGCTTTGCACAAAAAGGGCTTCACAGGCAAGGATATTGCTGCCAGTAAGATTGCACCTAAATCAACCATTTATCACATCATCAAGAACTTCAAGGAGAGCGGTTCAATTGTTGTGAAAAAGGCTTCAGGGCGCCCAAGAAAGTCCAGCAAGCGCCAGGACTGGGGTAAAGTCATTTTCTCTGATGAATCCCCTACGATTGTTTGGGGCATCCGGAAAAAAGCTTGTCCGGAGAAGACAAGGTGAGCGCTACCATCAGTCCTGTGTCATGCCAACAGTAAAGCATCCTGAGACCATTCATGTGTGGGGATGCTTCTCAGCCAAGGGAGTGGGCTCACTCACAATTTTGCCTAAGAACACAGCCATGAATAAAGAATGGTACCAACACATCTTCCGAGAGTAACTTCTCCCAACTATCCGGGAACCGTTTGGTGACAAACAATGCCTTTTCCAGGATGATGGAGCACCTTGCCATAAGGCAAAAGTCATAACTAAGTGGCTCGGGGAACAAAACATTGATATTTTGGTTCCATGGCCAAGAAACTCCCCAGACCTTAATCCCATTGAGAACTTGTGGTCAATCCTCAAGAGGCGGGTGGACAAACAAAAACCCACAAATTCTGACAAACTCCAAGCATTGATTATGCAAAAATGGGCTGCCATCAATCAGGATGTGGCCGAGAAGTTAATTGACAGCATGCCAGGGCGGATTGCAGCGGTCTTGAAAAAGAAGGGTCAACACTGCAAATATTGACTCTTTGCATCAACTTCATGTAATTGTCAAAAAAAGCCTTTGACACTTATGAAATGCTTGTAATTATACTTCAGTATTCCATAGTAACATCTGACAAAAATATCTAAAGACACTGAAGCAGCAAACTTTGTTGAAATTTATATTTGTGTCATTCTCAATTTCTTTGGGCCACGACTGTACTATTACAACTTTCAAGACTAAGTTGAAAGCCGGACTGAGTTCAGCTCAGACAGAGAATGTAGCGTCTGATGGAAACACCATTTTGCCTCAGCTGGCCATCTATTTGAAAGAATAGTTTCTAGAAATTCCTCTAAATCCAGTAGACTAAGTCATTTATTCCCCTCAAAACATACTTTTGAAAATGATGCCCTCCCAGATACACATTCTCTATTTTCATTTCAACCATTTTATATCTATGGTGTAGTAAGTGCCTTGCTAAAAATTCCACAGGGGCTGATTCTCTTGATCCCTTCTTACTGCAGCTCTCTGCCCCACCTATTGCAGAATCATTAGCCTATATTTTTTACTTGATAATTGTTTCTGGTGTTATCCCTAAGATCTGGAAAGCGGCATATGTCCTCCCCCTACACAACGGAGTAGATCATTTTGACTTAGATAAATTATCTTGCCTTTCCAAAGTTTTAGAATCCCAGGCCAACTCTCAGCAAAGAACTTTTTAAACTTCTCATTCTATTCTAAATGTGCACCAGTCTGGTTTTAGACCCGTACATAGCACCGTTTCAGCTGCTACGCTTGTTATAGATGATGTGTTAAATTGCTTAGATCATAAAAACCATTGTGCTGCCTTATTTATAAACCTTTCCAAGGCCTTCAACACTGTTGACCATTACATTCTCATTCAAAGACTGACTTGACTGAAATAGGCCTGGATCAGGCTTCTTGCAAGTGGTTAGTGATTTGTGATGGTGTCCGGTCTAGTTTCCTGGATATTACAAAAGGTGTACCGCAGGAGTCTGTATTGGGACCTGTTCTCTTTACTATTTATATAATAGTCTAGTCTATCTGTTAAAACTTGTAATATTCATCTATATGCAGATGACACTTATGTATGCCATTGCTCCAACTCCTGACCAGGCTATGTTAGAGCTGCAATCTGAGCTTGTTGCCTGATAGAAAGACCTGGTTGGTTTAAAACTTGTACTTAATGTGGGCAAGACTAAATGCAAGAAAAAAAAATTCAGATGGACTACTTCCATCGATCCGGTTCCCGCATATACATATCTGGGCATTTAGATTGACAAAGATTTCATGTTTAAAAAACCTATTTTATTTTATTTAACCTTTATTTAACTAGGCAAGTTAGTTAAGAACAAATCATTTTTTACAATGACGGCCTACCAAAAGGCAAAAGGCCTCTTGCGTGGACGGGACTGGGCTTAAAAATAAATAATAAAATAAAATATAGGACAAAACACACATCATGGCAAGAGAGACACCACAACACTACATAAAGAGAGACCTAAGACAACAATATAGCATGGATGAGCTAGTTAAAAAGATTTAAAGTGGGCTTCTATTTTCTTAAATAGATCTTGCCTCTCCCTAAATAGCAGAAAGACGATTGTACAGTCAACTTTCCTGCCAGTTCTTGACTATGGTGACACCATTTACCAGATTGCAGCAGCCACTACTCTTAAACCTTTGGATGCCATCTACCAATGCACCCTTCGCTTTATCACAGGTGACAGTTTTAATACTCACCACTGCATCATGTATCAAAAGATTGGCTGGTCCTCATTAAAGTCCCGTAGATCACTTCATTATTCTCTATTTGTTTACAAAGCTCTACTACACAAGCTTCCGACTTACCTTACTTTGCTGTTAAAATATAAAAACATGAGATACCAAACCCGTTCACAAGGTTGGGCTGACAAGGCAAAAATCTGTCGTTCTGCCTCTGAGCAAGGCAGTTAACCCACTGTTCCCCGGGCGCCAAAGAAGTGGATGGCGATTAAGGCAGCACCCCGCACCTCTGATTCAGAGGAGTTGGGTTAAATGTGGAAGACACATTTCAGTTGAATACATTTAGTTGGACAACTGACTAGGTATCCCCCATTTAGAAAGTTTGCATAGAAAATAGATGTGACAATTACCCGCTACAGTGCATTTCCATTCAACTGTTTTGTGTCGATACCCCCCCCACACACACACACACAAAAATAGAGAATGTCTTATTGAAGTATTTCCATTATCCATTCAGGCACATTGTGCATTAATACATTTGTGACAGCCTGTATGCCCTCCCTCCTATCTGTTTCATGTCTGAGGTAGCCCGCAAAAGCCAGCATGTATAGAATGCAAGAAGTGACAAATATTTGCCATATTTTTATAATTATCCTGTGCCAACGTATCGCCACGGTCAGTGCCTTGGTGAAACGTGCACTCCTGTAGATCTGAAATAATTGGATGCTGAAACTTGCATCCAGCCAACCAGAGAAGCAATTCAGGCATTCTTGAAAGTCAGGATATTCCTTGTACTGCAAATAAATATATATTGTTTTCTAGTTGAAATTGATTTAGCAAGCAGTATGCATTTATAAATGTGGAGGGGAGCTTTGTAGTTAGATGCGTGAGGACATCACGTGCCCTGCGTACCTTAAAATTATTCGGCAATCATACTTTATATAAAAAACTGTTTCCATCATCATTTGTCGCAATAAAGGGTAACACTTCATTTGGCTACATCTGTAGATGTCACGTCTTCCGCCGAAGTCGGTGCCTCTCCTTGTTCGGGTGGTGTTCGGCGGTCAACGTCACCGGTCTTCTAGCCATCACCGATTCACTTTTCATTTTCCATTTGTTTTGTCTGTTTTCCACACCTGGTTTCAATTCCCTCAATTACATGTGTTGTATATAACCCTCTGTCCCCCCCCCCCCATGCCTTTGTGTGGGATTGTTTCTGTGTAGTGTTTATTAAACAACAAAGTTTACCCAGTTTTGCTCTCCTGCGCCTGACTTCTCTGCAAACCAGTTACGCATCCGCTACAGTAGATGCTCTACATAACATCTAAAGACTATCAGTAACATTTCAACTAACTATCTACTAACCCTTACCTACTAACCCTTATCCTAACCCTAAACTTAACCCTTATCCTAGCCCTAACTCTATACTTTACCCTTATTCTAAACCTTACCCTAATCCTAACCTTAACTTTAGCAAGCAGTTACCTATCAACAGATAGTCAGTTACTTATCAACAAATAGTTTATTGATAGTATGACCATCTGTAGAGCATCTACTATCAAAATAAAGAACGTTTGACAAAAGAAAAATCCAACTCTGTTGAACAGATAAAAATGTTGATCTTTAGAACATTTATCCTATAGCTGCCATTTCCATTACACATCCAACTGGGCACAGACATCAATTCAATGTATATTCTATGTTGGTTCAATGACGTGGAAACAACGTTGATTCAACCAGTGTGTGCCCAATGGGATGTTGATTTTTTTTTTATAAACCTGGGGCAATGGAAACCTGCTTATTGACTCTCCCCTTTGAATGCCCCAAATTTACCAATTTTTAGCTTAAACTTCATCCATTGGAGAGGATCAGCTTGAGCAAAGTGAGGTGTAGAATCTTTGCTCTAGAATTGATCTAGAAATAGTATTCCCTGCCTGCCAAATAATAGGGTTTGTGCAATCAAGATTCGCAGAGCTATGGTCAAGCGATACCCCTTGCCAAACACACGTGCACAACCAGACATTGATTGATTGATCACTTATCACACACACATATATGCACACACACACTGCAGGTTGATGCACACTTCTCCAGTTATCAAGCTGAGAAACGGTTGAGGTAATCACGTTCAATGTGAGGTTTTTGCTCACAGTTTGCTATTCCCGGAGTACCACCTGAAGTACCCCCACATGTGCATTTCACTTGTAGGCCTATGTTCTTATGTGTTCCCAAGTAACTCATCTAACTCCCTGTTCCTTTCTTCAGTCTGCGGGAGGTGGTCCAGGACCAGTCTGTGAAGCCCAAGCTGCAGTGTCTGATGGTGGACCCGTCCTTCTCCATGGTGACAGTTCAGAGTGAGGACAGCGGCATAGTCTGGGAGACGGCCTCCAGCCGATGCTCCACCCCCTGGGCGTCGGAGGCCAGCTACAGCTCTGACACCTACAGTTTGGACGGCTCTGCTACCGGTGGTGGCGGAGCACAGGGCAAAATCACCATTGTCTTCGATGAGGACAAGATAGTTCGGAGGAGGAAGAGGACGAGAGGGAAGGCCATGCTGGGGGAGAGGCTAAGGAGACCCGGGAGCTCCAGGTCTGGCTCGACACTGGGGGTGGAGAGGCCTGAGATGGCTGAGGTGTCTGTGCCAAACATCAGAGTGGAGAGTGTAGAGTCAGACACAGAGTCAGGGGAAGTGAAAGACAAAGAGCAGGAGCTGTTTAGTCTGATCTCAGAGGGTTATGAGATCCTCAACATCAAAGTCCCGTCCAAACTGCCCACAGTGGACGAGGAGGAGAGCACTGAGCTGCAGGATAACCTGTCCTACTTGGAGGAGACACCCAGGATCAGGTCCAAATCCAGACGGGGCTCTGAGGCCTTACCTGCCCAGGACTACCCAGAAATGGGGGAGGTACAGGAGGGCACAGAAGGAGAAGACGTAGGAGAGTCTAAGCCCTCAGAACACACAGAACAACAGGGGCCTCACAGCCACAAGGACGGCACCAGCGACATGGACTACTTTGAGGCGTTTACCCTGCTGGATGAGGTGGTTCCTGGACAACAGGCTCCAGAGCCAGTGGGAGACGAGGCACCCACAAAGCCCCAACAAGAGGAGCCTAATCTGGGGCAGATGACAGCCACAGACAGCCTCTCTGCAGCTCCGGACGATGACTTTGTGTTTGTCACAGACATGGAGATTGCCAGCGAGCGTCTGGATGAGGTGTTCTACGGGAACAAACACCACGCACCCCCAGAGGACCTGATGAAAAGGGGAGAAGAGGATGAAGAGGAGGGAGGGAAGGAAGGAAGAAGGGAGAGTCTGAGGTCTCTGAAGGAGAGTGGGTCAGTGCTGTTCGGCAGAGAGGAGAGCATCCTCACCCCCATCTTCCTCTCTCCGGGACCACCTAAGATCATTGATCCCATCCTGCTAGAGGAACCCACAGCCATGTCCTTCCTCTACTCCGACCTGTACGAGGACGCCATGGGGGAGAGGAGGAGGAGGAACGACGAGGAAGGCTCAGAGGCAGAGAGCGTGGCGTCGGACAGATCGTTCCAGAGGCGACTGTCTGATTCAGAGGAAACAGACGGATACCTGGAGAAGTTTATCCTGAAAGACGAGACTCCCAATGTGGAGGACCAATCAGAAGAAGCGGATGGTAAAGGGGAGGGGCTAATGATGTGGTCGCAGAGTAAGTTTGAGCTGACCGGATTCCTAACGAGAGTGGTGGAAGAAGAAGAAGAAGAAGAGGAGAAGGAGGAGTGCAAGAAGAAAGAGTTCAAAGCTGCAGAGATGAATTGGTACCTGCAACCAGCAGGATATAAAGAGATGGAGGAATCAACAGAGTTGGAAGAATCAACAGAGAAATCTTTGTTGCACATCAAGGAAACTGGTCCTGATAAAGACTCTGAGTCTGTAAATACAGACAGCAAAGTGTCTCAAGTTGAGAAGGACCATCTAGTCACAGGAAAGAAACCTGAGAAGGTTGATGTGGTAGAGAAAGCTAAAAGTGAGACAACACCTCAGGCACATGAGTCAGAGGTTGACAGCCAGGAGGAGGTAGTGCCAGATAAAGTATCCCATGATACAGAGCTACTAGCTCAGGCAGAGGAGGTGAAAAAACTAGACGAAGTAGAAGTGTCTAGAGTGGCGAAACCAGCTGTAATTCAGGAGCCTGTGTTTGTACAGGTGAACCAGGTGACAACTGAAAGTAAAACAGAGACTGTAGTTAAAGCAGTAGTTATTGCGAAAGTATCAGATAATACTAAAACAGCATCTGAAATTGCAGATGAAGCAATCAAAGTTGAAAAAGTAGAGAATAGATCTGAGGAGCCTGTGAGTGTAGCGGAGGAGTCCTTCACACACAATCCTGAAGCCGAAGTAGTTCCAACTGCCCCTCCTGCAGAAGCTGTGGAGCGGTGGTCGTCACCTCTTGCCCCTGCTGAGGGAGATAAGGGACAGGAGGAAGAGCCAATGAAGAAGCAGGACTTGGAAGGTGAGGACGAGTGGGTGTTCACTCCCCCCAGGAGCTTTGCTCCTCAGGACGACCTCCCTGAGCTGCACAGAGAAACTGACGCTGGGGTCACGGAGAGAGAGCTGCACAGGGAGACTGCAGAAGAGCTGGAGTATGAGATGATCTCGCAGCAGGAGGCAAGAGAGATGCTGGTGTCTGAGATAGGGCCTGGGCACAGCTGTTTTCTCTCTAACTCTAATCTAGAGAGAGAGAGGGAGCTGGAGAAAGAAAATGAGAGAGAGATGGAGTTGGAGAGAGAGAGAAAGAAGCAGAGGCTCAAGGAGGAGGTGAGGGAGGAGAAGGAGAGACAGGAGAAGGAGAGACAGGTGAGGGAGGAGAAGGAGAGACAGGAGAAGGAGAAACAGATGGGGTTGGAGAGGGAAAGAGAAAGGGAGAGGCTAAGGCTGAAGGAGGCAAAGGAGAGACAGGAGAAGGAGAGACAGGTGAGAGTGGAGAATGAGAGACAGGAGAGGGAGAAACAGGAGAAGGAGAGACAGGTGGAAAAGGAAAGAGAAAAGGAGAGGCAGAGGCTGAAGGAAGAGAAGGAGGAGAAGGAGAGACATGAGAGGGAGAGACAGATGGAGAGGGAGAGAGAAAAGGAGAGGCAGAGGCTGAAAGAAGAGAAGGAGAGACAGGCAAGGGAGAGAATGATAGAATTGGAGAGGGAAAGAGAAACAAAGAGGCAGAGGCTGAAGGAGGAGAGCGAGGAGAAGGAGAGACAGGAGAGGGAGAGACAGATGGAGTTGAAGCGGGAAAGAGAAAAGGAGAGGCAGAGGCTGAAGGAGAGGGAGGAGAAGGAGAGGGAAAGACAGATGGAGTTGGAGAGGGAGAGAGAGAGAGAAAGGGAGATACATAGGCTGAAGGAGGAGAGCGAGGAGAAGGAGAGACAGGAGAGGGAGAGACAGGTGGAGAGGGAGGGAGAAAAGGAGAGACAGAGGCTGAAGGAGGAGAGTGAGGAGAAGGAGAGACAGGAGAGGAAGAGAGAAAGGGAGAGGCAGAGGCTGAAGGAGGAGAGCGAGGAGAAGGAGAGACAGGAGAGGGAGAGACAGATGGAGAAGGAGAGAGAAAAGGACAGACAGAGGCTGAAGGAAGAGAAAGAGAGACAGGAGAAGGAGAGACAGATAGAATTGGAGAGGGAGAGCGAAAATGAAAGGCAGAGGCTGAAGGAGAGGGAGGAGAAGGAGAGACAGGAGAGGGAAAGACAGATGGAGTTGGAGCGGGAAAGAGAAAAGGAGAGGCAGAGGCTGAAGGAGAGGGAGGAGAAGGAGAGACAGGAGAGGGAGAGACAGATGGAGTTGGAGCGGGAAAGAGAAAATGAGAGGCAGAGGCTGAAGGAGAGGGAGGAGAAGGAGACAAAGGAGAGGGAAAGGCAGATGGAGTTGGAGAGAGAAAGGGAAAGGGAGAGGGAGAGGCAGAGGCTGAAGGAGGAGAGCGAGGAGAAGGAGAGACATGAGAGGGAGAGACAGATGGAGAGGGAGAGAGAAAAGGACAGGCAGAGGCTGAAGGAAGAGAAAGAGCGACAGGAGAGGGAAAGACAGAAGGAAAGAGAGCGAGAAAAGGACAGGCAGAGACTGAAGGAAGAGAAAGAGAGACAGGAGAGGGTGGAGAAGGAGAGACATGAGAGGGAGGAGAGAGAGAGAGAGAGCAAAAGGGAGAAAGAAATGGAGAGGCTGAGGCTGAATGAATTGAAGGAGATGGAGGAGAGGGAGGAGAAGAAGAGACAGGAAAGGAAGGAGAGGGCGAGACAGGAGAGAGATGAGGAGAGACAGGAGAGAGAGAGAGAAAGGGAGAGGGAGAATGAGAGACAGGAGAAGGAGAGACAGATAGAATTGGAGAAGGAGAGAGAAAAAGATAGGCAGAGGCTGAAGGAGAGACAGGAGAGTGAGAGACAGATGGAAAGGGAGAGAGAAAAAGACAGGCAGAGGCTGAAGGAAGAGAAAGAAAGACAGGAGAGGATGGAGAAGGAGAGACAGGAGAGGGAGAAGGAGAAACAGGAGAGGGAGGAGAAGGAGAGGGAGGAGAGACAGGAGAGAGAGAGAGAAAGGGAGAGGCTGAAGGAGGTGAAGGAGAGGGAAGAGAGGGAGAAGAAGGAGAGACAGGAGAGGGAGGAGAAGAAGAGACAGACAGAGTTGTTGAGGGAGAGAGAAATGGAGAGCCTGAGGCTGAAGGAGGAGAAGGAGAGACAGAGGGAGAGGCAGGAGGAGAAAGAGAGGCAGAAGAAGCAGAAAGATGAGAATGAGATGCATGAGAGGGAGAGTCAGAAGGAGGAGAAGGAGAGACAGGAGAGGGAGAGACGGGAGAGGGAGAAGAAGGAGAAACAGGAGAGAGAGAGAGAAAGGGAGAGGGAGAGAGAAAGGGAGAGGCAGAGGCTGAAGGAGGTGAATGAGAGAGAGGAGTGGGAGGAGAAGGAGAGACAGGAGAAGGAGAGACAGATGGAGTTGTTGAGGGAGAGAGAAAGGGAGTGGCTGAGGCTGAAGGAGGAGAAGGAGAGACAGGAGAGGGATGAAAATGAGAGAGAGAGGGAAAGGCAGGAGGAGAAGGAGAGGCATGAGAGGGAGAGGCAGAAGGAGGAGAAGGAGAGGAGGGAGAGGCAGAAGGAGGAGAAGGAGAGGCATGAGAGGGAGCGACAGATGGAGTTGGAGAGGGAAATAGAAAGGAAGAGGCTGAAGGAAGTGAAAGAGAAGGAGGAGAAGGAGAGGGAGGAGAAGGAGAGGGAGGAGAGAGAGAGAGAAAGGGAGAGGCAGAGGCTGAAGGAAGTGAAGAGACAGGAGAGGGGGGAGAAGGAGAGACAGGAAAGAGAGGACAAGGAGAAACAGATGGAGTTGTTGAGGGAGGAGGAGAGACAGGAGAGGGAGGAGAGGGAGCAGAAGGAGAGACAGGAGAGAGAGGAGAAGGAAATACAGGAGAGGGAGAGAGAAAGAGACAATCAGAGGCTGAAGGAGAAGGAGAAACAGGAGAGGGAGAGTGAGATGGAGTTGGCATTGGAGGGAGAAAAGCAGAAGGAAAGGGTGAGAGAGAACCTGTTCATGGATATGGAGAGGCAGAAGGAGCGAGAGATGGAGGAGAGGGTAAGAGAAGAGAGAGGGCTGGATCTCCCCGCTTATGAGGAGCCCATTGAGGCTGACTATGAGATATTTGATGCGGAGGAGGAGAGCCAGGCCAGAGCAGCTGCTGCCCTACAGGGGATGGATTGCTTCTGTCTGGGCTGTGGTTGTCTGCTCTCTGAGACTGACAGACTGTCTGGAGGACACCAGGATCATGAGGTCACCAGCGTGGAGACCGCCTACGAAGACATCAGGGTGAGTGACAAAGTTAGGTGTTAGTGGATAGAGTACACTATTCACATCACCCCATGTCACAATTCAGGTAATTCTTTATTGTTTGTCCCTTCCTGGAAATTTGTCTTGCATCTTATACTCAACAGCACAGCATCATCACATTTAGTGCATTAATACATAAATGCATAAAACAATGTAAATCATGAGCAATATACAACTAGATACAACACTTGTGTATCAGACCTGGGTTCAAATACT
This sequence comes from Hucho hucho, assembly GCA_003317085.1. NCBI lineage: Eukaryota > Metazoa > Chordata > Actinopteri > Salmoniformes > Salmonidae > Hucho > Hucho hucho. Next base: position 467,612 of record QNTS01000870.1, on the reverse strand, counting down.
ATTTCAGGTATTTCATTACTTTTCAATACATTTCAAAACAAAATAAATTTGAACAAGTACAAATCGCCTTTGGATTTTTTCACATTTTGTTGTGACAAAATGGGATTGAAATTGATTTAGTTGTGATTTTTTTGTCAACTACAAAGACCAGGGAGCTTTTTGAAAGCTTCATAAAGAAGAGCAGTGATTTGGTAAATGGGTAACAATAACAAATCCGACAATGATTCAAGTCTTTGTTTCATATGATTGTTCGTTATTGATGTGTTTATGGAGGGCTCATCTGAGTAACTGCCTCCTTATTTCAAAGCATGCACAGGAAAAATCATAGAGGAAAACCTGCTTCAGTCTGCTTTACACCAGACACTGGGAGAGGAATTCTCCTATCTGCAGGACAATTTTTATTTATTTGTTTTTTATTTTACATTTATTTAACAAGGCAAGTCAGTTAAGAACAAAATCTTATTTACAATGATGGCCTAGGAACAGTGGGGTAACTGCCTTGTTCAGGGGCAGAACAACAGATTTTTACCTTGTCAGCTCGAGGATTCGAGACTTGCAGCTGTAATTGCTGCAAAAGGTGGCTCTACACGGTATTGACTTTGGAGGGGTGAATAGTTATGCACGCTCAAGTTTTATTTTTTTTGGTCTTATTTCTTGTTTGTTTCACAAGAAAATATATTTTGCATCTTCAAAGTGGTAGGCATGTTGTGTATGTCAAATGATACAACCCCCCCCAAAAATCCATTTAAATTACAGGTTGTAATGCAACAAAATAGGAAAAACGCAAAGGGTGAGGAATACTTTTACAAGGCACTGTAGCATGCTTCTGTCTATAACGTGAGCTGCTCAGTATGTGTGATAGTCCTTTCAATCGCACAGTTTTTGAAAGATATAACATTAGCTATTGAAAACTACAAAAACCTTCTGCACACGCCACGGTCAGTGTGAACTGGAGTGACTTAACACAAAGCTTGCCAAACAAGATGTAGCTACAAACAAAGCATGAAATGGTTCCTGTCTGCAGTGTAGTATTCATTCATGTATAGGGGTAAGAGTCTAGCTACATTTTCAGATATTATATGTTTCTAATTTTGTCAAAGTCATTTTCATTGCAAGTTAGTGTACTGTTAGCTAGCTAGCTAGCGAACATTAGCTAGCTTGCTGGCTCGCTAGCTAACGGTACGTGTATGATCTATGTAGTAATATTAATTGAATCAGAAAACCATTTCCATTGCTGGTTATAGCCTAATGTTAGCTAGCTAACATTGAACCAAGTTGGTTAGCTTTAGCTACCTGCAGATTCATACTACAGCTATGACAATGTTTGTATTGGTAGTAATATGAGTTGGGATTATGCCGGTTCATTGTTTAGCTAGCTAGCTACATGTCTAAACAAAAGACTCCACTTCACCAGATGATTACATGACCCATAAAGTTAGCCAGGTGTGTCTGGGGGTGATTATGGCCATCTATTGTATTTCATGAACATGTGTAGACAATAGTGTCCCATCCACATAGCTAGATGTGGCTGGGAGGTGGTTATAGCATTTCCTTCACATGGCCCATCAATTTAGAGAAGTGTGTCGGGTAAGCGTCATCTAATAATTATCAAGTATATTTAGCTGGACACTTTCTGTTTTTGATATTGCTACTATGCAAGTAACCATTTCACTGAACTATTTTCACCTTCTGTATTCTGTGCATGTGACAAATAAACTTAGATTGTATTTGATATAGTGTCGGTTTACCAGAGATGGTAATTTGAAGAACAACATGACCTGCACCAAAGTCAGATTACGATAAAGGCCAAGGTCTAGATAGTGTATTTTTACTTGAAGTTTTTCCTTATTGTTGGCTACTACTTTTACTACTTTTAGTCTTGAAATCGTTGGTTGTTTACTAAACTACTCACTGTTTAGCACATGGCCTCACGTGAATCCTTAAAGAGATGGGTGGGGCTAAGGCTTAAGAGGGTGTGAACAATGCTGAATAGGTATAGACAAAGAAGAGCTCTCCAGTAGGTGTACCAAAACATTCAAGATACATTTTCTGGGTGATTTAAATATCGAAAAAGCTTCAATCTGTAACTTGTGCCTGCAACCTGGTTCAGGTTATCAGTCAACCTAACAGGGTAGTTACAAACAGGACATGAATGACATCATAATCATGTATTGATCACATCTTTACTATTGCTGCAGAAATTTGCTTTAAAGTAGTATCCAAATCCATCGGATGTGTTGATCAAAATATGTTAGCCAAATCTAGGAAAACCAAAGTTCCAAAGGCTGGGCCTAATATAGTGTATAAGAGGTCATTCAAGAAATTTTGTAGTGATTCCTACGTTGTTGATGTAAAGAATATTTGTTAGTCTGTGGTGTGTAATGAGGACCAACCAGACGCTGCACTTGACACATTTATGAAATTGTTTATTCCAGTTACTATTAAGCATGCACCCGTTAACTACGAAAATGACAACAAAAACTGTTCAATCCCTGTGGATTGATAAGGAATTGGAAAATTGAATGGTTGAGAGGTATGAGGCAAAAGGAATGGCAAATACCGTAAGTCTGGCTGCAGAACCGATTGGCAAACGTACTGCAAATTCAGAAATCAATAATACATTATACTATGAAACCATCCTGTACTCCCTGGTCACTCATGACTGCACGGCCAGGCACGACTCCAACACAATCATTCACTTTGCTGATGACACAACATTGGTAGGCCTGATCACCAACAACGATGAGACAGCATACAGTGAGGGAAAAAAGTATTTGATCCCCTGCTGATTTTGTACGTTTTCCCACTGACAAAGAAATGATCAGTCTATAATTTTAATGGTAGGTGTATTTGAACAGTGAGAGACAGAATAACAACAAAAAAATCCAGAAAAACGCATGTGAAAAATGTTATAAATTGATTTGCATTTTAATGAGCGCCCTACTGCTCCCTAAGTAGTTAACATCAGAAGCCTCCTCCCTAAGTTTGTTTTACTCACTGCTTTAGCACACTCCGCCAACCCTGATGTCCTTGCCGTGTCTGAATCCTGGCTTAGGAAGGCCACCAAAGATTCGGAGATTTCCGTACCCAACTACAACATTTTCCACCAAGATAGAACTGCCAAAGGGGGAGGAGTTGCAATCTATTTCAGAGATAGCCTGCAAAGTTCTGTCATACTTTCCAGGTCTATGCCCAAGCAGTTCGAACTTCTAATTCTAAAAATTAATCTCTCCAGAAATAAGTCTCTCACTGTTGCCGCCTGCTATAGACCCCCCTCAGCTCCCGCTGTGCCCTGGACACCATATGTGAATTGATTGCCCCCCATCTATCTTCAGAGTTCGTTCTGTTAGGTGACCTAAACTGGGATATGCTTAACACCCCGGCAGTCCTACAATCTACTCTAGATGCCCTCAATTTCACACAAATCATCAAGGAACCCACCAGGTACAATCCTAAATCTGTAAACATGGGCACCCTCATAGATATTATCCTGACCAACTTGCCCTCCAAATACACCTCTGCTGTTTTCAATCAGGATCTCAGCGACCACTGCCTCATTGCCTGCATCCACTATGAGCCCGTGGTCAAACGACCACCCCTTATCACTGTCAAACGCTCCCTAAAACACTTCTGCGAGCAGGCCTTTCTATTCGACCTGGCCCGGGTATCCGTCAGTCGAGGATGCCTGGTCGTCCTTTAAAAGCAACTTCCTCACCATCTTAAATAAGCATGCCCCTTTCAAAAGATGTAGAACTAAGAACAGATACAGCCCTTGGTTCACTCCAGACCTGACTGCCCTTGACCAGCACAAGAACATCCTGTGGCGGACTGCTATTGCATCGAAAAGTCCACCGCGATATGCAACTGTTCAGGGAAGTCAGGAACCAATATATGCAGTCAGTCTGGAAAGCATAGGCATCCTGTAGCTCTAACTACAAAACGTTTTGGGATACTGTCAAGTCCATGGAGAACAGTAGCACCTCCTCCCAGCTGCCCACTGCACTGAGGCTAGGTAACACGGTCACGACCTATAATCGAAAATTTCAACAAGCATTTCTCTATGGCCATGCTTTCCTCCTGGCTACCCCC
>QNTS01000870.1:452330-463190 GCA_003317085.1 Hucho hucho | reverse complement strand
CCCCCCCCCCCCCCCTACTTGTCAAAGCCTCCCCAGCTTCTCCTTCACCCAAATCCAGATAGCAGATGTTCTGAAAGAGGTGCAAAATCTGGACCCGTACAAATCAGCTGGAGTTGATCATCTGGACCCTCTCTTTTTAAAACTATCTGCCACCATTGTTGCAACTCCTATTACCAGTCTGCTCAACCTCTCTTTAGTGTCGTCCGAGATCCCAAAAGATTGGAAAGCTGCCGCAGTCATCCCCCTCTTCAAAGGGGGTGACACCCTATACCCAAATTGCTATGACCTATATCCATCCTGCCCTGCCTCTCTAAAGTCTTCGAAAGCCTAGTTAATAAACAGATCATTGACCACTTCAAATTCCACCATACCTTCTCCGCTGTGCAATCCGGTTTCCGAGCTGGTCACTGGTACACCTCAGCCACGCTCACGAACGATATCATAACCGCCATCGATAAGAGACATTACTGTGCAGCCGTATTCATTGACCTGGCCAAGGCTTTCGACTCTGTCAATCACCACATCCTTATCGGCAGACTCAGCAGCCTTGGTTTCTCTAATGATTGCCTCGCCTGGTTCACCAACTACTTTGCAGACAGAGTTCAGTGTGTTAAATCGGAGGGCCTGTTGTCCGGGCCTCTGGCAGTCTCTATGGGGGTGCCACAGGGTTCAATTCTTGGGCCGACACTCTTCTCTGTATACATCAATGATGGACGGCTCTGACCTAGAATATGTGGACAACTACAAATACCTAGGTGTCTGGCTAGACTGTAAACTCTCCTTCCAGACTCACATTAAACATCTCCAATCCAAAATAAAATCTAGAATCGGCTTCCTATTTCGCAACAAAGCCTCCTTCACTCATGCTGCCAAACTTGCACTAGTAAAACTGACTATCCTACTGATCCTCGACTTCGGCGATGTCATCTACAAAACAGCTTCCAATACTCTACTCAGCAAACTGGATGCAGCCCCTTATACCACCCACCACTGCGACCTGTATGCTCTAGTCGGCTGGCCCTCGCTACATACTCGTCGCCAGACCCACTGGCTCCAGGTCATCTACTTGGTAAAGCCCTGCCTTATCTCAGCTCGCTGGTAACCATAGCAGCACCCACCCATAGCACGCGCTCCAGCAGGTATATCTCACTGGTCACCCCCAAAGCCAATTCCTCTTTTGGCCGCCTTTCCTTCCAGTTCTCTGCTGCCAATGACTGGAACGAACTACAAAAATCACTGAAACTGGAGACACTTATCTCCCTCACTAGCTTTAAGCACCAGCTGTCAGAGCAGCTCACAGATCACTGCACCTGTACATAGCCCAACCAACTACCTCATCCCATACCGTATTCATTTATTTATCTTGCTCCTTTGCACCCCAGTATTTTTACTTTGCACATTCATCTACTGCACATGAACCATTCCAGTGTTAAATTGCTATACTGTAATTACTTCGCCACCATGGCCTATGTATTGCCTTACGTTCCTTATCTTACCTCATTTGCACACATTGTATATAGATTAGTTGTGTTTCTATTGTATTATTGGCTGTGTGTTTGTTTGCTCCAACTATGTGTTGTTGTATGTGTTGAACTGCTTTGCTTTATCTTGGCCTGGTCACAGTTGTAAATGAGAACTTGTTCTCAACTTGCCTACCTGGTTAAATAAAGGTGAAATAAAAAAATAAAAAAATTAAAATAGTAAAAAGCTTTGTAGCACCTTAAATAAAAATTTGGACAAAAAGGCAAACTCAGTTCCATCATTCATTGAATCAGATGGCTCATTCATAACAAAACCCACTGATATTGTCAATTACTTTAATGATTTTTTCACTGGCATGACATGCCAGCAACAAACGCTGACACTACACATCCAAGTATAACTGATTTGAATTATGAAAGACAAGCAATGTAATTTTGAATTCTGTGAAGTGATTGTGGAAGAGGTGATGAATGATTGTTGGCTATCAATAATGACAAGCCACCGGGGTCTGACAACTTGGAGGGAAAATTACTGAGGATAATAGCGGACGATATTGCCACTCCTATTTGCCCATATCTTCAATCTAAGCCTACTATAAAATGTGTGCCCTCATCCCTGGAGGGAAGCAAAAGTAATTCCCTACCCAAGAATAGTAAAGCCCCCTTTACTGGCTCAAATAACCAACTAATCTGCCTGTTACCAACCCTTAGTAAACATTAAAAAAAAAAAATGTTGACCAGATACAATGGTATTGTACTGTAAACAAATTGACAACAGACTTTCAGCATGCTTGTAGGGAAGGACATTCAACAAGCACGGCACTTACACAAATTACTGATGATTGGCTGAGAGTAACTGATGCTAAAAAATATTGTGGGGGCTGTTTTGTTAGATTTCAGTGTGGCTTTTGACATTATCAATCATGGTCTGCTACTGGCAAAACGTATGTGGCTTTACACCCCCTGGTATATTGTGGATAAAGAGTTACCTGTCTAACAGAACACAGAGAGTGTTCTTTGATGGAAGCCTCTCCAACATAATCCAATAATTTGCCAGGACAGCTGTCTAGACCCCTTTACTTTTAAAAATGTTTACTAGTGATTTGCCACTGGCGTTGAGTAAAGACAGTGTGTCTACAACGCTATACACGTCAGCTCGTGAGTGAAATTACTGCAACACTTAACAAAGAGCGGCAATTAGTTTCAGAATGGGTGGCAAGGAATAAGTTAGTCCTAAATATAAAAAAACTAAAAGCATTGTAGTTGGGACAAATCATTCACTAAACTCTAAACCTGAACTAAATCTTGTAATACATAATGTGGAAATTGAGCAAGTTTAGGTGAATAAACTGCTTGGAGTAACCCTGAATTGTAAACTGTCATGGTCAAAACATGTTGATACAACAGTAGGTAAGATGGTGAGAAGTCTGTCCATAATAAAGCGCAATTCTGCCTTTTTAACAGCACTATCAACAAGGGCAGGTCCTTCAGGCTCTAGTTTTGTCACACCTGGACTACTGTTCAGTCGTTTGGTCAGGTGCCACAAAGAGGGACCTAGGAAAATTACAATTGGCTCAGAACAGGGCAACACAGCTGGCCCTTAATTGTACACGGAGAGTTAACATTAATAATATGCATGTAAATCTCTCATGGCTCAAAATGGAGGAGAGATTGACTTCATCACTAGTTGTTTTTGTAAGAAGTTTTGACATGCTGAATGCACCGAAGTGTCGGTTTAAACTACTAGCACACAGCTCAGCCACCCATGCATACCCCACAAGACATGCCACCAAAGGTCTCTTCACAATCCCCAAGTCAAGGACAGACTGTGGGAGACGCACAGTACTACATAGATCCATGGCTAAATGGAACTCTTTTCCTCATCAGGTAACTGATGCAAGCAGTAGAATCAGATTTAACAAACAGATAAAAATACACTTTATGGAACATCGGGGGCACAGACACACATGATAAGACATACACTCTACACACACATGGATTTTGTATCGTAGATATGTGATAGTAGAGTAGTGGCCTGAGGGAACACACTTAATGTGTTGTGAAAAGTGTTATGAACGGTAATGTCGTCATATTTTAAATTGTATATAACCTCCTTAATGTTGCTGGACCCCAGGAAGAGTAGCTGCTGCCTTGGCATGTGGTAACCAAAAAAAGTGTTAAAAAAATAAAACTATATTTTATATTTCAGATTCTTCAAAGTAGCCACCCCTTGATGACAGCTTTGCACACTCTTGGCATAAAGAAAATTAAGAAAAACCCACAATAGCTTGCTATCTAGGGTGACACCCAGCAGTTTAGTCTCTTCAACTTGCTCAATTGCCATATTATTCAACAATAGATCCAGATGAGGTTTAGGGTTGAGCGAGTGATTTGTCCCAAACATTATGCTTTTAGTTTTTGAGATATTATTTATTTATTTTACTGTTGCAGCCGTCGTGTATATTGTTGAGTCAAAAAGAAAAGAAGACATTGTTATAATAGTAATCTTGGTCCTTTATGTGTAAAGACCCCTCCAACATGGACACACAGGTTTTATTCAAGGTCAGTGGAAGCAGAAAACAATAATGGTCCAAGCCGGCTGCCCTGTGGTACACCACACTCAACCGAATTTGCATTAGAGAGGCTTCCATTAAAGAAAACCCTCGATAATCTACTGGATAGGTAACTGTCCATTCATGATAAGGCAGAGGATGTTCATCCACATCACCTACATTTTTCAGCAATATGTTATGATCATTGATATCAAAGGCTCCACTGAAGTTTAACAAAATGGCTCCCACAATCTTCTTATTATCAATTTCTTTCAGACAATAATCAGTCATTTGTGTCAGTGCCGAGCATGTTGAGTGCCCTTCCCTATAAGCATGCTGAAAGTTTGTTGTTCATTTGTTTCTGTAAAATGACATTGTATTTGGTCGAACACAATTTTTTCTGAAATTTTGCTAAGCAACGGTAACAGGCTGATTGGTCTGCTGTTTCAACCATTAAAGGGTGCTATTTTTGGGTAGTGGAATGACAGCTTCAACCTAGGCGTAGGTTGAAGCTTGAAGAATTTTGAAAATAGTAATGGGCAAATATTGTACATTCCAGACTCACAGCTGTAATCGCTGGCAAATGTGTCAATGTGTATTGACTCGTGGGTAATATACCTCTAATCAAGGTATATTAGAAAATACTATTTGGAAAGTTCTGGCATGACTTCAAATACATATCTTTGGAAGTATTTGAAGACCAGTATTTTCAAATAAATATTCACAATAAATAGTTGTGAATGTTCTGTACTTATTAGTTACGTTTGAAATAACAAACAACTTAACATTAAAAAGAGCAACCCGGCTCTACATATTTGCTGACCTGTGACCCACTGACACTGCCCCTGGTTAGAGGGGAGTTAATACACACTGGGAACTTTATTGACATAGACTGACAAAGAACATGGGGATGGTTCTGTAATACAGAAATGAACCTCTACAGGATTGGTGTCCCCCCCACGGGATGGATAAGCTAATGTAGGCTAATGTGATTAGCATGAGGTTCTAAGTAACATGAACATTTACCAGGACATAGACATCAGATACGGGCAGAAAGCTTAAATTCTTGTTAATCTAACTGCATTGTCCAATTTACAGTAGCTATTACCATGCTATTGTTTGAGGAGCGTGCACAATAATGAACTTGACAATGTATTAATTAACCAATTAGGCACATTTGGGCAGCCTTAATCCAATATTTTGAACAGATATGCAATGGTTCATTGGATCAGTCTAAAACTTTGCACATACACTGCTCCCATCTAGTAGCCAAAATCTAAATTGTGCCTGGGCTGGAATAATACATTATGGCATTTCAAAGATGATGCTACAAAAAATAAAACAATAAATCACATTTATTCTTTGTATTATCTTTTACCATTTATAATGTGTTATATTCTCCTACATTAATTTCACATTTCCACAAACGTCAAAGTGTTTCCTTTCAAATGGTATCAAGAATATGCATATCTTTGCTTCAGGTCCTGATCTACAGGCAGTTAGATTTGGGTATGTCATTTTAGGAAAAAAACGGAAAAAAGGGGTAGATCCTTAAGAGGTTTAAAATGAATAATAAATACACACATGGAATGCAATGAATAGAGCAGGATGAATGTATGCATATAAATGTGCTACAACAGTGAAAAGAAATGGGACAGAAATGCAATGGTAGAAGCTGGTTAAGTGGCAATCCTTACTTCCACCCAAGCCACTCTCTCCAAGAACAGTGCTTTCATGCTCATTAAACTAACACCACTGATTTTACTTGCCAGCTTTATCATTTTGTGTAATTGTTTTTTGTTTGAGATGGAACGTTTCCTGGGCTTGGAAACAGAACGTGAGAACACTCTGAATGAAGGATGTGTACAATATGTAGATTTTTTTATTGACCTGATATTTAGTTTAGTCTCCTCATGAAATATAGTTGTTATTGTCTCTTTTTGCATATGTGTTTTATGTTAGCAGTCCAGGTGAGTTTTGAGTAAATTATAGTGCCAAGATACAGGTAACTGCCAAAATAAAGGAAAAACTTGAGTAAATGAGGGATACAAAGTATATTGAAAGCAAGTTCTTCCACACAGATTTGGTTCTTGAGTTAATTAAGCAATTAACATACCATCATGCTTAGGGTCATGTATAAAAATGCTGGGCAGGCCATTATTTTGGCTTCCATGGCTATAGGATGACAATACCCCCATCCACAGGGCATGAGTGGTCACTGAATAATTTGCTATGGCAGTCTGAGTCACTAGATCTCAACCCAATTGAACACTTATGAAAGATTCTGGAGCGGGCCACCATCAACAAAACATCAATGATGGAATTTCTCATGGAAGAATGGTGTTGCATTCCTTGTAGAATTTATGCTTAGGTGCATTAAAGCTGGTCTGTCTCGTGGTGGCCCAAAGCCCTATTAAAACACGTTATGTTGGTGTGTTCTTTACACTGAGTATACCAAACATTAGGAACACTTTCCAATTTTTTTGTTGCACCCCCCCTCTTTTGCCCTCAGACTAGCTTCAATTCGCATGGACTCTACAAGGTGTAGAAAGCATTCCACAGGGATGCTGGCCCGTGTTGACTCCAATGCTTCCCACACTTGTGTCAAGTTGGCTGGATATCCTTTGGGTGGTGGAACATTGATACACACAGGAAACTGTTGAGCATGAAATACCCAGCATTGCTGCAGTTCTTTACACAAACCGGTGCGCCTGGCACCTACTACCATACCCCGTTCAAAGGCACTTCAATCTTTTGTCTTGCCCATTCACCCTCTGTATGGCATACGTATGCAATCCATGTCTCAATTGTCTCAAGGCTTAAAAATCCTTCTTTAACCTGTCTCCTCCCTTTCATCTACACTGATTGACATCAATAAGCGATCTAAGCTCTGGTCAGTCTTTGTCGTGGAAAGAGCAGGTGTTCTTAATGTTTTGTATACTTGTCAGTTACCTGTATTTGCATTGTTCCGCTGTTTCAATTTGCTCTGAGTCTATGTGGAAGGGGCCCGTGTCTTCCCATGCCAAATCCCCTCCTCAGGCCCCAGTGATGCACATTCAGAAAGTATGATGTCACCTGTTTTAATCCGTGTAAAGGTCCCATGTGACATCATCAAGCGCTGACACTGATATGTGATCTGTTCTCCCTGTTCACTCAGTGTAGGTCATTGGCAATGTAAAGACACAGCTCATATTTCAGTCACACACAGAGTGCTTTCGTGAGCCGCTTGTTAGTGTGTGTTTGGTATCGATAATTACCATGCCCCATGAAAATTATTCACTCTTTCTGTCTCTAGACTCATAACATAGTAAAAACATTTAACCAAATAGGTTTGTACAGCAAAATTGTATCCAGGCCAACAATTATCCTAGTTTGAAACTGGTGCAGTGATATTTGACCGCCCCCCTCCCTGTCCAGAGTGGCCAAGCTGGGTGATATGGCCTAGAACTCATATCTCATGTTTTTTTTATTATGGGCGATTCACAATAAAGATCTCGATTTAAAAAATGTTTTTCTCTAAATAAGCTTTGTTGTAAAATTAAAGGTAAAATACACTGCATTTAAAATAGTCAGCAATAATCCAATGAATTCAGAGCTTGTGAAATTATACTGTACCTAGGCTGAATATATGCCTTCCACAACCATAAGACCCACTTATAATTTAATTATTTAATGAAAATAGTTGTAACTGCTTTTTTTGCAATAATTACTGATCTGGCTTTCAGGTCTGTCTATAAAAATGCCATTTTTGTAACAAATTTAACCAGAACCATGCATAATGCACATTCACTAATAATGTAGCAAGCATTATAGAAAATGAACACTGGTCTCATAAACAATATCTCAAGCACAAGCCCACGTGCTAGTGAGTAGCCAGCTAATATGTATATATTAATTTTAAGCCAAATTGGATCTAGGTATAATTTCACAAGCTCTGAATTCAGCTAACAAGGCAAAACAGTTGAATTGTTATGAACACAACCTTCTGTCCGTCTCCAACTGTTTGAACAGCATGCTAGCCTGTCCACTTTGTTCAGATGTTGAAATCAAGTGGCCTACCTTATTTCTCAGAATGAGAATGAGTTGCCAATTCCCTATATAATTGTTTTATGCTTATTGCACATTTATAAAACACAGACTTAACAGCTAGTATAGCAATCTTTATTTGACTAAAATGCTGCTAGCGATACATGATACCGTAATGCACGCGCAATAGACTGAGCATTAATTTCCCAGAATGAGTGTTCATTGCTCCATCCGTTTTAGTAGTGTCTGCTCTGCTCAGAATTTGAGGAGTTGAAACATAAACAGGGTATGTTTCGAAAGGTTAACTTCTCCTCTATTTCAGTAAAATAATGTCTCCATGTGTTTTGGTGTCCGTATGATCGATTCTGTTGGACTAAACCGCAAATGCAAATTCCAAGTTGAAACCGTTTGTCAGAGAGGAAGAAGTGATCTCTCATCTTTGTTGTTGTGAGTGGTAGGGGAGGGGCATGGGAGAAAAAGGCGAAGTGAAAGGTTTCACTCACCAAAATCTGTCCAAAATATTATTTTGAACCTAAGCTTTGTCGCCTGCCTTCTCGCGTTTGGGACAACGGCTCCCATTGTTAGAGTTGATGTATTATTTCTTACATTGTTAGCACAGAAAATCTTAAGTGTTATTACATACAGCTGGGAAGAACTATTGGACATAAGAGCGACGTCAACTTACCAACATTACGACCAGGACATTGGATCTAATTTGTTCAGACCACCACCCAGGACAATGGATCTAATTCCAGAGGCCGACCCAAAACAACGTTGCCACAGAAGAGGTAGACGGAGCGGCCTCCTGGTCAGGCTTCGAAGGAGTGCACGCCGCCCTCTGCTTCCGAGTATACTACTCGCCAATGTCCAGTCTCTAGACAACAAGGTGGACGAAATTAGGGAAAGGGTTTCCTTCCAGAGAGATATCAGAGATTGTAACATTCTCTGTTTCACGGAAACATGGATCTCTCGGGATATGTTGTCGGAGTCGGTACAGCCACCGGGTTTCTTCATGCCTTGCACCCACAGAAATAAACATATCTCTGGGAAGAAGAAGGATGGGGGTGTAGGCTTCATGATTAACGACTCATGGTGTAACCATAACAACATACAGGAACTCAAGTTATTCTGTTCACCTGACCTAGAATTCCTTACAATCAAATGCCAACCATATTATCTCCCAAGAGAATTCTCGTCAGTTATTGCCACAGCTGTGTATATACCCACTCAAGCAGGTACCACGACGGCCCTCAAGGAGCTTCACTGGATATATATTCTGAGGCTGCATTTATTGTAGCTGGGGATTTTAACAAAGCAAATTTGAGAACAAGGCTTTTTAAATTCTATCAGCATATTGATTGCAGCACTCGCGCGGGCAATACACTTGACCACTGCTACTCAAACTTCCGCAATGCATACAAGGCCCTCCCTCGCCCTCCCTTCGGCAAATCCGACCACAACTTCATCTTGTTCCTACCGTCCTATAGGCAGAAACTCAAACAGGATGTACCCGTGACTAGAACCTTTCAATGCTGGTCTGACCAATCGGAATCCACGCTTCAACATTGTTTTGATCACGCGGACTGGGAAATGTTCCGAGCAGCCTCAGAGAATAACATCGATCTATACGCTGACTCGGTGAGTGAGTTTATAAGGAAGTGCAATGGAGATGTTGTACCCACTGTGACTATTAAAACCTACTCTAACCAAAAACTGTGGATGTATGGCTGTATTCGTGCAAAAATGAAAGCGCGATCCACCGGATTTAACCATGGAAAGAGGACTGGGAATATGGCCTAATTTAAACAGTGTAATTATTCCCTCTGCAAGGCAATCAAACAAGCAAAATATATGGGGACAAAGTGGAGTTGCAATTCAACGGCTCAGGCAAGAGGCTCAGGCAATTACGGACAACAAAAAGAAAACCAGCCATGTCACGGACACCGACGTATTGCTTCTAGACAAACTAAACACCTTCTTTGCCCGCTTTGAGTATATTTCAGTGCCACCGACGCAGCCCACTAACAAGGACTGCGGGCCCCCCCTCTCCTTCTCAAATCAAATCAAATTTGATTGGTCACATGCACGTTATTTGCAGATGTAACGAAATGGTTGTTTTTCTAGCTCTGACAGTGCAGTAATATCTAACAAGTAATATCTAACAAATGACACAACATATACCCAATACACACAAATGTAAGTAGGAATGAATTAACCAGGATCGCTACCACAGCATTCTGGAGCGATACGCCATCCCATCTGGTTTGGGCTTAGTGGGACTATTTGTTTTTCAACAGGACAATGACTCAACACACCTCCAGGCTGTGTAAGAGCTATTTTACCAAGAAGAGAGTGATGGAGTACTGCATCAGATGACCTGGCCTCCACAATCACCCGACTTCAACCAAATTGAGATGGTTTGGGATGAGTCGGATCGCACAGTGAAGGACAAGAAGCCAACAAGTGCTCAACATATGTTGTGGGAACTCCTTCAAGACTGTTGGAAAAGCATTCCAGGTGAAGCTGGTTGAGAGAATGCCAAGAGTTTGCAAAGCTGTCATCAAGGCAAAGGGTGGCTATTTGAAGAATCTCAAATATATACAGTGGGGAAAAAAAGTATTTAGTCAGCCACCAATTGTGCAAGTTCTCTCACTTAAAAAGATGAGAGAGGCCTGTAATTTTCATCATAGGTACACTTCAACTATGACAGACAAAATGAAGAAAAAAAATACAGAAAATCACATTGTAGGATTTTTAATGAATTTATTTGCAAATTATGGTGGAAAATAAGTATTTGGTCA
>QNTS01000870.1:431545-448475 GCA_003317085.1 Hucho hucho | reverse complement strand
TGACCAAATACTTATTTTCCACCATAATTTGCAAATAAATTCATTAAAAATCCTACAATGTGATTTTCTGGATTTCTTTTCCTCATTTTGTCTGTCATAGTTGAAGTGTACCTATGATGAAAATTACAGGCCTCTCTCATCTTTTTAAGTGAGAGAACTTGCACAATTGGTGGCTGACTAAATACTTTTTTTCCCCACTGTAATATATTTTGATTTGTTTAAAACTTTTTTGGTTACTACATGATTCCATATGTGTTATTTCATAGTTTTTATGTCTTCACTATTATTCTACATTGTAGAAAATAGTGACAAATAAAGAAAAACCCTTGAATGAGTAGGTGTTCTAAAACTTTGACCGGTAGTGTATCTGACATTACTCATCTCATATGTACAGTTGAAGTCAGAAGTTTACATACACCTTAGGCAAATACATTTAAAGTCAGTTTTTCACAATTCCTGACATTTAAACCTAGTAAAAATTCCCTGTCTTAGGTCAATTAGGATCACCACTTTATTTTAAGCATGTGAAATGTCAGAATAATAGTAGAGAGAATTATTTATTTCAGCTTTTATTTCTTTCATCACATTCCCAGTGGGTCAGAAGTTTACCTACACTCAATTAGTATTTGGTAGCATTGCCTTTAAATTGTGTAACTTGGGTCAAACGTTTCGGGTAGCCTTCCACAAGCTTCCCACAATAAGTTGGGTGAATTTTGGCCCATTCCTCCTGACAGAGCTGGTGTAACTGAGTCAGGTTTGATGGCCTCCTTGCTTGCACAAGCTTTTTCAGTACTGCCCACACATTTTCTACAGGATTGAGGTCAGGGCTTTGTGATGGCCACTCCAATACCTTGACTTTGTTGTCCTTCAGCCATTTTGCCACAAGTTTGGAAGTATGCTTGGGGTCATTGTCCATTTGGAAGACCCATTTGCGACCAAGCTTTAACTTCCTGACTAATGTCTTGAGATGTTGCTTCAATATATCCACATCATTTTCCCTCCTCATGACGCCATCTATTTTGTGAAGTGCACCAGTCCCTCCTGCAGCAAAGCACCCCCACAACATGATGCTGCCACCCCGTGCTTCACGTTTGGGATGGTGTTCTTCGGCTTGCAAGCTTCCCCCTTTTTCCTCCAAAATGTAACAATGGTCATTATGGCCAAACAGTTCTATTTTTGTTTCATCAGACCAGAGGACATTTCTCCAAAAAGTACGATCTTTGTCCCCATGTGCAGTTGCAAACCATAGTCTGGCTTTTTTATGGCGGTTTTGGAGCAGTGGCTTCTTCCTTGCTCAGCGGCCTATCGGGTGATGCCGATATAGGACTCGTTTTACTGGGGATATAGCTACTTTTGTACCTGTTTCCTCCAGCATCATCTTTGCTGTTGTTCTGGGATTGATTTGCGCTTTTCGCACCAAAGTACGTTCATCTCTAGGAGACAGAACGTCTCCTTCCTGAGCGATGTGATGGCTGCGTGGTCCCATGGTGTTTATACTTGCGTACTATTGTTTGTACAGATGAACGTGGTACCTTCAGGTGTTAGGAAATTGCTCCCATGTGATAGTCCTGTGTGTAGCTGTGTGGAGAGTCAGGCGCAGGACAGCAGAATAGAGTAATCAAAGTAATTTACTAAAAATACACAATAAATAGCGGAAACACACAAGCCCACAAAAACGGACTGAGTAACAACAAAACAATCAATCACAAAGACATGGGGGGGACAGAGGTTTAAATAAGGAACATGTAATTAGTTATTCGAAAGCAGGTGTGTATAATGAAGAAAAAAACATAGAAAATGAAAAGTGTATCGGCGGTAGCTAGAAAACCGGCGACGTCGACCGCCGAATGCCGCCCGAACAAGGAGAGGGACCAACTTCGGCTGAAGTCGTGACAGTACCCCCCCCTTGATGCGCGGCTCCAGCAGCGCACCGACACCGGCCTCGGGGACGACCCGGAGGACGAGGCGCAGGGCGATCCGGGTGGAGACGGTGAAACTCCAGCAGTAACGACGGGTCCAGGATGTCCTCCACCCAACATCTCTCCTCCGGGCCATACCCCTCCCACTCCACAAGGTACTGGAGGCCCCTCGCCCGGCGCCTTGAGTCCATGATGGCTCGGACAGCATACACTGGGGCCCCCTCGATGTCCAGAGTGGGGGGGGGGAACCTCCCGCACCTCAGATTCCTGGAGTGGACCAGCTACCACCGGCCTGAGGAGAGACACATGGAAAGAGGAGTTAATCCGGTAATCTGGGGGGAGCTGTAACTTATAACATACCTCGTTCAATCTCCTCAGGACTTTAAAGGGCCCCACAAACTGCTGGCCCAGCTTCCGGCAGGGCAGGCGGAGGGGCAGGTTTCGGGTCGAGAGCCAGACCCTGTCCCCCGGTGCGAACACTGGGGCCTCACTGCGGTGGCGGTCGGCGCTCGCCTTCTGCCGCCTCACGGCTCGTTGTAGGTGCACATGGGCGGCCTCCCAGGTCTCCTCTGAGCGCCTAAACCATTCATCCACCACAGGAGCCTCGATCTGGCTCTGATGCCACGGTGCCAGAACCGGCTGGTACCCTTGTACGCACTGGAAGGGGGAGAGGTTAGTAGAGGAGTGGCGGAGTGAGTTCTGGGCCATCTCTGCCCAGGGGATGAAACTCACCCACTCCCCCGGCCTGTCCTGGCAATAGGACCGCAGAAACATACCCACATCCTGGTTGACTATTTCCACCTGCCCGTTACTCTCAGGGTGAAAACCTGAGGTAAGGCTGACCGACATTCCATAAATGCCCTCCAAACCCTGGACTTGAACTGGGGACCCCGATCAGAAACTATGTCCTCAGGCACCCCGTAGTGCCGGAAGACGTGGGTGAACAGGGCCTCCGCAGTCGTCTGTAGGGCTGTATGGAGACCGGGCAAAGGAAGGAGGTGGCAGGACTTAGAAAACCGATCCACAATGACCAGGATCGTGGTGTTTCCCTGTGACTGTGGAAGATCCGTCAGGCAGCGGGTAGCTGTACCTCACAGTGATCTGATTGATACCTCGATAGTAAATACACGGGCGCAGACCTCCATCCTTCTTCTTCACAAAAAAGAAACTCGAGGAGGCAGGTGAAGTGGAGGGCCGAATGTATCCCTGTCCCAGAGATTCGGTAACATATG
Organism: Hucho hucho; assembly: GCA_003317085.1. Taxonomy (NCBI): domain Eukaryota; kingdom Metazoa; phylum Chordata; class Actinopteri; order Salmoniformes; family Salmonidae; genus Hucho; species Hucho hucho. Next base: position 445,324 of record QNTS01000870.1, on the reverse strand, counting down.
TCTCCATAGCTGCCGTCTCCTCCTGTGACAGAGGATACACGTGACTCCTGGGAAGTGCTGCGTCTACCAGGCGATTTATCGCACAATCCCCCTGTCGATGGGGTGGTAATTGAGTCGCCTTCTTTTTACAGAAGGCGAGAGCCAAATCGGCATGTTCTGAGGGGATGTGCACGGTGGAGACCTGGTCTGGACTCTCCACCGTAGTTGCACCGATGGAAACACCTACACACCTCCCCAAGCACTTTCGTGACCATCCCTTTAGAGCCCTCTGTTGCCATGAAATAGTGGGGTCATGATAGGCCAACCAGGGTAGACCCAGCACCACTGGAAACGCAGGAGAATCAATGAGGTAGAGACTAATCTTCTCCTCATGACCCCCCTGCGTCACCATACTCAGTGGAGCTGTAACCTCCCTAATCAGCCCTGACCCTAATGGTTGACTATCTAGGGCGTGTACAGGGAAGGGCATATCTACAGACACAATAGGAATCCCTAAACTACAGGCAAATGAATGGTCAATAAAGTTCCCAGCCACGCTTGAATCGACGAGCGCCTTATGCTGGGAACGCGGGGAAAACTCAGGAAAATCTATAAACAAAAACATGTGAGCAACAGGGGGCTCTGGGCGAGTCTGGTGCCTACTCACCTGGGATGACACGTAGTGCCCTGCCTGCTGCCTCAACTCCCTGAGGTACCCCCCCAGCACCGACCAGCAGTGTGCCCTCTGCGGCCTCATAAGGTGCAGGGAGTGGTCCCTCCTCCGGCCCCCCTGAGCGCAGTCCCTCCTAGCTCCATAGGTGTAGGATCCGAGCTGTTGGGGGATGGAACTAACAGGCCCTGATCTGGACGTCCACGGGTGGCCAGCAGGGTATCCAGCCTGATGGATATTAGTGATTGGAAACCAGGTGTGTATAATGAAGAAAAATACATAGAAAATGAAAAGTAGATCGGCGGTAGCTAGAAAACCGCCGACGTCGACCGCCGAAAGCCGCCCGAACAAGGAGAAGGACCAACTTCGGCTGAAGTTGTGACATCCCAAGGATGAACCAGACTTGTGGAGGTCTACAATTTTTTTTCTGAGGTCTTGGCTGATTTCTTTAGATTTTCCTATGATGTCAAGCAAAGAGGCACTGAGTTTGAAGGTAGGCCTTGAAATACATCCACAGGTACACCTCCAATTGACTCAAATTATGTAAATTAGCCTATCAGAAGCTTCTAAAGCCATGACATCTTTTTCAAATTTTCAAAGCTGTTTAAAGGCAGAGTAAACTTAGTGTATGTAAACTTCTGACTCACTGGAATTGTGATACAGTGAAATAATCTGTCTGTAAAAATTACTCGTGTCATGCACAAAGTAGATGTCCTAACCGACTTGTCAAAACTATAGTTTGTTAACAAGAAATTTGTGTAGTGGTTGAAAAACGAGTTTTAATGACTCCAACCTAAGTGTATGCAAACTTCCGACTTCAACTGTATATAATGTATTCTATACTATTCTACGGTATCTTAAGTCACTTAAGTGTGCCTTAAATTCTAAATAAATCACAGACAGTGTCACCAGCAAAGCACCCCCACACCGTAACACCTCCTCCTCCATGCTTTTCGGTGGGAAATACACATGCGGAGATCATCTGTTCACTCACACCGCGTCTCACAAAAACACAGCGGTTGGAACCAAAATCTCAATTACCAAATTTCCACCGGTCTAATGTCCATTGCTCGTGTTTCTTGGCCCAAGCATGTCTCTTCTTCTTATTCACACAGTCTCCTCTGAACAGTTGATGTTGAGATGTGTCTGTTACTTGAACTGTGAAGCATTTATTTGGGCTTCAATTTCTGTGGTTGGTAACTCTAATTAATTTATCCTCTGCAGCAGAGGTAACTCTGGGTCTTCCATTCCTGTGGCGCTCCTTATGGGAGCCAGTTTCATCATAGCGCTTGTTGGTTTTTGCGACTCTACTTGAAGGAACTTTCAAAGTTCTTGAAATGTTCCATATTAACTGACCTTCATGTCTTAAAGTAATGGTGGACTGTCGTTTCTTATTTACTTATTTGAGCTGTTCTTGCCATAATATGGACTTGGTCTTTTACCAAATAGGGCTATCTTCTGTATACCCCCCCTACCTTGTCACAACACAATTGATTGGCTCAAACGCATTAAGAAGGAAATCAATTCCACAAATTAACTTTTAAGAAGGCAGACTTGTTAATTGAAATGCATTCCAGGTGATACCACATGAAGCTGTTTGAGAGAATGCCAAGAGTGTGCAAAGCAGTCATCATGGCAACGGGTGGCTATTTGAAGAATCTCAAATATTAAATATATTTTGATTTGTTTAACACTTTTTTGGTTACTACATGATTCCATATGTGTTATTTCAAAGTGTTGATGTCTTCACTATTATCCTACAATGTAGAAAATAGTAAACATAAAGAAAAACCCTGTGATGAGTAGGTGTTCTAAAACCTTTGACCGGTTGTGTACATTATGAAAGTGACTGGTGTTCCATTTCTAAAAGTGGCCAGTGATTCCTAGTCTATGCCTATAGGCAGCAGCCTCTAATGTGCTAGTGATGGCTGTTTAACAGTCTGATGGCCTTGAGATAGAAGTTGTTTTTCAGTCTCTCGGTCCCAGCTTTGATGCACCTGTAATAACCTCGCCTTCTGGATGATAGCGGGGTGAACAGGCAGTGGCTCGGGTGGTTATTGTCCTTGATGATCTTTTTTGCCTTCCTGTGACATCGGGTGTTTAGTTTGCCCCCGGTGATGCGTTGTGCAGACCGCACCACCCTCTGGAGAGCCTTGCCGTTGTGGGCGGTGCAGTTGCCGTATCAGGCGGTGATACAGCCCGACAGGATACTCTCAATTGTGCACCTGTAAAAGTTAGTGAGGGTTTTTGGTGACAAGCCGCATTTTTTGGGCCTTCACCACACTGTCTGTGTGCGTGGACCATTTCAGTTTGTCGGTGATATGAGCACAGAGGAACTTAACACTTTTCACCTTCTCCACTGCTTCCCCGTCGTTGTGGATAGGGGGGTGCTCCCTTTGCTGTTTCCTGAAGTCCACAATCATCTCTTTTGTTTTGCTATTTTCTATTTTCTAATTTCCTGACACCACACTCCGAGGGCCCTCACCTCCTCCCTGTAGGCTGTCTCGTCGTTGTTGGTAATCAAGCCTACCACTGTTGTGTCGTCTGCAAACTTGATGATTGAGATGGAAGCGTGCATGGCCACGCAGTCGTGGGTGGACAGGGAGTACAGGAGGGGGCTGAGAACACACCCCTGATCAACAGTGTTGAGGATCAGCGGTGTGGAGATGTTTTTTCCCATCACCTGAGGGCGGGCCTTCAGGAAGTCCAGGACCCAGTTGCATAGGGCAGGGTCGAGACCCAGGGTCTCAAGCTTAATGATGAGTTTGGAGGGTACTATGGTGTTGAATGCTGAGCTGTAGTCAATGAACAGCATTCTTACATAGGTATTCCTCTTGTCCAGATGGGATAGGGCAGTGTGCAGTGTGATGGCAATTGCATCATCTGTGGACATATTGTGGCGGTAAGCAAATTGAACTTCGTCTAAGGTGACAGGTAGGGTGGAGGTGATATGATCCTTGACTAGTCTCTCAGAGCACTTCATGATAACAGAAGTGAGTGCTTCGGGGGACGATAGTCATTTAGTTCAGTTACCTTAGCTTTCTTGGGAACAGGAACAATGGTGGCCATCTTGAAGCATGTGGGGACAGCAGACTGGGATAAGGATTGATTAAATATGTCCATAAACACATCAGCCAGCTGGTCTGCGCATGCTCTGAGGACACGGCCAGGGATGCCATCTGGGCCGGCAGCCTTGCGAGGGTTAACATGCTTAAATGTTTTACTCACGTTGGCTGCGGTGAAGGTGAGCCCGCAGGTTTTGTTAGTGGGCCGTGTCGGTAGCACTGTATTGTCCTCAAAGCGAGCATTGATTGATTGAATATGTCCCGAAACACACCAGTCAGCTGGTCTGTGCATGCTCTGAGGACACAGCTAGGGATGCCGTCTGGGCCGGCACCCTTGTGAGGGTTAACACGTTTAAATGTTTTACTCACGTCGCCATGGAGAAGGAGAGCCCACAGTGTTTGGTAGCGGGCTGCTATGTCGATGTCCGCGACAGGGCTGGTTTTCTTTTTGTAATCTGTGATTGTCTGTAGACCATGCCACATACGTGTCGTGTTTGAGCCGTTGAATTGTGACTCTACTTTGTCTCTATACTGACACTTCGCTTGTTTGATTGCCTTACGGAGGGAATAACTACACTGTTTGTATTCGGTCATATTTCCAGTCGCCTTGCCATAATTAAATGCGGTGGTATGTGCTTTTAGCTTTACGTGAATACACGGCTGTGACAGTAACCGAGGAGAGTTCTCTTGGGAGATCATACGGTTGGCATTTGATTGTGAGGAATTCTAGGTCAGGTGAACAAAAGGACTTCAGTTCCTGTATGTTGTTACAATTAAACCATGAGTCGTTAATCATGAAACATACACCCCCACCCTTCTTTTTACCGGAGAGATGTTTATTCCTGTCGGCGCGATGCACTGAAAATCCTGTTGGCTGTATGGACTCCGACAGCATGTCCCCAGCTAGCCATGTTTCCGTGAAACAGAGTATGTTACAAACCCGGATATCTCTTTGGAAAGCAACTCTTGCCCAGATTTCGTTGACTTTGTTGACTAGGGACTGGACATTTGCAAGTAATATACTCGGGAGCAGTGGGTGGTGTGCGTGCATCCGAAGCCTCACAAGAAGACCACTCCGGCACCCTCTCCTCCGGCGGCGTTGTTTTGGGTTGGCCTCTGGTATCAGTTCAAATGCCCTGGGAGGTGCAGACAAAGGATCCGCTTTGGGAAAGTCGTATTCCTGATCGTAGTGCTGGTTGTGCTGGTAAGTTGACGTCTCTCTGATATCCAATAGTTCTTCCCGGTTTTACGTAGTAACACTTAAGGTTTTCTGGGCTAGCAATCTAATAAATAATACATAAAAACAAAATACTGCACAGTTTCCTAAGGACTAGAAGCGAAGCTGCCATCTCTATCGGCGCCATCTTGGCACCATCTCAGCAGGGGCTTGAACCAGCAACTATTGTTTTGTGTCCCATATACACTTACATAGTCCTTACATATGGAGAGTTGAGCGACAAAGGGGATGACTGAATAATGTTTTTACAAATTACAGAAGAGCAAAACCAACACTTTCATTGTGTTCACTGCATCTAAAACAGCCCATCCTTACAGTAGCCTGTATTGCATTTTCCTAGTTCAAGTTTTCATTCAGTGTGTTTCTGTGCTCTGTTCGTATTCCAGGAGAGGCTGAGTGAGTGGATCTCAGAACTGCAAGAGAGATCAGAGAACATTGAGGATCTGGTGTCAGAACTAGAGCTGGGATACAACACTGTAGAGGTAGGAGGAAAGAGAGAATTTGCTATATTCTCAAACTGAAGTAACTGTCTACTTGTGTGTTATTGAATGCGTAGAATAATGCATGTTCTAATGCAAGGTGTTACCAGAAAACTTCCCTGCAGATTCTTTTCTGGCCTAACCCTTCTCTTTCAGTTTCTCTTCCAATGGACCAGTTAGACTCCGTGTCCCTCTCTGTGTCACTCTGTTCTTTGTCTCTCTGTCCCCTGTCCCTCTCTTTACCCCTCTCTGTCCCCTGTCCCTCTATCTGTCCCCTGTCCCTACCTCTGTCCCCTGTCTCTCTCTCTTTCCCCCGTACCTCTCTCTGTCCCCTGTACCTCCTGATCTCTATGTTCCCAGGACCATTGCAGGGACAGTGAGGAGGTGATGGAGGCTCAGAATGAGGAGATGATGGCTCTGGTGATGGAGCAGTACAACACCATGTCTCTGAGCATGGAGGAGGAAAAGAAGGCAAAGCTGGAGCAGCTTTACGACCAGATCGTCTCCTTCCAGGAGAGTATAGACCAGACCAAGGTCACACTGGACACCACCGCTAGAGAGGCAGAGATAGACCCAGACACACAGGTGAGGGACACACACACACACACACACACAAATACAGTGTAGTGCTAATTAGACTGCTAAAAGGCTAACTAAATAGCTAACAAAATGGCTACACAGACTGTCTGAGTTAACCTTTGTATTTTGTTTCTCTATGCACACTCACAGGGCCCTACACACTATGCACACTGATAATCCAACACACACACACAAACACCACTCCATAATTTGCTCACACACACGTTATATGCACACACATTTATACTGACTCTACACACACCCACTCACATACAATAATTATATGCTGCTGATACTCTGTTTATCATATATCCTGATGCCTAGTCACCTTACCCTTATACATTCTGTATCTACTGTACCTCTATCGATCCAGTATCCCTGCACACTGTAAATATGGTACTGGAAGTGACCCTGTATATATTATGCTTACTTACTTTATCGTGTTCTTTTTTTTCCTTATTTTTATATCTCATGTGTTTTTGTTCTACCTTGTTATTTTTAGTATTACATTGTTATTGATTACTGCATTGTTGGGGTTAGAGCTTTGCGCAAAAGGTATTTCACTGTACTTGTGTATGTGACATAGAAACTTGAAACTACTGACAAATGCATCCTTCGTTAAGATAATCAGTTCTCAGAGGGTTGGATTAGAGTTCTCAATTTCAGCCCGGGACCGACCGGTTCGGGCCGGCCCTGTGTTTTCAAGAATTGATTCGGGCCAGGTCGGTTTTTAACTTTCTGCAACGTGTAAAAAATGTTTTTACTGCGTGTGCCTTTGTGACTGGCGCACCTTGTCTTTCTTTCCTCCTCCATGTCAGCTGCAGGAGCAGGCACAGGCTCCAGTGTGTATTGCGCTGTACGGGGTGCTGAATCTGCTATCTAATAACAGTTATTAACTTGTTTCTTACGTGTTGTTTCTCTGACTGAAAAGTGATGTTACCGAAATCCCTCATTTGTTGAGACTGCAAAAACATTCCCTATTCGCTAATTGTGCCTTCCCTGTCATACTTTTTTCACATGACACATCCATACACCTGTGACTGACCAATATGGTAGGGTCTGAACGTAGGATACAGTGGTTACAACAACTCTGTTGTACCGTTATAACACATGTTACAGCGAATTGGATGCCAATCAGATGTGTGGAAGTAATTCGACTTCGTTGTTGAAACAACGGGAGAATCAACTGGCCATGTCAATTGCAGATGATGCGAGGCCGTTCTACGTTATGACAGCAAGACGACAGGTACTTCTTCCCTGCAGCGCCATTTTGCACAATGGCGTGGCGTGACAGCCTACTCAGGCCAAGCTTTTATGTCAGCTTCGTCAACAAAACGGTGACTCTCAAAGAAAACAAAACAGGCAGTGATTGACACATTTTTCAGTTTTTGTTTCAAAAATGCCAGGAGCTTATATATGTGGGAGCCACTTATGGCAGAGGCTGTTCTACTCAGCCACAATACCGTCTCTGCCAGGTGCAAGAGCATGGCAGAGGACAAAAGAGAAGAACTTACAGATAAGGTAAAGGATATCCTGAAAGAGGGCACAGTGGGGATGACTATCGGAAGCTTAGTTATCTGACAACAACATGTCATTTCATAACTGAAGAGTTCCAGTTAATTGAAAGGAACTTGACCACGGCTGTGTGTCCAGCTGAAGACAAAAAAAACTGTGGAGATTAAAAGACGAGAGTTGGTGAAGCTGCTCATGACAAAGTTTGGCCTCGACGCTATGTCACTGAGCAGAATTGTTTTGGTGACTGACCAGGGCTCCAACATTGTTCTTGCCCTTCGGCCGTATCAGAGGCTGGTCTGTCAGGACCACGTTCTAAACATGGTGCTACGTCATGGTCTTGACGGAGCAGTACTGGCCATTGAGGACTTCGCTGAAACCCTCACCGCAGAAAAGTTTTTTTTTTTTTTTTTTTTTATAAATACGACATGTTATCCTAGTTATTTTGTTCGACCATGTCATACCAACAATGTATTTAGGAATATAATTAATATCATAGAGCCTTACTATGTGGGCAATCTTATTTTGCCATGCACCGGTTTTGAAAGTTTATGATGTGTTAATCATGCCTCTATCAGGTATGTCAAAAAGTCTGGACTGGCTACCCAACTCTCGAAGACCCTGCTTCAGATGTGGGACACAAGATTTAGCACAGTCTACCTGACCTGCACTCTGTCCAGGACGTGTACAACGAAGCGCACGAAAATCTGGAGGCCCATGGAGAAAATAGCAGCTGATGACCTGCAGTTTCTCCTGGAGTTCCTCAAGCCATTTTACGACGCACAGAAGGAACTGGAGGGGGACAAATACCCCACACTGAATCTTGTGTGTCTATAGACTAGTTGGTAGCAACAAAATCAACGCATACTCAACTATGGGGCTAAACAGACAGGGTTGGCTTACATTGTTGAAAACATGTAAACCATATTTTGCTTCCAATGGCTATTAAAACATAAATAAAGTAGCACAACGAGAAGTTGTTTCTCAAATAAATCGTTAAAGTTGTTGGTTATATTTGAGCCATATTAGCAAAACACCTGAAAACAAGAACAAGATCAAATGAGTTGGAACAAGTCACTTATGATTCACCACATAGCATGTTCCTTGTCATTGTTGCTAGCTATCTGGCCATCCAGAACCATAACAACACATGGCCTTCTGCCCCTTTTGAAGCACTTGCATCGTTTTCATGATGTTGTCGGCTAACCCGTCTATGGTCAGAGAGACTAAAGCATCACTGCCAGCCCAATGCGCAAGACTCACAACAGCAGGCTGCTGTGTGACTACGACACAGTGAATGGTTGGAGAGGAAGGTGGACATCAAAGATATACACAAGGTGGCAATGTTTTTCTTGACCAAGTTTAACCAGTTGAGGATGCTGCCCCCCCAAGACAGGCAAGATGTGATAATATGAGCACACTTCCACAGGCCACAGAGGATGACGTTTCAGTGCCACCCCCCGCCAAGAGAGCAGAGCTTGACTTTTCAGAGTGGGAAAATGTCACAGCAGGGAATGAAGAAGAGGATGATGAGGTGACAAGATAAACTGTAAAGAGACCTGTGATGACAGATGACAGAGAGATGTTGGGCTGGTGAAAGTCCAACAGCACAACATATCCACTGCTAGCCAAGTTAGAGAGACGGGTGCTTTGCGTCCCGGCTACCAGCAGCGAAAGGATATTCAGCGTGGCAGGCCGGACCATCGACCCGAGGAGAACAAAGACATGTTCTTCTGTTGTGTTCTGTTGTCTTAAAATATAGGCCATAGGTCTATAGCTAATAATATCCAGAACATGTATTTATTATTTAATTATTACTACATTTTTTATGTTATTGACTTGTTCTTCTGTTGTGTTCTCTTATGTTGTCTTAATACTTAGGCCATAACTTAATTAGCTATAACATTTCATTTATTATTTTCAAAATAAAAAGCTTTATTTAAAGGCATGACTGACTGACTTGTACTTATATAGGCTGCATGAGACCATTGGAGATCACGGAATCAAACAAATACTTAAAAACAGGCAACAGAAGTAGCATCTGTCTAATTTATGAAGATACTGTATATATGGATGTTTTACACACTTTCAGTCCACATATAACAGTTGTTGATTATATTCAAGTTGGGTTTTCTCCCTCTCCTCACTTTACTTAGACAAGGCAAGGGCTTTTCCCTCTCACCTCCTCACCCCACTCGGTGCCGTCTCTGCCGCGTTGTTGTCAAAAACCAGTGTAAATTAATAGCCTACTGGTTAACTTTTGCAAAATAGCAACATGGTCTAGGAAAAGGTGGCGCTGTTTTCTAGAAATCAGGCTTTTTTCGAGTTCGGGCTAATTACATTTTTGTGATGTCGGACTGGGTCTCAGACTTCAGCTCATCGGGCTTGGGTCGGACCGGCCTTGAAGTTTCAGGCCCATTGAGAACTAGGTTGAATTGGTGGAAGCAGTTGGATGTAAACCTTGCAGTTATTATTGTAGGTCATGTACCTAATGAAACCTCCTCTCTTATCCACAGACATCCAAAGACATCTATATGAGGTAACTGCACCGTGTCAGCTGTACTCACAATATTGGATGTAAGCTATACTAGCATGATTATACTGAGCAAAGGACAAAATTATTGTTTAGGTGTGTGTCGTCATTTTGTTGACTGATGGGGTTGGTCATATTCAGAGTCTAGTGACAACCATGGTTGGGGTCAATTCCATTTCAATTCAGGAAGTATACTGAAATTCCAATACTCTTCAATTCTTTTCAATGAGGAGAATGTGGAATTGGAATTTGGTTTACTTTCTGAATTGACTGGATTTTAAATGGAATTGACCCCAACCCTGGTGACCATGTTGATTGATTTAACATTCCAACCAGCTGGTTCTGTTGATGGCATGTGACTGTGAGATTTTGTTTCTAAGCTAACATTAAGTGCTGCAGGCAGGTACAGGTAACCGCCAAAATAAAGGAAACACTTGAGTAAATGAGGGATACACAGTATATTGAAAGCAGGTGCTTCCACACAGGTGTGGTTCTGAAGTTAATTAAGAAATTAACATCCCATCATGCTTAGGGTCATGTATAAAAATGCCCAGTTGCCCATCATTTTGGCTACCATGACTAGAAGAAGAGATCTCAGTGACTTTGAAAAAGAGGTTGCAAAGGAGCATACAGGGTTTAAAGTGTGTGTGTGTGTGTGTGTGTGTGTGTGTGTGTGTGTGTGTGTGTGTGTGTGTGTGTGTGTGTGTGTGTGTGTGTGTGTGTGTGTGTGTGTGTGTGTGTGTGTGTGTGTGTGTGTGTGTGTGTGTGTGTGTGTGTGTGTGTGTCTCTCAGTCACCAGCTCTCAACCCAATTGAACACTTATGGGAGATTCTGGAGTGTCGCCTGAGACAGCGTTTTCCACCACCATCAACAAAACATCAACAAAATGGTGTCGCATCCCTCCAATAGAGTTCCAGACACTTGTAGAATCTATGCCAAGATACATTGAAGCTGTTCAATGCCCTATTAAGATACTTAATGTTGGTGTTTTCTTTATTTTGGCAGTTACCTGTATGTCTCTGGCAATGGGTCTCACACACACACTAGCAATGTGCATGCCCTGCCCACCTGAGGTCTTTGGCAGCCATCTATTTCCTGTGTTTGAGGGGTGCAAAATCCACTTGTCACTTAAATCTTGTTGGATTGATTTCTTTCATTTTACTCCTGTGACTCTTTTTTTCCCCATTAATGTTACGACAACGGAAATGTTTGTAATGACCTGTCAAACACCCCAGTAATGGCGGAAATGTGCTCAATGGAATACATTGTCTTTCTGTAGAATCTGTAAGAATGCAAAAGCTTCGTCTGGGATTTAACACACCGTCTCGACACTTACATCACAAGAAAGAGACGAAAGACAACTTTATTTTGATGGGTGTTAATACAGTTGACATTTTTACAAATTAGATACGCTGAAATGAAAGCAATGAAAATGAACACTCGGATTATAGTGATATTATGTCTGATCTCTCAAACAATGTAAATATGTTTAGATAGGTGTAATATACACTGAGTATACAAAACATTAAGAACTCCTGTTCTTTTCATGACATAGACTGACTGACCAGGTGAAAGCTATGATCCCTTATTGATGTCACTTGTTAAATCCAGAATAATTTTTAAGCCTTGACAATTGAGACATGGATTGTGTATGTGTGCCATTCAGAGGGTGAATGGGCAAGACAAAACATTCAAGTGCCTTTGAACAGGGTATGGTAGTAGGTGCCAGGCGCACCGGTTTGTGTCAAGAACTGCAACGCTGCTGGGTTTTTCACGCTCAACAGTTTCATGTGTGTATCAAGAATGGTCCACCAACCAAAGGATATCCAGCCAACTTACCACAACTGTGGGAAGCATAGGAGTCAACATGGGCCAGCCTCCCTGTGGAACGCTTTCGACACCTTGTAGAGTCCATGCACCGAAGAACTGAGGCTGTTCTGAGGGCAAAGGGTGGGGGGTTGCAGCTCTATATTAGGAAGGTGCAACTCTATATTAGGAAGGTGTTCCTAATGTTTGGTATTATCCTGCTATTGACACACTTGTTACTGCACTGTTGGGAACTAGAAGCACAAGCATTTTGCTGCACTCGCATGAACATCTGCTAACCATGTGTATGTGACCAATAACATTTTATTTTATTTCACAATAAAATGTGACAACAACAGTAATTCATGAGGCAGTCTATACAGCACAGGTAGGTAGGGTAGACAGAGTAAGTGGTTACACCCCCTTATGTTAATTTATTCATATATATTTTACCTTCATTTAACTAAGCAAGTCAGTTAAGAACAAATTATTATTTTCAATGACAGCCTAGGAACAGTGGCTTAACTGCCTTGTTCAGGAGCAGAATGACAGATTTTTACCTTGTCTGCTCAGGGATTCGATCTTGCAACCTTTCAGTTACTAGTCCAACGCTCTAACCACTAGGCTACCTGCCACCAAGTATACCCTGTGGATTTATGAAAATGAGGCACATATCCTTTTTTTAACACAAAATATTAAAGAAATACCTGATACAATAAAAAAAAATTATATACTGTATCAGTGCATTCTAAGAAAAAAAGGTGACATTTGACAAATTGAATACACAAATTGCCACCAAAATCCCTGTCCCAGTAAAATGTTTTATGTGCTATAATTCAGTCAATATCTAATGAAATATAAAAATGCAAAAAGTTTTGAGTATCTTCATCCATTGTCCAACTGTTGCAATTATTAGAATTGTTTTTAAAAACGTTTAACAATTTCAATGACCGTTGCCACATACACACAAACATACTCATAATTGTTGTTTGCCTCTCCAAGGTTAACAGAAGCACTACAGTCAGCCATGTCTCTGGAGCTGGGTCCTCGGGGACTACTAGTGTTTGAAGACTACGCCAAGGGCCATGCAGCCACTACACACACACAACGAAAGGGAATCCCAGGTGGGTCTCTCTCGCACAGAAACACTCTATCTCGCTCTTTCTCTTTCTCTCTAACACTATCTGCCCCCTCTCTCTCTGTGTCTCTCTCTGTGTCTCAGTTCCTCAGAAGCCGTCTCTGCAGCCTCAGGAGTGTGCTTCAGCCAGCAGCACCAGTGTGACTGTTTACTGGAGGGTCAACCCTGGAGACATCATAGACTGCTTCCAGGTCTACTGTATGGAAGACCCACAAGGAGGTAGCCTACACACACAGTCTGCATTTAGACAGGACCCACAAGGAGGTAGCCTACACACAAGCAGGCTGCATTTAGACAGGACCCACAACGAAGTAGCCTACACAAAAACAAAGGCTGCATTTAGACAGGACCCACAAGGAGGTAGCCAGGACCTACAAGGAGTTAGCCTACACACACACAGGCTGCATTTAGACAGGACACACAAGGAGGTTGCCCACACACACAAAGGCTTCATTTAGACAGGAACCACAAGGAGGTAGCCCACACACACAAAGGCTTCATTTAGACAGGACACACAAGGAGGTTGCCTACACACACACACACGCTGCATTCAGACAGGACCCACAAGGAGGTAGCCTACACGTACACACACAGGCTGCATTTAGACAGGACCCACAAGGAGGTAGCCTACACACACAGTCTGCATTTAGACAGGACCCACAAGGAGGTGGCCTACACACACACACAGGCTGTATTTAGACATGAACCACAAGGAGGTAGCCTACACACACACAGGATGCATTTAGACAGGACCCACAAGGAGGTAGCCTACACACACACA
>QNTS01000870.1:380823-429829 GCA_003317085.1 Hucho hucho | reverse complement strand
ACAAGGAGGTAGCCTACACACACACAGGCTGCATTTAGACAGTACCCACAAGGAGGTGGCCTACACACACACAGGCTGCATTTAGACAGGACCCACAAGAAGGTAGCCTACACACACACAGGCTGCATTTAGACAGGAGCCACAAGGAGGTAGCCTACACACATACACACACAGGTTGCATTTAGACTGGACCCACAAGGAGGTAGCCTACACACACACAGGCTGCATTTAGACATGACCCACAAGGAGGTATCCTACACACACACAGGCTGCATTTACACAGGACCCACACGGAGGTAGCCTACACACAAACAGGCTGCATTTAGACAAGACCTACAAGGAGGTATCCTACACACACATAGGCTGCATTTAGGCAAGACCCACAAGGAGGTAGCCTACACACACACATGCTGCATTTAAACAGGACCCAGAAGGAGGTAGCCTACATACACACAGGCTGCATTTAGACAGGCAGCCAAATGTTGATGTTTAATTCACAAATGTGTTCTTTTATCCAATCAGGTCTTAAAAAGATCTGATGTGAAAAGATCTGATGTGATTGGTCAAAAGACCAGTTAATCGAAAATACATCAGAATTGGCCTGTCTAAACACAGCCTAACAGCTCTGTGTGTGTTCTCTGCCCAGCGGTGTCAGATGAGTACCGCGTGACTGTGAAGGAGAGTTACTGTGTTCTAGAGGAGCTGGAGCCTGACAAGGTGTATAAAGTGTGGGTGATGGCTGTCAACTACACTGGCTGCTCCCTGCCCAGTGAGAGACTACCCTTCAGAACTGGTGAGTCTAGACGGTAAAGCAGAAATGTCTTCTGATGTCATGCTTGTGATTTATTGATTCATTTATTAATTGGTTGACAGCCCCATCAGTGCCAGTGATTGATACGGGGCGGTGTACGATACTGTGGGACTCGGCCACGTTGCGTTGGAATGTGGACAACCAAACACCCACGCAGAGTTACACCCTGGAGTACTGCAGACAGTACGCCCTTGAGGGAGAAGGGCTTAGGTGGGTCTCACACAGGCACACACACATGGCATGCAACCCCCCCCCCACACATACAACGTACTATACTAATGTCCTCCATCACTTCAAGCATACACACAAAAATGCCACTGAAAACAAGATTTGTGTCTTGGAGGCGTGGTTTGATGTGGGTGTTTCCAAGTTACCAAGGGTAAATTCACTTTGGCAATATAATCTGATAATAGAACACTCTGGTTTGAGAGTCCTAGAGTGCAGAATAATTTATACATTTACGAACGACCTACACCCGGTTGTTACGACAGGTTTCAGTAATCTTTTTTTTTTTCTTGCCATTAACAGAGTTACAGTTACTAACCTTCTTGATAACAGCTCTGCTAGGGTGAGTAAAATAGATGCGACAGCTCTTCTTTAATGAAGTTACTCCATCATATGGTGCTGTTTTTTGTTTTCTACTTGGATATGAATCCTGCTAGGTAAAATCACAGTTGGCGTAAAACAAAACAAAAAAACACATAAATCTTATCCATTACCTGGTTGCTGTTTTTTTTGTTTGCCTGTTTTTCCCACAGGGGTCTTCCCCTGTGTTTGCAGAGGTAATGGGTAATTTATCCCTCACCGGGTTCCTATTCTTCCAAGCGGGTCACGACATAGCTCTCCCAGGGCGTCGGACCCCTGCTCCGTGGCCTTGTTGGCTTGGCTGATCTTATGGCTTCCCTTTGTGTAATGGTGGCATCCCCCTGGGGATCTGCATACCTCGTGTATGCACTGCCTGGGTTTGAGCCATACTGGATGCCTGTTTTGTGTGGTGATCTTAGAACGCCTGCACCTGGCACGAGTGGAGGCCATGCGCAAGTGGGTCGGCCAGGCTGGAGACGAGCTCCCTCCCTCAGGAGTGGTGCGGCAGCGAGCTGTTAATCCCTCTACTGGGCCCAGTACCCCTCCAAGGAAGCATGGCCAGAGCCACCGCAGGCAGAGCCCATCTGCTGCCAGTCCTGGACAGGGGGCATTTGTCGGACCGCATGGACCACCTTGAACGGAGGGCGCATGCCCTGCGTCAGGAGGTTGATAGCTTCGATGGCAACGACAGCTGTTCCCTGTTGGCCATTGATAGGCTGTTCCTGGGAGACGATGCTGGAACTGTTCACCACGTGAGCGGGGCTACCATGCTGACAGGCCAACAGAAGCCGCCAGCGGGGCTTCATCGCCCCGAGCGGCTCGACCGATTCGGTTTCGACCGATTCTGGACCTCCGCAACCTCAATGGGTACTTGAAGGTACTGAGGTTCCACATGCTGTCCCCAGCCCGCGTGTTGCAGGCCGTGTCCAGGGACCAGTGGTTTGTAACGCTGGACCTGATGGAATGCGTATTTCCATGTTCCTGTTCACCCAGCTCATTGGCAGTACCTCCGATTCGCTTTCGAAGGGAGGGCTTACGAATTCATGGTTCTTCCCTTCAGCCTCTCCTTGGCACCCCGCACTTTCACAAAGTGCATGGACGCTGTCCTGACACCTCTCACATCCCGAGGATTGTTGATCCTCAATTACCTGGACGATTGGCTGATTTGTGCCCCGACCAGGACCCAGGTCCTGTCAGACAGAGCCATGCTCCTGACCCACATCGGTGGGCTGGGCATTATTATAAACGACAAGAAGAGTCATCTGACGCCCACCCAGAGGGTGGCCTTCATTGGCATGAGAGCACGCCTGTCCACCAGAAGGGTTCAGGCCACTTTCGGCAGGGGCGGTTGGTATCCGCCCTAACCTGCCAACGCCTGTTGGGCTTGCTGATGGCGGCCTTGTTGTTGATTCCCCTGGGCCTGCTCCATCTCCGGCCTCTTCAAGTTCGGGAGTGTGCAGGTGGACCTGTTTGCCTTCCTGGACAATGCACATTGCCCCCTGTGGTACTCCATGTCGGAGCAACCAGGGCCTCTGGGCTTGGATGCCCTGGCTCACGATTGGCCAGGGCTGGAGCTTAGGCATTCCCCCCTTTTCCCCTGATCCAGGATGTGCTGGGCAGGACCAGGATAGCAGAGCGTTGTCTGCTTCTGGTGGCCCCATACTGGCCCAGACGACCCTGGTTCAGCCTTCTCCTGTTCCTGTTGTCTGGGACACCTTGGCAACTTCCCCTGAGACTGGACCTGCTGTCTCAGGTCGGGGGAACTCTGTGGCATCCCAGGCCGGACCACCTCAGTCTTTGGGCTTGGCCACTGAAAGGCACCAATGGTCCATGTTAGAACTACAGGAGGGTGTAATGAACACCATGCAGAGTGCAAGGGCGCCGGTTACAACCGCGGCATACCAGTTGCGCTGGCGATTGTTCTGCTCTTGGTGCACTGGTATTGAGTTGTGCCCGAGTCATGCGGGGTGCAGTATGTCCTCCAATACCTGCAGTCTCACTTGGATGAGGGCTTGGCAGCCTCTACACTGAGAGGGTATTTGGCTGCTATATCTTCCTGCCATGTGGGGTGGATGGACAGGCCAGTGGGGCGCCATCCCTTGGTCTCCAGGTTTATGAAGGGGGTTCGTTGCCTGCATCCAGCTATGAACCGCTCAATGCTGAGTTGAGATCTGGATGTGGTCTTGGCAGCTTTGGCAAAGCCGCCTTTCGAACCGTTGAAGTCTGCATCCCTGAAACACCTCTCTATAAAGGTGTTTTTCTTGGTAGCGATTACTTCCATGAAGAGGGTGGGTGAGCTCCATGCTCTTTCGGTAAGTTCTGAGTGCTACCGGATGGACCCTGGGGGGAGGAGTATATCTCTCCGCCCCAACCCTTCATTCCTCCCGAAGGTTCTGTCAGACAGGCATGTGAACATCCCTTTTTATCCTGTGTGCTTACGACCTCCCCCCGGCAGTGGTGGGGGAGTCTGGGCCTCCCTCCGGGATGCTGCGCCCTGTGACGGCACTGGCTGCCTATGTGGAGCAGACACGGTCAGTGAGAACAACAGACCAGCTCTTTGTCTCACTGGATCGTGGACACGATTACGACAGCATACCACTTGGCTGGCAGGCCAGTGCTGGGATCTGTGGTGGCACATTCAGCACAAGGTGTGGCTGCGTCCTGGGCTCTACTTAGAGGAGGGTCCCTCGCTGATCTCTGTGCTGCGGCCAGATGGGCTTCCTCTTGCACCTTTGCTAGGTACTATCGGGTAAATGTGGCACCTCCCTCTGCAGTTGGTTCAGCGGTCCTGGGCGTCGCCTCCCCTTCCGGGGACTGTGCTGGGACCCCCCCTTCCACATTGACGGCCCCTGCCTCAATCCCGCGCTGGGGCTTCGCCGCTGGCTGGCCAGGTCCTTCTAGCACCTACTAATCTGGTACGAGTATACCAATATATTGCGACATGGACGCGACACGTTCTCTACATCATTTTTGAGGCGCCTCTAGCACCGTAGAGGATTGGAGTGATCCACATAGCTCACATAACCGTGGTTACATAAGTAACCTTCATTATGTATCACTATACTGAGAAGTGGCAAAGCGTGGCTCCGGTGCGCTCCGGCAGATCTACACCCCTGTCTAGGAGTAGGCTATGTCGGTCTGCAAGAGGGACTGCAAGAAGCTCCTCATTAAATATATTGATTACATATTAATTTACAAGGTTTTGGCTGCACTCTTCTTGGCAACTCACTATCACATTAAATCTAATTTACATTTCAAATGAAAAACTCACCTGAGATTTGAACTTGTTGCAAATTAACAGAAACTCACGACACTGAGCTATCTCTCCAATTGAACTTTTGTGTGTGTTTTAGTAATTTTGATTAGCAGATGGTGCCGTGTGACTTCTGTTAAGGACGCTCTCATAAAAAAGTGTTAGATCACGTCTAACTACGTCAACATTTGTAATTGGCTGATACAGACTTTGTTACGTCCAGCTGGTGTTGTTAGCATAGGGCTAAGTATGTCAGGTTATGTGATGGAAAAAAGCTAACAAATAGCGTTCTATCACATGCAACTCCCTAGTTGGTCAGTGACAAAAAATCGAAATGTAATCCATTTTAAAATCAGGCTGAACACTTTCTGAAGGCACTGTATGCCATTGCCCCAAATGTATACCAGGCCTTGATAGATCTACAATCTGACTTTGTTGTCTTACAAAAACTTGTACTTAATGTGGGCAAGACTAAATATATGTTGTTCTCTAATTCTCAACAACAATAAAAAATCTGATGAACTACATATTTATTCATTAGGTTTCTGCCTATAAATACCTGGACATTTGGATTGACAAGGATATAACAAAAAAAATGTATACTGATGAATAAAAAATAAATAAATCTACAATATGTAAATAGGATAATTTTGGTCATAAAGTCAGTCACGTCCAAAACATTTGTGCCAAAGTATGTCACAACGTAAATGAAGGTTGAGTTTATTTCAATGGGAAAATGTGTTTTTTTTATTAAGTAGAACGTGCTCTTTATGACAGAATGTTAAATTTGGGTGAAATCAAATTTCTTTTGGCCAAGTTACTCTTCTCAAAAGGCACCGAATTGGTGAAACACCCCTTTTGATGTATTTTACTTTAAAGACATGCTCCAGAACTTTGGCGACTACTAAATATTTTTAAACCTCCAGCTTTGTGCTGGATATGTCAAAGTGTAGTTCATACATGCATAATCTATGAGCAGAATTACTGTTTTACCTCAATTAGCCACAAAATCCCTTTTTCTGAAAGCTGTGCTACCCCATTTTCCCTACATTTTCCCCCACGTAACAGTTTCCCGCTAGCAATTCAAGTTCTGACTGTGCTTGAAAATGTTGAGTCTGAAAGCGTTTTGAACATGTACTGTACATCTAGTTTTGTTATATTGGGGCGGACCCCAGCTGTGACACAGGTGTACATGGGAGTAAATCTGTAAATCCTCACCTCGGATATATCCCTCCGCCGCGGAGTGATACCAATATATTGGAGTGATCGATATAGCTCACATAACCGTGGTTACATACGTAACCTTCTTTTCCATTTACAAACTGCTATCATGTCGTCATTCAAAGATGATGTCAAGAAATGATTATCCCTCTTGTGTGTGTGTGTGTGTGTGTGTGTGTGTGTGTGGTGGGTGCATGGATGTGTGTAGGTCTATCTCAGGTATCCAGGGCAGACAACAGAGGGTACTACTGCATCCCAATGAGAACTACCTGTTCTACATCAAAGCTGTCAACAAGGCTGGAGCCAGCGAACAGAGCGAGGCTGCTCTCATATCTACCAGGGGTGAGAGTGAGACGCGTGCGCACATACACAAACATACACACACACACACCCACACACACTGACCTCTGTACTCTGTATCCAGGAACTAGGTTCCACCTGTTGAAGGCTTCGGCTCACCCTGTCCTGAAACTGTCAGAGGACCAGACCACCCTGTACTACCCCCAGGACACATACACAGAGAGAGAGGATGTGGTTAACGAGTGAGTTTTGTCTTGCTCAGGTATCTTCTGTCTGTGTGTGATGTGAGTGCTGCTCCGTAATATAATGTTTGATGCAGATTTTTTATGCTTTTACTTGGCTGACTTTGCCAGGTCTCTGGATAAATTAAATGGTAAATGTGGTGTGGTGTGTGTGTTTTACCCCTAGATGTCCATCTGTCCTGGGTGAGTTGTTACCCATGAGGGGGCATCACTACTGGGAGACCAATGTGACCAGAAGTCCTGCATACCGGGTGGGAGTGGCATATGAGACAGCCAATAGGGACAGCCTACTGGGGGAGAGCAGCACATCCTGGTGTCTGCACTGTGTTCCTACACCCTACAGGTATCTATTCCTTTATCTATATCCAATTTGTTATCTATCCTCTTTCCTAATAGCCTTTTCTATCAGGGGTTCAAGCAGCGAAGCTGCGAGAAACCCTATTCTATTTGTTGGCGTTAATTCTTCTTCCGTAAGGGCAAATTCAAATGCACATTCCTGTGAGATGGTAAGACCTACAAGGTTAAGACTTTGCAAGACGGTAAAGGGCCCAGGGCTACACCCTCTCAAGTAATACCGTGTCAATTGGCCACATGTTGGCGCTATAACAAGCAATTGAAGATGCAAACTTTGAAAGCTCACACCACTCAACTCGTGTGACATGTGCTGTGTTTACATTCAGATCTTTTTTCCACTAATTGGCCTAATCACATCAGATATTTTTCAGAGCTGATCAATAGTCTGTGTCAACGCAGCCCTAGAGTAATGAAATTCGCTACATAGGTTCTCTCCTCACAAGGAACAAATTTGCCTCAAGGACCCATAACGTCCATGATGAATTTTCCGCCATTTAGATTTTTGTGAAAAACATTTCTGGCACCAAATGACAGATTGTCATGAAACTTAATATTTAGCATTTATGAACCATGTTGTGTCAACGTAATATTTTCCATGCTAATAGCTTCATGAATATGACCACTATGGACCAATAAACATTAAAGTGGGCGGGATCTTAGAAATAAATACATTATTATTCGTATCATAACAAAACTAGATGTACAGTACATGTTCAAAACACTTTAGTGATACATCAGACTCAACATTTGCAAGCACAGTCATAACGACCACATGGTGGTGCTATAACGGGCACATTTTTATATCTCTTGAACTGTTTGACTCAGAATGTCAGTCTAGCTAACTTGTAAAGTCGTGTTTGGCCACATGGGGGCACTATTGAACAGGAAAAAACATTCAAGCTCTTCAACTAGGTAAATCCGCTTTTAGTTTTAATGCACCTCATTGCTGGAACCAACTACAAAATACATTACAATTGGATATTTTTGTGCCGCTCTGACAATTTCAAATATTGATTGGGGACCTTCGCACAGGAATGTATCTGTATTTCTTGAATATTTGTGTTCTGTGTTTTTTGTTTGTTTTACATTGTATCTGATGTTTTATTTACTTTGCTATGAATTATGAATTGCATATGCAGGGCTCCCTTGTGAAATAGACCCTGGTCTCAATGGTGACTCCCCGTTTAAATAAAGATACAGTGCATTCAGAAAGTATTCAGACCCCTTGACTTTTTCCACATTTTGTTATGTTACAGCCTTTATGTTTGAGATAGTCTTGGAACAGATGCTACGTACCATAGATGCTACTTACCAAATTTGGTGCCGATCGGTCCAGCCGTTCTGGAGAAGAAAATGTTTAAAGAGATTCTCCGGTACTTTTGTATACTTATTAGCCAGTAGTTCTGAATGTAGTGCTCACGAGCCGAAAGTGGTCCCCGAAAATTGCGTACTATGTGACATATGTGCTGATATGTGCACCACGTCATTGCTCTCTTTTACTCTGCTATGTGTGCATGATGTGCCTCTTGCTAGATGTCACTCAAATGGCAAGGGGCTGAAACTGTTACGTGGGGAAAAATGTAGGGAAAATGGGGGAGCACAGCTTTCAGAAAAAGGGATTTTGTGGCTAATTGAGGTAAAACAGTAATTCTGCTCATAGATTATGCATGTATGAACTACACTTTGACATATCCAGCTCAAAGCGGGAGGTTTAAAAATATTTAGTAGTCGCCAAAGATCTGGAGCATGTCTTTAAAGTAATAAACATAAAAAACAATGTCCAAAATACATCAAAAGGGGTGTTTCACCAAATCGGTGCCTTTTGAGAAGAGTAACTTGGTCAAAAGAAATTTGATTTCACCCAAATTTAACATTCTGTCATAAAGAGCACGTTCTACTTAATAAAAAAACACATTTTCCCATTGAAATAAACTCAACCTTCATTTACGTTGTGACATACTTTGGCACAAATGTTTTGGACGTGACTGACTTTATGACCAAAATTATCCTATTTACATATTGTGAACAACATATATTTAGTCTTGCCCACATTAAGTACAAGTTTTTGTAAGACAACAAAGTCAGATTGTAGATCTCTCAAGGCCTGGTATACAGTTGGGGCAATGGCATACAGTGCCTTCAGAAAGTGTTCAGCCTGATTTTAAAATGGATTACATTTAGATTTTTTGTCACTGACCAACTAGGGAGTTGCATGTGATAGAACGCTATTTGTTAGCTTTTTCCATCACATAACCTGACATACTTAGCCCTATGCTAACAACACCAGCTGGACGTAACAAACACTTTTCTATGAGAGCGTCCTTAACAGAAGTCACACGGCACCATCTGCTAATCAAAATTACTAACACACACAAAGTTCAATTGGAGAGATAGCTCAGTGTCGTGAGCTAAGTTTCTGTTAATTTTTGACATTTGCAACAAGTTCAAATCTCAGGTGAGTTTTTCATTTGAAATGTAAATTAGATTTAATGTGATAGTGAGTTGCCAAGAAGAGTGCAGCCAAAACCTTGTAAATTAATATGTAATCAATATATTTAATGAGGAGCTTCTTGCAGTCCCTCTTGCAGACCGACATAGCCTACTGCTAGACAGGGGTGTAGATCTGCCGGAGCGCACCGGAGCCACTTCTCAGAATGGTGCTTGTTTAATAAAGTTCAGATCAAAACTAAATCAATGTCTTGCAAGATCGCTTAATGATTCAGTAGTATTCTACATAGGCCTAACATACCGAACATTACAGCATAGTTTAACGTTACTGTTAGAGTAAAAAAACACTTAATTTCTGATGTAGGCCACACTTACATGCAGTGGTGATTTTAGCATGTAAATCTTGGTGGGGCAAAAAAAAAAAGTGGGATGCATGCCAGCAAAGCCACTACACAACACAACACTAAACAATACATTCATTGCACTATAACGGTGACAAACAGTGCCCACAAACTGTTAGGGCCTACATAAAGGTGTCCCAACAGCAGAGTCCCAACAGCAGTCCCAACACCTTACAACTGCTACACCTGGCTATCAGCGGAGCCTTGTCTGGCAGCGAAACAGTTCATTCAGCCTCATTTACTGCATTTAAAAAAACATAGCTGATATGACTGACTTGCTTAAACAAATGTGGTTTCTACTGACAATTGAGATGTATGAACTATGGCATAAGGGACGACAAGCAGATAAGAGGAAATCCGTAATTTCGATTAAGACAATAATGAGCGAGCGACAACGGACGTAGTCAATATAGCTATTTGTTCAGCACTTTTGAAACGTACAGCGACAGAACTCAGAACATGGGTCATTCTTACAGTGTACTTCCTGTACACCAAGTCAGAAACGTAGGATAAATAAAGGGGGCATACAAGCAGACAATGAAAGCTCTTACAATATTCGATGATTAGATTTATCTAAAACAGGTTATAGGCTACATGTGCATCACCAATTTAGAACAGTAGGCAAATTAAGAGGTGCAAATAGACCAAATAATTAGGGTTAGGCACATTGAATGCCGTTTGGGTCTTTGCGTGTCAAAAAAAGATATACGTCAAATAACACTACTTGACACGTTAAATATGCTTTTAATTTGACACGTCAAATAACACAATTCTATTATAGTATGTTGTGTGTGCTGAATTTGCACGTGCAAGCCAAGCGCCACCACTACTATCAGTAGCACTGTCAAAGCTGTACAAAAAGAAGTCTGCACACACCGGCTACGAACGATGTGAAAATAGCCAAATTATTAGGGTGAGGCACATGGGCTACTAACAGCTTACTACACAACATACACTTAGTATTACTGTCTTAGCTACAGTACATATCTCCCTGGCATATTACATAATTCATGGTTTGGGTAGATTTTAATAGTCACAGTGGGTACAACATCTCCTATACACTTCCTGATGAACTCAGTCACCGTATCCGTGTATTCGTCGCTGTTATTCTCAGAGGCTACCCGGAACATATCCCAGTCCACGTGATCAAAACAATCTTGGAGCATGGATTCCGATTGGTCAGACCAGCGTTGAATAGTCCTTAGCATGGGTACTTCCTGTTTGAGTTTCTGCCTATAGGAAGGGAGAAGCAAAATGGAGTCGTGATCAGATTTGCCAAAGGGAGGGCGGGGGAGGGTCTTGTAGGCATTTCGATGATGTGGGGCTCAAAACAGTGTCCCCATGAGTGACAAAACACTGAGCAAATTACGGCGCAACTAGAGAACATTACCAACCACTACGCTCCGTATTTTGGTTTGCCTGTTTTTCATGTTATTTTGGCAAAGATGGCGCTGACAGATAGGGCAGCCATGCTTCTAGCTCTTAAGCAACTTTGCTGAACAAATAGCTATATTGACTACGTCCGTCCTAGCTCGCTCATTGATGTCTTAGTCGAAGTTACGGATTGCCTCTCATTCGCTTGTCGGCCCCTTATGCCATAGTTCGTACATCTCAATTGTCAGTAGAAACCACATTTGTTCAAACAAGTCAGCCATATCAGCTATGTTTTTTTAAAGGCAGGAAATGAGGCTGAATGAACTGTTTTGCTTCTAGACAAGGTTCCACTGATAGCCAGGTGTAGCAATGGTTAGGTGTTGGGACAGCTTTATGCAGGCCTTAACAGTTTGTGGGAACCGTTTGTCACCGTTATAGTGCAATCAATTTATTGTTTAGTGTTGTGTTGTGTAGTGGCTTTGCTGGCATGCATCCCATTTTTTTTTGCCCCACCAAGACTTACAGTTGAAGTCGGAAGTTTACATACACCTTAGCCAAATACATTTAAAGTCAGTTTTTCACAATTCCTGACATTTAATCCTAGTAGAAATTCCCTGTCTTAGGTCAGTTAGGATCACCACTTTAATTTAAGAATGTGAAATGTCAGAATAATAGTAGAGAGAATTATTTATTTCAGCTTTTATTTCTTTCATCACATTCCCAGTGGGTCAGAAGTTTACATACACTCAATTATTATTTGGTAGCATTACCTTTAAATTGTTTAACTTGGGTCAAACGTTGCGGGTAGCCTTCCACAAGCTTCCCACAATAAGTTGGATGAATTTTGGCCCATTCCTCCTGACAGAGCTGGTGTAACTGAGTCAGGTTTGTAGGCCTCCTTGCTCACACACGCTTTTTCAGTTCCGCCCACAAATTTTCTGTAGGATTGAGGTCAGGGCTTTGTGATGGCCACTCCAATACCTTGACTTTGTTGTCCTTAAGTCATTTTGCCACATCTTTGGAAGTATACTTGGGGTCATTGTCCATTTGGAAGACCCATTTTCGACCACGCTTTAACTTCCTGACTGATGTCTTGAGATGTTGCTTCAATATAGCCACATAATTTTCCTGCCTCATGATGCCATCTATTTTGTGATGTTCACCAGTCCCTCCTGCAGCAACGCACCCCACAACATGATGCTGCCACCCCCGTGCTTCACGGTTGGGATGATGTTCTTCGGCTTGCAAGCCTCCCCCTTTTTCCTCCAAACATAACGATGGTCATTAGGGCCAAACAGTTTTATTTTTGTTTCATCAGACCAGAGGACATTTCTCCAAAAAGTACGATCTTTGTCCCCATGTGCAAACCGTAGTCTGACTTTTTTATGGCGGTTTTGGAGCAGTGGCTTCTTCCTTGCTGAGCGACCTTTCATGTTTTGTCGATACAGGACTCGTTTTACTGTGGATATAGATACTTTATTACCTGTTTCCTTCCGCATCTTCACAAGGTCCTTTGCTGTTGTTCTGGGATTGATTCACACTTTTTGCATCAAAGTACGTTCATCTCTAAGAGTCAGAGCGCGTCTCCTTCCTGAGCGGTATGACTGCTGCGTGGTCCCATGGTGTTATGCTTGCGTACTATTGTTTGTACAGATGAACGTGCTACCTTCAGGCGTTTGTAAATTGCTAACTGTACATGCTTACATGCATCTCTGGTGCCGATGGAGATGGCAGCCTCGCGACTAGCGGTATTTTGTTTTTTTATGTATTCTTTTTTACATTATTAGCTCAGGAAATGTTGTGTGTAATTACATACAGCCAGGAAGAACTATTGGATATCAGAGCGGCAGTAACTTACCAGAACTACCAGCATTCTGACCAGGAATACAACTTCCCTGAAGCAGAACCTTTGTTCGCTCAATTGAAGCAGAACCTTTGTTCGGACAATTGAACTCATTCCAAAGGCCGACCCAAAACATCGCCGGCGGAGGAGAGGCACTCGGAGCGGTCGGGTGGTTCGACTTAGATGGCGTGCTCACCACCCACCGCTTCTGAGTATATTGCTGGCTAATGTCTTTGGATAACAAAGTTGACGAGCTCAGGGCAAGGATTTCTTTCCAGAGAGACATCAGGGCCTGTAACATACTTTGTTTCACGGAAACAGGGCGCTCTCAGGATATTCTGTCGGAATCGGTCCAGCCAGAGGGATTCTCAGTTCATTGCGAAGACAGGAATAAATATCTCTCCATGAAAGCAGAAGGGCGGAGGTGTGTTTCATGATTAATGAGGGTGTAGTTGTAATGCATGAACTCAAGTCCTTTCACAAAAAAATTACGACCGTATTATCTCCCAAGAGAATTCTCCTCGGTCATAGCCCCGGCCGTTTATATCCACCCCTCAAGCCGATACCACGACGGCCCTCAAAGAACTTCACAGGACTTTATGCAAACTGGAAAACACATATCCTGATGTTGCATTTATTGTAGCTGGGGATTTTAACAAGGCAAATTTGAGGACTAGGCTGCCGAAGTTCTACCAACATATCGATTGTTGTACTCGCGTGGGTAAACCACTTGACCACTGCTATTCAAACTTCCGGGATGCTTACAAGGCCCTCCTCTGCCCTCCTTTCGGCAAATCTAACCACGACTCCATTTTGCTCCTCCCTTCCTATAGGCAGAAACCCAAACAGGAAGTACCCGTGCTAAGGACTATTCGATGATGGTCTGACCAATCGGAATTCCACGCATCAGGATTGTTTTGATCACGTGGACTGGGATGTGTTCTGGGTAGCTTGCAAAAATAATTTAGATGAATACACTGAAACAGTGACTGATTTTATCAGGAAGTGTATATAAACCTACCCTAACCAGAAACCGTGGACAGATGGCAGCATTCGCGCAAAACTGAAAACGCAATTCACCGGAGCCTCCCACTCCTCTTTTGCGCTGTTCTGTGAAGGGAGTAGTACACAGCCTTGCACGAGATCTTCAGTTTCTTGGCAATTTCTCACATGGAATAGCCTTCATTTCTCAGAACAAGAATAGACTGACAAGTTTCAGAAGAAAGTACTTTGTTTCTGGCCATTTTGAGCCTATAATCAAACCCACAAATGCTGATACTCCAGATACTCAACTAGTCTAAAGAAGGCCAGTTTTATGGCTTCTTTAATCAGGACAACAGTTTTCAGCTGTTCTAACATAATTGCAAAAGGGTTTTCTAATGATCAATTAGCCTTTTAAAATGATAAACTTGGATTAGCTAACACAATGTGCCATTGGAACACAGGAGTGATGGTTGCTGATAATGGGCCTCTGTACGCCTACGTAGATATTCCATTAAGAATCTGCCGTTTCCAGCTACAATAGTTATTTACAACATGAACAATGTCTACACTTTATTTTTGATCAATTTGATGTTATTTTAATGGCCAAAAAATGTGCTTTTCTTAAAAAAACAAGGACATTTCTAAGTGACCCCAAACTTTTGAACGGTAGTGTATGTATATATTATTAATTACTTTCCGTACTTAGATTTGTGTGTATTGGGTATATGTTGTGAACTATTTAGATATTACTCTTTAGAGTTTACTGCACTGTCGGAGCTAGAAGCACAAGCATTTTGCTACACCCACAATAACATCTGCTAAACACGTGTATGTGACCAATACAATTTTATTTGATTTGGAGAGATCACAAGTGACAAGGTTGGCGGGACGAGGTGGAGGTTCAGATCTACTGGAGAGTACCCTCCTGTAGCTTATCAACCAGCTGGTTATTAGAATCAGGTGAACTATACTGAACAAAAATATAAACGCAACATGTAAAGTGCTGGTCCCATGTTTCATGAGCTGAAATTAAAGATCCCACAAATGTTCCATACGCTCAAAAATCGTATTTCTCTCAAATTCTGGGCACAAATTTGTTTACATCCGTGGTAGTGAACATTTCTCCTTTACCAAGATAATCCATCAACCTGACAGGTGTGGCATATCAAGAAGCTGATTAAACAGCATGATCATTACGAATGTGCACCTTGTCCTGGGGACAATACAAGGCCACTCTAAAATGTGCAGTTTTGTCACACAACACAATGCCACAGATGTCTCAAGTTGAGGGAGTGTGCAATTGGCATGCTGAATGTCCAACAGAGCTGTTGCCAGATAATTGAATGTTAATTTATTTTCCTTAAGCCGCCTCCAACGTCGTACTCAAGACTTTGGCAGTATATCCAACCAGTTCTTTCATGGCCTGCATACTCAACAGACATGTCACTGTAACCCAGTAAAATCTTAGAAATTGTTGCATGTTGCGTTTATATTTTAGTTCAGTATAGATTAGGGTTGGAGAAAACCTACAAGATGGTAACTCTCCAGAAGAGCCCTGTATCACATTATTGTGGAGTGTTGATTCCATCTCAATCTGGTCATTCTCATCGTGTTACTTCAGCCCTCTGGGGCCTGATTGGTGTCACACTTCTTCCCCAGCCCCAGTTAACACACTTGATTAAACAAATTGCATTCTGAGGACCAGAGTTGCCCATCTCTATGATAAACCGCCATCACCTGAAAAACATCAATAGTGTCACAATTACAACACTGAAAGTTTTTAATAACAGGCATGCTTGTGGTCTGCAAAGAAAGCAAATAGGTACACATAAAAAAACATAAATTGCTAGTCAATGTGATCACAGAGTTGGATCATGTCTACATACAGTAGCCAGGGAGAAGTGAGGGGGAATGTGATTTGTCTAGATAGAACATCATTTCTTAATCCTGGTCTTGGGGATCCAAACGGGTGCATTTAAGTTTTTGCCCTAGCACTACACAGCCGATTCAAATGATAAACTTATCATCAAGTGTTGATGATTTGAATCAGGTGTGTAGTCCTAATGCAAAAACAGTATATCTTCCTCCACTGTCCCTGTCCCACACTGGGCTCAAACCAGTATATCTTCTTCCACTGTCCCTGTGCCACACTGGGCTTGAACCAGTGATCCTCTGCTCGCAAACACATGTGACGATCCTCCTTAACAACGTACCAATGGTTTGAGCCACCTAAAAGGTACTACATGGATGGCTTATGCCATGTTTTTAACTCTGTTACATGTTTGTGTGTGATCATGTATTAGTGCATGTCTGTGATTCCTCTCGTAACCCACCTGCCCTCAACACCACTCATTCATGTTGCCTGTGTCTCTTAGACCTTGGTACTGTACTTGTACTCCTCAGTCTTGCCTTCATTGTTCTTCAGTGAGACGAGGTGGTGATGTTGGGTTGTTTCCCTCGGTCTCATTCATCCGAGGAAGGCCTCTCCAGAGAAACTCTGAGAGGGAAGAGTTGGATAGATGGGAAGGAGAGAAAATGTACATGATCTTATCAGTAAGGTATACCAGTATAAATACAGGTATTCTGGTTGGAAATGGAGTGATTGTTGAGGCAAATAATGCATTTCTGAACCTTCTAAAAAGACAAGGAGGAGCTGAGGGGAGGATACTCGTGTGTACATGGAGAGGAAGCTATAGGTGGAGTTGACTCAGTATGTCTCCTAGTTGAACATCTCCTTGGCATCCCAGCCATTAGACTAACAGAGAGAGATATTAATTGTGGTTAATGGTGGTTAGTTTGTGTGTTACAGTGTGTATCTCACTGTGTCTGTCACCAGAGTGGTATACTATGAAGCAAGCTAGATCTACTCAGGCTTTTATTAAGCTTGCCAGCTTCAGTTAGCTCCGCATTCCAGCTCAGGCTTCATCCGTACTACGGCAGTGGATATTGCTTGTCCGACTGCCACTAACTCTAGCAGGCTTGTAACTGTGCATGCAAGTCACACATGGCTAGTTGAATGCCGAACTCTTCATTGAGACAATGCTGAAACATCAATCCATGAGTAAGTCAGAACTCTTCATTGAGACAATGCTGAAACATCAATCCATGGGCGAGTCAGTGTCACATTTTCATTTGTGCCGAAATCAAAATCAAAGCAATGTAATCTTGCAAATTCAGCAGGCTATGGTGTGAAATAGGCTTTAAGAAGTGTCATCTTTATCTTATTACCGTCTTTTGTGTGGTTATTAATGCATGAGCAGTGGTGGTAAAAGCACTCAATTGTTAAAAAAAAATGTAAAAGTAAAGATGCCTTAATAGAAATTGACTCAGGTAAAATGAAAGTCACCCAGTAAAATACTACTTGAGTAAAAGTCTAAAAGTATTTGGTTTTAAATATACTTAAGTATCAAGTAAATGTAATTGCTGAAATATACATGTATCAAAAGTAAAAGTATAAAACACTTCACATTCCTTGATGATCACGATGATGCCGGAGGGGAGGGCTGCAGTCTTATCGGCTCTCAACCAACCATCGTATTTTGTTTTTTCGCGTTGTTAGTAACTTGTTTTGTAGATAATGTTGCTGCTACCGTCTCTTATGACAGAAAATAACTTCTGGACATCAAAACTTGCGATTGCTCACCTCAAACTGGACGAAGAGTTCTTCAATGAGTCAGATGGGAGGGATATACTACTACAGACACCCGAACAGGCCCAGATCCCTGTGATTCACTGGAGAAGGAAACAGAGATTTTGTGGAAAAAGGTACCTTGTGGTGCCTTGTGAGGATCAGGCAACGAGTGGCTAATCTGCCCTTGCTTTCCATCCTGCTAGCTAATGTTCAATCGCTGGAAAATAAATGGGACGAGCTGAAAGCATGTATATCCTACCAACGGGACATTAAAAACTGTAATATATTATGTTTCACCGAGTCGTGGCTGAACGACGACATTAAGAACGTACAGCTTGCGGGTTATACACTCCATCGGCAGGACAGAACAGCAGCCTCTGGTAAGACACGGGGCAGGGGCCTATGCATATACTGTTGAAGTCGGAAGTTTACATATACTTAAGTTGGGGTCATTAAAACTCGTTTATCAAACACTTTATCAAACACTTGTGCATGACACAAGTCATTTTTCCAACAATTGTTTACAGACAGATTATTTCACTTACAATTCACTGTATCACAATTCCAGTGGGTCAGAAGTTTACATACACTAAGTTGACTGGGCCTTTAAACAGCTTGGAAAATTCCAGAAAATGATGTTACGGCTTTAGAAGCTTCTGATAGGCTAATTGACATCATTTGAGTCAATTGGAGGTGAACCTGTGGATGTATTTTAAGGCCTACCTTCAAACTCAGTGCCTCTTTGCTTGACATCATGGGAAAATCAAAAGAAATCAGCCAAGACCTCAGAAAAACAATTGTAGACCTCCACAAGTCTGGATCATCCTTGGGAGCAATTTCCAAACGCCTGAAGGTACCACATTCATCTGTACAAACAATTGTACGCAAGTATAAACACCATGGGACCACGCAGCCATGATACCGCTCCGGAAGGAGACGCGTTCTGTCTCCTAGAGATGAACGTACTTTGGTGCGAAAAGTGCAAATCAATCCCAGAACAACAGCAAAGGACCTTGTGAAGATACTGAAGGAAACAGGTACAAAGGTATCTATATCCACAGTAAAACAAGTCCTATATCGACATAACCTGAAAGGCCGGTCAGCAAGGAAGAAGCCACTGCTCCAAAACCGCCATAAAAAAGCGGTTTGCAACTAACTGCGCATGGGGACAAAGATCGTACTTTTTGGAGAAATGTCCTCTGGTCTGATGAAACAAAAATAGAACTGTTTGGCCATAATGACCATTGTTATGCTTGGAGGAAAAAGGGGGAGGCTTGCAAGCCGAAGAACACCATCCCAGCCGTGAAGCACGGGGGTGGCAGCATCATGTGGGGGTGCGTTGCTGCAGGAGGGACTGGTGAACTTCACAAAATAGATGGCAGGAACATTTTTATTATATTTTATGTCACCTTTATTTATCCAGGTAGGCAAGTTGAGAACAAGTTCTCATTTACAACTGTGACCTGGCCAAGATAAAGCAAAGCAGTTCAACACATACAACACATAGTTACACATTGGAGTAAACAAACACACAGTCAATAATACAGTAGGAAAAAAAAACAAATCTATATACAATGTGTGCAAAATATATTGAAGCAACATCTCAAGACATTGTAACCTCCCCTCTCAAGACTGGGAGGGTTTAACTCTGGAGGTTGCAGAAAAATCACTCACTGGGCAGAGTTTCAGTGGGGCAAACTTAGGTTTCTTTATTTCTCAAAGCAGGGGAAAGGGAGAAAACTGTAACTCGGGTAACTCTTCTTTCTTCTGGTTGCTCCTTGTGGCATCCATCTACTTCTGGAAGGGAGGCAGAAGAGGTGTAGGATTAGATAAGGTGGTTTATTCTACTCACGTCCTTAACTAGGCCTCTCCAAGAGGGTGGTTGGGTTCTGACTGGTCCAAAGCCTGGGCTGGGATACATCCAACACTCCGTGTCTGCCCTCTTCTCCTGCCTCTCCTTCTCCTCACTGTGGCTTCTTTGTTCTTTTTATGTGGCTACTAATTGGGCCCAACAGCCTGCAGCCGAGGCTCCCTGTCAGAGGGGAAATTGTGCACACCTGTGTTAGGGCTGTCCTTGGTCCTGAACATCTCTGTTTAGCCCAGACCTTGTGTCGTCCTCTGATGGTGCTCTCCATGGTGCTGCAGGTGACTGTGCTGTGTGGTGAGGGACTGTGTTTCCTTCTGGCCACCACAACATCAGTCACAAAGTTAAAGCTTGGTCGCAAATGTGTCTTCCAAATGGACAATGACCCCAAGCATACTTCCAAAGTTGTGGCAAAATGGCTTAACTTCTTAGGGAGCGGCAGGTGAGGTGACGGTTTTGGAGAGTCTGGCGTGCCCAAACCAAAATGCCTGCCACTCAGGCTCAGAATATAGGATATGCACATAATTAGTACTATTGGATAGGAAACACACTGAAGTTTCTAAAAGTGTTAACATAATGTCTGTGAGTATAACAGAACTCATTTAGCAGGCAGAAACCCGAGAAACAACCATCCGGAAATCAGTTTCTGGTGACCTTTGGCTCTGTTAGACACCCTCCCTATTGAATCCATTTGTTACCAGGACTGAGACTGCAGTACCTATGGCTTCCACTAGATGTCAGCAGTCTATATATAAAGACTCAGAGAGATTGGAGTAAACACAACGAATAGGTACAGGAAATGGTCAAGGTAGCTCAGATGTCAACAAGTTTTCTCGGGCGCGAGTCTGGCTGGAGCGCCCCACTTTATTTTACTTATATAAGGTATAGGTGACCATCCGAGTGAAATATTATCGCTAATATTCATAAAAGGATAGCTAAGGATGCATTTTAACTGGTATTTGATTTGTTTAGGAAAAGTTTATAGGTATATTTGAAAGCGTTCTCTTCACGTTTCAATGGGCGATTCGACGTTTGATTTTCTGAACATAACGTGCCAACCAAACGGAAATTTATGGATATAATAAATGACTTTTTCTAACAAAAGAACCATTGGATGTCTTCGTTGAACACTTGGGAAGCCCTCAGCAGAAGTTCTTCAAAAGGTAAGGGATTTGTTTTCGCTGTGAAATGTGTTTTGTGTGAACCGCGATGTTTTATGAATTTATGCTAATGTAAAAAAATATTGGAGGTGCTACCCTCAAACAATCAAATGTTGTGCTTTCGCCGTAAAGCCTTTTTGAAATCTGACAACGCTGTGATATTGCCAAGAAGCAGAGCTTTTGATGACTATGCAACACTTGTATATTGATGAATGTTTAATAATTCAACTTTTGGATATTGAATTTGGCACCTTGCATTTCACCGGGTAGTGTCGGGAGTGGGCGCCCCACCACTCCGTAAGTAGTTAACGCAGGGAAACTTAAATCAGTGTTACCTAATTTCTGTCAGCATGTTAAATGTGCAATCAGATGAAAAACAATTCAAGACTACCTTTACTCCACACACAGAGATGTGTACAAAGCTCTCCCTTGCCCTCCATTTGGCAAATCTGACCATAATTCTATCCTCCTGATTACTGCTTACAAGCTAAAATTAAAGCAGGAAGCACCAGTGACTCGGTCTATAAAAAAAGTGGTCAGATGAAGCAGATGCTAAACTACAGGACTGCTTTGCTAGCACAGACTGAAATATGTTCCGGGATTCTTCCGATGGCATTGAGGAGTACACCACAGCAGTCACAGGCTTTATCAATAAGTGCATTGAGGACGTCGTCCCCACAGTGACCGTACATACATACCCCAACCAGAAGCCATGGATTACAGGCAACATTTGCACTGAGCTAAAGGGTAGAGCAGCTGCTTTCAAGGAGCGGGAATCTAACCCAGAAGCTGACAAGAAATCCCGCTATGCCATCCGACGAACCATCAAACATGCAAAGTGTCAATACAGGACTAATATCGAATCGTACTAGACCGTCTCTGACGCTCGTCGGATGTGGCAGGTCTTGCAAACTATTACAGACTATAAAGGGAATCACAGTCGAGAGCTGCCCAGTGACACGAGCTTACCAGACGAGCTTAATAACTTCTATGCTTGCTTTGAGGCAAGTAAACCTGAAACATGCATGAGAGCATCAGCTGTTCCGGATGATTTTGTGATCACGCTCTCCGCAGCCGATGTGAGTAAGACTTTCAAACAGGTCAACATTCACAAGGCCGCAGGGCCAGACGGATTACCAGGACGTGTGCTCCGAGCATGCACTGACCAACTGGCAAGTGTCTTCACTGACATTTTCAACCTCTCCCTGTCTGAGTCTGTAATACCAACATGTTTCAAGCAGACCACCATAGTCCCTGTGCTCAAGAACACTAAGGTAACCTGCCTAAATGACTACCGACCCGTAGCACTCACGTTTGTAGCCATGAAATGCTTTGAAAGGCTGGTCATTGCTCACATCAACACCATTATCCCAGAAACCCTAGACCCACTCCAATTTGCATACCGCAACAACAGATCCACAGATGATGCAATCTCTATTGCACTCCACACTACCCTCTCACACCTGGACAAAAGGAACAGCTATGTGAGACTGCTATTCATTGACTACAGCTCAGCATTCAACACCATAGTGCCCTCAAAGCTCATCACTAAGCTAAGGACCCTGGGACTAAACACCTCCCTCTGCAACTGGATCCTGGACTTCCTGATGGGCCGCCCCCAGGTGGTAAGGGTAGGTAACAACACATCCGCCATGCTGATCCTCAATACGGGGGCCCCTCAGGGGTGCGTGCTCAGTCTCCTCCTGTACTCCCTGTTCACGCATGACTGCACGGCCAGGCATGACTCCAACACCATCATTAAGTTTGCCGATGACACAACAGTGGTAGGCCTAATCACCGACAACGAGGAGGCCAAGGTGGCGAGACACGGTAGTGATGACACCATAGGCCTTGTTGATCTCTGCACTCTTTCCAGCAGACTTGGGGTCCAACATGTACGCTGCGGCGTGTATGGGCTCCAGGCAGAAGTATTCACGCTTTTTGATGTATTTCAGAACTGCAGTTTCCTCTGCTTGGAGCAACAGTGAAGTGGGCATGGCAGAACGGATTTCTTCTCTTACATCTGCAAGCAGAGTCTGAACATCAGACAGGATGGCATTGTCTCCCTCAATCCATGCAATGGATACTGCTGTAGGTTTCAGGCTGCTTAACACTCTCTCCCAAAATACATTATCCAGGAGGATCCTCTTGATGGGGCGGTCCATATCGGCAGACTGTGATATGGCCATTTCTTGGAGAGACTCCTTCCCCTCCAGGAGACTGTCAAACATGATGACAACACGACCCCAATCGGTGTTGCTGGGGAGCTTCAATGTGGTGCTCGTATTCTTCTCACTTTGCTTGTTGAGGAAGATTGCTGCTATAACCCTTCACATTCCTAACCATTTCCTTTGCTCTCTTGTAGAGTGTATCCATTGTTTTCAGTGCCATGATGTCCATGCGGAGCAGATTCAATGCATGAGCAGCACAGCCAATGGGTAGGACTCCCCCACTTTAGACCAAGCAGCCTTCATGTTCGCAGCATTGTCTGTCACCATTGCAAATACCTACTGTGGTCCAAGATCATTGATGACTGCCTTCAGCTCATCTGCAATGTAGAGACCAGTGTGTCTGTTGTCCTTTGCTATTTTTTTATATTGGTTGAGGGGTGGAGATGATGTAGTTAATTATTCCTTGCCCACAAACATTCGACCACCCATCAGAGAGGATTGCAATACAGTCTGCTTTCTCTATGATTTGCTTGACCTTCACTTGAACTCTGTTGAACTCTGTGTCCAGCAAATGAGTAGATAAAACATGTCTGGTTGGAGGGGTGTATCCTGGGCAAAGAACATTCAGAAATCTCTTCCAATACACATTGCGTGTGAGCATCAGAGGTGAACCAGTTGCATACATAGCTCGAGCAAGACGTTCATCAGCATTTCTCTGACTACGTTCCTCCATTGAGTCAAAACCTTCTGAATCCAGGAGAACCATGAGCTGTTGCTATCGATAAGGTGTCTGATTCATCATTTTCACCTTAACTAGAAGTAAAGGGACTTTGTCAGAGGTTGCTTTGTTGTGAGCGCTGAGGGAACTTTATTTACTTGGCCAGATGATTCTGCCTCTTTGTTGCATTCTTCTTCCTTCTGCATTAGCTGCAGTGAAATGTCTTCACAGATCAGATAGTGCCCGTGGCATTTTCTTGTCAAGATTAGAAAAAAATTGTAAAAAAAAATAAATAAATACAATTCCATGTACAGATAAATAGTAAAGCAGTTATATTAAACAACTCCTTTGTAAGATAAATGTTTTCAAATGAAACATGTATGGAAACAGGTGAATTAACATTCCTAGGTTAGCAGGCTCAAGCAAGCTAAAACCCACATGGTAGCAGAAACTAACTAGCAGAAATTGTTAACAAGTTAGAAATGATTTAAACACACTTTGCTATAGGCTACTATTTACTAGTTAACAAAAAATTATGTATGTCATATAAAATATATTCACCCCACCCAGTATTGTCATCAAAACTTACCAGAAAGCATGTAGTCCCTGGCTCAGACCGTGTAGTAGTGTGGGCTCAATAGCATCTCATTAGTGTGAAGATCTTGAGAATCAGCTGTACATGTGATGGAAGAGTGCACTGCACATGTGATGGAAGAAAGCACTGTGCATGCAGAGGGTTGCAATTCCATTTAATTGGGGATAGTTTAACCAAAATATTCCACAAGACGTAGAATTGCCTTATGTGTATCCCACAAAAAAGCTTCACTGTTATAAGGTAACTTATTTGATGAATTTAAGCAAAATTCCCAAAATCCCACTATTAACTTCCCATTACATTTTTGAAATTTACTGAAAAGTTTCTGACCCTTTGCAACCCTACTTGTAAAAATGTTCACTACATTATACTAACTCTGACAATAACAAAGGGGCTGAAGTCTACAGTACATCATCCCATATTACAGTACACTCCATTAGTAGTTAACTTCCATTAACTTCCATTCGCCCGCTGAGTGTGTGTGTTGCACCTGGAACTAAGGCCAGTCAGTGGTCAACCCCGGTATGTGGGTGTTCTTCCATCAGTGAGCGATGAGATGAAGAAAGATCATCCACACACACACTCCTAGCAACAGTATGACTCTAGGTGTAGCCTACCTCTCATTGTTGGTGACATCCATTGTGGATCATTGCGGATCCTCTTCCTCTCCTCCTCCTGTGATTGGTCAAAGATAGACTTAATTTACTCCATGTAGCCTGGGGTGTAGTGGGTCACCTCCTCCAGAGCCTTCTCAAAGCGCGCTCACACCTGGGGGTGTCGCATTGGCGGGAGACGTACAAGTCATTACACACACTTATGTACATACACTGCGCTAAAATATAAACGCAACATACAACAATTTCAAAGATTGTACTGGTACAGTTAATATAAGAAAATCAGTAAATTTCAATAAATTCATTAGGCCTTAATATATGGATTTCTCACGACTGGGAATACAGATACAGTTGCAGTCGGAAGTTTACATACACCTTAGCCAAATACATTTAAACTCAGTTTTTCACAATTCCTGACATTTAATCCTAGTAGAAATTCCCTGTCTTAGGTCAGTTAGGATCACCACTTTATTTTAAGAATGTGAAATGTCATAATAATAGTAGAGAGGATGATTTATTTAAGCTTTTATTTCTTTCATCACATTCCCAGTGGGTCAGAAGTGTACATACACTCAATTAGTATTTGGTGGCATTGCCTTTAAATTGTTTAACTTGGGTCAAATGTTTCGGGTAGCCTTCCACAAGCTTTCCACAATAAGTTAGGTGAATTTTGGCCCATTCCTCCTGACAGAGCTGGTGTAACTTAGTCAGGTTTGTAGGCATCCTTGCTCGCACATGCTTTTCAGTTCTGCCCACAATTTTTCGGTAGGATTGAGGTCAGGGCTTTGTGATGGCCACTCCAATACCTTGACTTTGTTGTCCTTAAGCCTCTCTCATCGTCACTCAACGCCTAGGTTTACCTCCACTGTACTCACATCATACCATACCATTGTCTCTACATTATGCCCTGAATCTATTCTACCACGCCCAGAAATATGCTCCTTTTATTCTCTGTCCCCAACGCACTAGACGACCAGTTCTTATACCCTTTAGCCGTACCCTTATCTACTCCTCCTCTGTTCCTCTGGTGATGTAGAGGTTAACCCAGGCCCTGTAGACCCAGTTCCACTCCTATTCCCCAGGCGCTATCATTTGTTGACTTCTGTAACCGTAAAAGCCTTGGTTTCATGCATTTTAACATCAGAAGCCTCCTCCCTAAGTTTGTTTTATTCACTGCTTTAGCACACTCCGCCATCCCTGATGTCCTAGCTGTGTCTGAATCCTGGCTTAGGAAGGCCACCAAAAATTCTGAAATTTCCATCCTCAACGCCAACATTTTCCGCCAAGATAGAACTGCCAAAGGGGGTGGAGTTGCAACCTACTGCAGAGATAGCCTGCAGAGTTCTGTCATGCTATCCAGGTCTGTGCCCAAACAGTTCGAGCTTATACTTTTAAAAATCCACCTTTCCAGAAACAAGTCTCTCACTGTTGCTGCTTGTTATAGACCCCCCTCAGCCCCCAGCTGTGCCCTGGACACCATATGTGAATTAATTGCCCCCATTTATCTTCAGAGTTTGTACTGTTAAGTGACCTAAACTGGGATATGCTTAACACCCCAGCCGTCCTACAATCTAAGCTAAATGCCCTCAAATCTCACACACATTATCAAGGAACCTACCAGGTACAACCCTAAATCCGAAAACACGGGCACCCTCATAGATATCATCCTGACCAGCCTGCCCTCTAAACACACCTCTGCTGTCTTCAACCACAATCTCAGCGATCACTGCCTAATTGCCTGCGTCCTTAATGGGTCCGGGGTCAAACGATCCCTAAAACACTTCAGCGAGCAGGCCTTTCTAATCGACCTGGCCCGGGTATCCTGGAAGGATATTGACCTCATTCCGTCAGTAGAGGATGCCTGGTTATTCTTTAAATGTGCTTTCCTCACCATCTTAAATAAGCATGCCCCATTCAGTAAAAAAAAAACTAAGAACAGATATAGCCCTTGGTTCACTCCAGACTTGACTGCCCTTGACCAGCACAAAAACATCCTGTGGCGTACTGCATTAGCATCGAATAGCCCCCGCGATATGCAACTTTCAGGGAAGTTAGGAACAAAGGCTAGCTTTTTCAAACCGAAATTTGCATCCTTTAGCACAAACTCCAAAAAGTTCTGGGACACTGTAAAGTCCATGGAGAATAAGAGCACCTCCTCCCAGCTGCCTACTGCACTGAGGCTCGGAAACACTGTCACCACAGATAAATCTATGATAATCTAAAATTATAAAAAGCATTTTTCTACGGCTGGCCTTGCTTTCCACCTGGCTACCCCTACCCCGGTCAACAGCTCTGCACCCCCCACAGCCCCCTCTGGTCAACATAGCAACATAGCAACACCCACCCGTAGCACGCGCTCCAGCAGGTATATTTCATTGGTCATCCCCAAAGCCAACTCCTACTTTGGCTGCCTTTCCTTCCAGTTCTCTGCTGCTAATGACTGGAATGAATTGCAAAAAAAAAATCACTGAAGCTGGAGTCTTATATCTCCCTCACTAACTTTAAGCATCAGCTGTCAGAGCAGCTGTGCCTCATCCCCGTATTGTTATTTTTTTTGCACCCCAGTATCTCTACTTGCACATTCATCTTCTGCACATCTATCACTTCAGTGCTGAGTGGCCATTCAGGTTATGTCGATATAGGACTAGTTTTAATGTGGATATAGATACTTTTGTACCTGTTTCCTTCAGCATCTTCACAAGGTCTTTTGCTGTTGTTCTGGGATTTATTTGCACTTTTCGCACCAAAATATGTTCATCTCTAGGAGACAGTCTCCTTCCTGAGCGGTATGATGGCTGCGTGGTCCCATGGTGTTTATACTTGCGTACTATTGTTTGTACAAATGAACGAGGTACCTTCAGGCGTTTGGAAATTGCTCCCAAGGATGAACTAAACTTGTGGAGGTCTCCAATTTTGGCTGATTTCTTTTGATTTTCCCAATATTGTCAAGCAAAGAGGCACTGAGTTTGAAGGTAGGCCTTGAAATACATCCACAGGTACACCTCCAATTGGCTCAAATTATGTCAATTAGCCTATCAGAAGGTTCTAAAGCCATGACATCATTTTCTGGAATTTTCCAAGCTGTTTAAAGGCACAGTCAACTTAGTGTATGTAAACTTCTGACCCACTGGAATTGTGATACAGTGAATTATAAGTGACATAATCTGTCTGTAAACAATTGTTGGAAAATGTACTTGTGTCATGCACAAAGTAGATGTCCTAACCGACTTGCCAAATCTATAGTTTGTTAACAAGAAATTTGTGGAGTGGTTGAAAAATGAGTTTTAATGACTCCAACCTAAGTGTATGTAAACTTCCGACTTCAACTGTATGTGTCTGTTCGCCACAGTTAAGTAAAAAAAAAGGTAGGGGTGTGGATCAGAAAACCAGTCAGTGTCTCGTGTGACAACCATTTGCCTCATGCAGCGTGACACATCTCCTTTGCATGGAGTTGATCATGTATCTGGTGTGACAACCATTTGCCTCATGCAGCACAACACATCTCCTTCCCAATGGCTGTGTGAAGCTCCTCTTCAATGGCTGTGTGAAGTTGCTGGATATTGGCGGAACTGGAACACACTGTCTTACACGTCGATCCAGAGCATCCCAAACATGTTCAATGGGTGACATGTCTGGTGAGTATGCAGGCCATGGAAGAACTAGGACATTTTCAGCTTCCAGGAATTCCCTTGCTACATGAGACCTTGCATTATCAAACTGAAACATGAGGTGATGGTGGTGGATATATGGCACGACAATGGGCCTCAGGATCTCGTCGCGGTATCTATGTACATTCAAATTGCCATTGATAAAATGCAATTGTGTTCGTTGTCCATAGCTTATGCCTCCTAATAGCTTAACCCCACCGCCACCATGGGACACTCTGTCCGCAACGTTGACATCAGCAAATCGTTCACCCACACGACGCCGTACACGCCATCTGCCTGGTACAGTTGAAACTGGGATTCATCCGTGAAGAGCACACTTCTCCAGCGTGCCAGTGGCCATAGAATGTGAACAATTTCCCACTGAAGTTGGTTACGACGCCAAACTACATTCTTGTGACAAGCATTTAGATGAGCTGGTTTTTGACAGTTTGTGTAGAAATTCTTCGGTTGTGCAAACCCACAGCTAAATCAGCTGTCCGGTTGCTTGATATTGGTTGGTCTCAGACGATCCCACAGGTGAAGAAGCCAGATTTGGAGGTCCTGTTCTTTGGTTGCGAGGCTGGTACTGCCAAATTCTCTAAAATGACGTTTGAGGCGGCTTATGGTAGAGAAATTAACATAACATTTTCTGCCAACAGCTCTTGTGGACATTCCTGCAGTCAGCATGCCATCGCAGGCTCTCTGTGGAATTATGTTGTGTGACAACACATTTAGGAGTCCTGTAGGCACAAGGTGCACCTGATCATGCTGTCAGCTTCTTGATATGCC
The DNA here is from genome assembly GCA_003317085.1 of Hucho hucho. NCBI lineage: Eukaryota > Metazoa > Chordata > Actinopteri > Salmoniformes > Salmonidae > Hucho > Hucho hucho. The sequence goes on along the minus strand of QNTS01000870.1, from coordinate 400,824 downwards.
ACAGTGGGGTCAGTGGGGAACTGCAGTGGGGTCGCCAAAATGTAAAAATATACATACAGTGCATTCGGAAAGTGTTCAGACCCCTTACATTTTTCCACAGTGTTTTACATTACTACCTTATTTTAAAATGGATTAAATGAATTGTATTCTTTATCAATCTACACACAATACCCCATAATGATGAAGCAAAAGTTTTTTTTGTGTGTACAAATGTATAATAAAAAAAAATTGAAATATCTTATTTACATAAGTATTCGAAATTGAGCTCAGATGGATGCTGATTCCATGTATCATCCTTGAGATGTTTTTACAACTTGATTGGAGTCCACCTGTGGTAAATTAAATGGATTGAACATGATTTGGAAAGGCACACATCTGTCTATTTAAGGTCCCACATTTGATAGTGCATATCAGAGCAAAAACCAAGCCATGAGGTCATAGGAATTGTCCGTAGAGCTCCGAGACAGGATTGTGTCGAGGCACAGATCTGGGGGAGGGTACCAAAAAATGTCTGCAGCATTCAAGATCCCTAAGAACACAGAAGCCTCCATCATTCTTAAAAGGATCTGCCCCTTTTTTTCAATTTTCACCTAAAATGACATATAACACAATAGATCTGGTAAAAGATAATACAAAGAAAAAAAAACGTTTTATTTTTTTTGTACCATCATCTTTGAAATGCTAGAGAAAGGCCATAATGTATTATTCCATCTAGGTGCAATTTAGATTTTGGCCACTACATAGCAGCAGTATATGTGCAAAGTTTTAGACTGATCCAATGAACCATTGCATTTCTGTTCAAAATGTTGTGTCAAGACTGCCCAAATGTGCCTAATTTGTTTATTAATAACTTTTCATGTTCAAAATTGTGCACTCTCCTCAAACAATAGCATGGTATTCTGTCACTGTAATAGCTACTGTAAATTGGACAGTGCAGTTAGATTAAATGGAAGAAGTTTGGAACCACCAAGACTCTTCCTAGAGCTGGAAGCCCGGCCAATCGGTGGAGAAGGGCCTTGGGTCAGGGACGTGACCAAGATCCAATGGTCACTCTTGACAGAGCTCTTGAGTTCCTCTGTGGAGATGGGAGAACCTTCCAGAAGGACAACCATCTCTGCAGCTCTCCACCAATCAGGCCTGTATGGTACAGTGGCCAGACGGAAGTCTCTCCTCAGTAAAAGGCACATTACAGCCCGCTTGGAGTTTGCCAACAGGCACCTGAAGGACTCTCAGACCATGAGAAACAAGATTATCTGGTCTGATGAAACCAAGATTGAACTATTTGGCCTGAAGGCCAAGCGTCACGTCTGGAAGAAACCTGGCACCATTCCTACAGTGAAGCATGGGGGTGGCAACATCATGCTGTGTGGATGTTTTTCAGCGGCATGAACTGGTAGACTTGTCAGGATTGAGGGAAAGATGAACAGAGCAAAGTACAGAGAGATCCTTGATGAAAACCTACTCCAGAGCGCTCAGGACCTCAGACTGTGGCAAAGGTTCACCTTCCAACAGGACAATGACCCTAAGCACACAGCCAAAACAATGCAGGAGTGGCCTTGGGATAAGTCTCTGAATGTCCTTGAGTGGCCCAGCAAGAAACCAGACTTGAACCCGATCAAACATCTCTGGCGAGACCTGAAATAAGAATGGGAGACACGGGCCTCCCGAGTGGTGCAGCAGTCTAAGGCACTGCAGTGCTTGAGGCATCACTACAGACCCGGGTTCGATCCCAGGCTGTGTCACAGCCGACCGTGACCAGGAGACCCATGAGGCGGCGCACAATTGGCCCAGCATCGTCCAGGTTAGGGGAGGGGTTACCTTTTCCCATCACGCTCTAACGACTACTTGTGGCGGGCCGGGTGTCTGCAAGCTGACTTCGGTCACCAGCTGGACGGTGTTTCCTCCGAACACATTGGTGCATCTGGCTTCAGGGTTAAGCGAGCAGTGTGTCAAGAAGCAATGCGGCTTGGCAGGGTAGTGTTTTGGAGGACGCATGGCTCTCGACCTTCACCTCTCCCGAGTCCATAGGGGAGTTGCAGCTATGGGACAAGACTTTAACTACCAATTGGATATCACGAAATTGGGGTAAAAATAATGGGAGAAACTCCTCAAATACAGGTGTGCCAAGCTTGTAGCATCATACCCAAGAAGACTCAATGCTGTAATTGCTGCCAAAGGTGCTTCAACAAAGTACTGAGTAAAGGGTCTGAATACTTATGTAAATGTGATATTTCAGTATTTTTGTTTTATACATTTGCAAATGTATTAAAAATAAAAAACTGAAATATCACATTTACAAAAGTTTCTAAAAAGCAGTTTTTGCTTTGTCATTATGGGGTATTGTGTGTAGATTGATGGGGGGTAATTATTTAATCCATTTTAGAACAAGGCTGTAATGTAACAAAATGTGGAAAAGTAATTTTTTAATAAAATATAAAGAGTACAATTGTATATACAAATTGTCTTTTTTTTTTTCAAAAAAGCCTTTTTGAAATCTGACAACGCTGTGATATTGCCAAGAAGCAGAGCTTTTGATGACTATGCAACACTTGTATATTGATGAATGTTTAATAATTCAACTTTTGGATTTTGAATTTGGCGCCTTACATTTCACCGGGTAGTGTCGGGATCGGCCCGCTAGCGCGCCGCTACTCCCTAAGTAGTTAAAGTCCCCTGCTACAATAAATGCAGCCTTAGGATATGTGGTTTCCAGTTTGCACAAAGTCCAGTGTAATTCCTTGAGGACCGTCGTGGTATCGGCTTGAGGGGGAATATACACGCCTGTGACAATAACCACAGAGATTTCTCTTTGGAGGTAATATGATCGGCATTGGATTGCGAGGTATTCTAGGTCGGGTGAAAAAAAATTAGTTATTATACGTTACTACAATCACACCATGAGTAGTTAATCATGAAACAAACACCTTGGCCTTTCTGCTTCCCGGAGAGTTCTTTATTTGTACCTGCGCAATGTACTGAGAACCCAGCTGGCTGTGTGGATGGAGACAGTATATCCGGAGAGAGCCGGATTCTGTGAAACAGAGTATGTTAGTCTCTCTGGAAGAAGATCCTCGCCCTGAGCTCATCTACCAGGGACTGACATTAGCAAGTAATATACTTGGAAGCGGCAGAAAAGCGAATACCTCTTCTCTGCCGGCTGTGTCTTAGAGCAGCCTCTGGGATAAGTTCAATTGCCTTGGGGGGTACAAACAAAGGATCAAATTTTGGAAAGTCGTGTTTCTGGTCGGAGTTGCCGTTGCTCTGATATTCAAAAGTTATTTCTGGGCTAATAACGTAAGAAATAACAAAAAAAAATTGCTTAAGCACCATCTCTTATTAGTTTGAGCATCCAGAACAAATTTCAGCCCTTCCTTCTTATGCATTAATTCAGTACATTCCTTCCTCAATGCAATTTTCTTCATGCCATTTTAATCAACATTTTCACTGACTGATCAACAGTCAAGTTAATGTTCAGTGTGTTCCCAAAAATCTGGACCCAGTAAGCAAAATCACACTTAAAAGAGGGATCCCGAGTGGCGCAGCAGTCTAAGGCACTGCATCTTAGTGCAAGAGGTGTCACTATAGTACTTGGTTCAAATCCAGGCTGTATCACATCTGTCTGTGATTGTGAGTCCCATAGGGCGCCCCTCAATTGGCCCAGCGTTGTCTGGGTTTGGCCAGAGTAGGCCGTCATTGTAAATAAGAATTTGTTCTTACTGACTTGCCTAGTTAAACAAAGGTGAAATAAAAGTTCTGAATCAATGTTGAAAAGACTTTCTCAACTTTTAGTAAAGTAATGCACTGCTGTGCTCTACAGTGGTTCTCAGACCTCTCTTCGGGGACCCCCAAACGTTTCACAATTTTGCTGTAGCGCTGAACTAGTTTTTAATTTTAGTCATTTAGCAGACACTCTTATCCAGAGAGATTCAAGAGCTTGAGGATGAGTTGACAAGTTTAATCAGGTGTGCTTGCTCTGGAATAGATCAATTGCATTATCATGACACAAGGCGAGACCCAGATGCAGACACAGGAGGCAGATGGTTGGAGTCTAACAATGTTTATTAATCCAAAAGGAGTAGGCAAGAGAATGGTCATGGACAGGCAAAAGTTCAAAACCAGATCAGAGTCCAGGAGGTACAGAGTGGCAGACAGGCACGTGGTCAAGGCAGGCAGAAAGGTCAGGCAGGCGGGTACAGAGTCCATAAACAGGCAAGGGTCAAAATCGGGAGGACAAGTAAAAGGAAAATAGCGAAAAGCAGGCGAACAGGAAAAACGCTGGTTGACTTGGAAAACATACAAGACGAACTGGCACAGAGAGACAGGAAACACAGGGATAAATATACTTAATCGACACCTGGAGGGGGTGGAGACAATCACAGGGACAGGTGAAACAGATCAGGGCGTGACATGCATGGAATGGGGACTGAACCAAATCTAAACCAAACATAGATGTCTATGTTTGGGCCAAATCAAGGCCAGTCTGGATCAGACCAAATCTGAACCAAAAATAGACGCCTATGATTGGTTCAGATTTGGTCCTGACCAAAAATCGAAGTCCGTGGACGAGATTCCCTTTTTTACTATTTTCTACATTGTAGAGTAATAATGAAGACATCAAAACTATGAAATAACAGATATGGAATCAGATAGTAACCAAAAATGTGTTAACTACTCACCGACACTACCCGGTGAAATGCAAGGCGCCAAATTCAAAATCCAAAAGTTGAATTATTAAACATTCATCAATATACAAGTGTTGCATAGTCATCAAAAGCTCTGCTTCTTGGCAATATCACAGCGTTGTCAGATTTCAAAAAGGCTTTGCGGCGAAAGCACAACATTTGATTGTTTGAGGGTAGCACCTCCAATATTTTCTATTAGCATAAATTCATAAACCATCGCGGTTCACACAAAACACATTTCACAGAGAAAACAAATCCCTTACCTTTTGAAGAACTTCTGCTGAGGGCTTCCCAAGTGTTCAACGAAGACATCCAATGGTTCTTTTGTTAGAAAAAGTCATTTATTATATCCATAAATCTCTGTTTGGTTGGCGCATTATGTTCATAAAATACAGCGTCCACTCGCCCATTGAACTGTGAAGAGAACTCGTTCAACCTATACCTATACACTTGTCCAAGAACAATCAAACATCATTGATAATGTATCCTTAGGAACACTTTTATGTATATTTACTATAATATTTCAACCGGATTATAAACTGGACGATAGGAAAGGAAAAAACCACAGCGCGCGCGAGCCCGTGAACGCGCATCCTCTTCTGTTTACATCCGATGACCACTTCGAAATTCTTCTTCTATTACCATTCAGAGCAACTAAACATCATCAAACACTGTCTAGAGACTGTTGACATCCAGTGGAAGCAATAGGTACTGCAATCTTACTCCCATATATGTCTGTTTTCAATAGGGAGGGGTTCAAAATGAGGCAATGTGTCAAAAACACTTTTTCCAGGACAGAAATTCCTCGGGTTTTCGCCTGTTATATCAGTTCTGTTATACTCACAGACAATATTTTAACACTCTTAGAAACTTCAGAGTGTTTCCTATCCTACATAAGGGCCACGGATGGAATTTGCTGTATGTTTGATGAGAAACTGCATATTGCAAATGTACGGTCCCTTACTAGACGTCTGAAAATGTTTCTAAAATAGGCCAACGGCATCGGGCCGTGCCCCAGGGCCAGATTTTCCAGGAAGTCATCAAACGAAGTTTCTCGGACATTCGGTGTCCGTTTAATAAAACAAATATCATTTTTGTCATTTTTCCGCCCTTCAGGTTAATCCCACCAGATGGCGAATGGCTTCTTATTGCAAATGTACAAAACATACACCTAATTGACCTGGATTTTTCTCCTAAATGGAAAAGACTTCGAAGACGAAACTTGGTGGGCATGGGTTTGGCCAAATGGGCTGTTGGCCCCGAAACAGGATGGCGTCAGGGACTCACGGTTTTTGAGTTAAGGCCCATTTTCTGGGATTAAAGGTGAAAAATGGAAATAGAGCGCTAATTTGACAGCTTCACGTCAAAGTACATGAACCTACGGTGTAAGGAAAAAAAGAACCAGACATTTATCTGTTTTAATTTTCGATAAATCGTAAAATGTACAATTCGTAATGTGGAGAAAAATATTTTTTTTTCCCAAAAAAGTTATGGATCCAGTTGCGGCGTGTTCAGACGAATCCGTTAACGTGGGTTTCGGATCTCTATGTGATTTCTGTGATTTTCTGTGATTTTCTGAAATCACACACACGTACAGTCAATGGGGAATGACACAGTGAGGGGCTTACAGACAGACACTGCCTGCAATAGTTACTTTTGTTCAAACTATCAAAGAACCGTCAGACCTAGAGCTCTGAAACTTTAGAAACCCATTCTAGACCTTTAGTCGATAGTGCACGGTGAGTTACGAGGCTCTAGAAGGTTCTCAGGCCGAGAAACAGCCTCGTACATTTGCAATATTTTCAATTCATTTTTACATCGCGAAAATGACAACATTTATAAAAGTCTCAGAGTCACAAGGTTAGGTGCATTAGAACCGCCTCGGCCCATAGAGACGGACCCTAACGTTTCTGTCCGATAGCTCATTCAAGGACCCCATAGCAACGCCCGGAAAACGTGGATTTTCAGCACCAATTAAGGTCGCTGCTCGGGCTCCGAATGACCTATCGAGCCAAAACTCGGGATTCGGGGTCGCCTCAGCTAGGCCGACACATAACGTCGGAACTGGACCCGCAACTAGAACGTAACTAGGTGTTTTACGTTTTTATTATAGTGACTTGATGGCAGACTTTTGTCCATTTGCAATAAGTTAAAACCGTTGAGCCCGGCCATCCTGAGTTCAACGGGCCAGTCAATTTGGGCATTCCTGCAGTATTTTAGAGCTTGTCATATTCGTGATGTTAACAGCCCATTGAAACATATTGCAAATGTACTGTACATTTGCAATATGTTTCACTGTACATTTGCAATATGTTTCAATGGGCTTTTAACATCACGAATTTGACATGTTGAAATCAACACCAACGAGCGATGGAGAGGTACCACTATAAATCCTGGCCATCCAGAGATCAACGGGCAGTCAATTGGCCATTCCTGCAGTATTTTAGAGCTTGTCATATTCGTGATGTTAACAGCCATTGAAACATATTGCAAATGTACTGTACAGTTGCACGGCCATACAAAGCAATGGAAGAGAGTGTGGACACTTTATTTTTTTTTGAAAAACTCCATAAATGAGCAGGGGCTTCTCCCACTTACTTAGGGCCGTAGTGGGATACTCCCAAAAAGATCCTGGACCAGGAGCAGCCCTCTAAAGTCATTTAAAACCATTTTGAAAATATGGACCTGGTAACCCGGGGAAAAAACCACCAGTTGCACAGCCATTCAAAGCAATGGAGGAAAGTGTGGACTTCTCCCACTGACTTAGGGCCACCGTGGGATGCTCCCATACGGATCCTGGAGGCACTGCACCCCCCTAAATGCATTTTTGACAAAATAAGCTTTCCGTTTTTGACATGCTGAAATCAACACCAACGAGCGATGGAGAGGTACCACTATCAATCCTGGCCATCCTGAGATCAACGGGCAGTCAATTGGGCATTCCTGCAGTATTTTAGAGCTTGTCATATTCGTGATGTTAAAAGCCCATTGAAACATATTGCAAATGTACNTCTCTCTCATCAAACATGACAAATAGACCCTATAGGATGATTCAGGGCTTAACATAGTGATATATATCATTTTGTCAGTTTAAATGCCATTTGGACATTGCTCACTGACTTTTGGGTTCGGAAGCAGACTTCCTATGATCATATATGTAAATGGACATAACATCATGATTTGGCACTTTCAATACTTTTGTATGGAATCTTATGGCATTTGTACATTTCTTATGCCATTTGGACATGGTTCATTGACTTTTGACTTCCTATGGTAACATATTGCAAATGGACAAAACATATGCCATTTGGACATTGACTTTTGACTTCCTATGGTAACATATTGCAAATGGACAAAATATAGGCCTTATGGACAATAAAGTTAATAAAACTAAATCAATAAAATGAGACAAAGGTATGTTTATACATATCTTATATACGTGTTATTATCAAAAAAATCGAAAGAATCGCGAAAAACAGTCCAGAAAGCACTTTTTTAGGGGGTGTAGGTATTTTGATATTTTTTTTTGAAATGTCAAAATTTGACCCTTGGGTCTTGACTTCATGTACATATGCAATATGAATTGCCCCATTGGAGCGCGCTCGCCTCCTATAGTAATTTTGAGTTATTACATTTGGCATTTGCCTTATGCCATTTGCCATAAGTTTTGATTGATCTGCTGTCCATTTGGACACTCTTTTCCATCGTGTGTATGTTTCGTCCAATGGCAATATGTTGCCATTCATTTTTGTCCATTTCATGGGGGTCTTCCCTTACCAATAGTACTAATTATGTGCATATCCTATTTTCTGGGCCTGAGTGGAAGGCATTTTACTTTGGGAACGCCAGACTCTCCAAAACCGTCACCTCGGGTGCCGCTCCCTAAGAAGTTAAACAAATCAGAAAATATTTGATATTTGATATTCTTCAAGGTAGCCACTCTTTGCCTTGATGACAGCTTTGCACACTCTTGCCATTCTATCAACCAGCTTCATTAGGTAGTCTCCTGGAATGCTTTTCCAACAGTCTTGAAGGAGTTCCCACATATGCTGAGCACTTGTTGGTTGCTTTTCCTTTACTCTGCGGTCCAACTCATCCCAAACCATCTCAGTTGGGTTGAGGTCGGGTGATTGTGGAGGCCAGGTCATCTGATGCAGCACTCCATCACTCTTCTTCTTGGTCAAATAGCCCTTACACCGCCTGTAGATGTGTTTTGGGTCATTGTCCTTTTGAAAAACAAATGATAGTCTCACTAAGCGCAAACCAGATATGATCGCGTATTGCTGCAGAATGCTGTGGTAGCCATGCTGGTTAAGTGTGCCTTGAATTCTAAATATATCACTTAGTGTCACCAGCAAAGCACCCCCACACCATCACACTTCCTCCTCCATGCTTCAAGCTGGGAACCACACATGCGGAGATCATCCGTTCACCTACTCTGCGTCTCACAAAGATACAGCGGTTGGAACCAAAAATCTCTAATTTGACTCATCAGACCAAAGGACAGATTTCCCCTGGTCTAATGTCCATTGCTTGTGTTTCTTGGCCCAAGCAATCTATTCTTCTTATTGGTGTCCTTTAGTGGTTTCCTTGCAGCAATTCGACCATGAAGGCCTGATTCACACAGTCTCCTCTGAACAGTTAATGTTGAGATTGTGTCTGTTCCTTGAACTCTGTGAATCATTTATTTGGGCTGCAATCTGAATTGCAATTAATTCCAGATTTCTGAGGCTGGTAACTCTAATGAACTTATCCTCTGCAGCAGAGGTAACTCTGGGTCTTCCTTTCCTGTGGTGGTCCTCATGAGAGCCAGTTTCATCATAGTGCTTGATGGTTTTTTCAACTTCACTTGAAGAAACCTTCAAAGTTCTTGACATTTTCCAGATTGACTGACCTTCATGTCTTAAAGTAATGATGGACTATCATTTCTCTTTGCTTATTTGAGCTGTTCTTGCCATAATATGGACTTGGTCTTTTACCAAATAGGGCTATCTTCTGTATACCACCCCTACCTTGTCACAACACAACTGATTGGCTCAAACACATTAAGAAGGAAAGAAATTCCACAAATTAACTTTTACCAAGGCATACCTGTTAATTGAAAAGCATTCCGGGTGACTACCTCATGAAGCTGGTTGAGAGAATGCCAAGAGTGTGCAAAGCTGTCATCAAGGCAAATGGTGGCAACTTTGAGGAATCTCAAATGTAAATATATTTTGATTTGTTTAACACTTTTTGGGTCACTATATGATTCCATATGTGTTATTTCATAGTTTTGATGTCTTCACTATTATTCTACAATGTAAATAGAAAATAGTACAAATATAGAAAAACCCTTGAATGAGTAGGTGTGTCCAAACTTTTGACTGGTACTGTATATATAGTGTATTTATGTATTGTATTGTGCAGGGCACATTTGAAAAGGAGACCTAGGTCTCAATATGTCTTCCCTGGTAAAATAAAGGTAACAAAAAATATATAATTTGCCCATCAGTGGTGTGGAGAAGAACTCATTGTTATTTTTTAAACTGCTGATTGCTCTTTAAAGTTAAACTGTTTCTAATGTTCGCAAGTATGGCCCCGCCCAGTTTTAAAGCATTGTTTTTGTAAGGTGAAATGGAGCCCATTTTGACATTGCAATCACGTTGAAACTAAAACACAGGTGCGTGTTAAACCAGCAATATGCCTGCTCTGAGGGCGTAGTGGTGTGGTGAGGAGAGGTGGTTAGGTAAAAACGGTGTTCTACGTTTTCAATTGTTTTACGGAAACGTAACTTTTCACAAAGGCCCTCCCACTACACACTACCCCCATCAAACACCATTGTTGCTGAGTTTTTTTATGCGACCTTTACTGATACGGTACTAAACCAGTGCTGCGTTAGGCTAATGCTAACTGACAGTGCAATTGTCCCAAAATGTATTTTTCTCACTCCCTCTCTCTTATTCCCTCACGTCTCTCTCTAGTTGTCGGTTTGAGCTGCTCCATGGCAGTGTTCAGTCTGATGTGTTCGTGGGGGAGGTGCCCTCTCATATTGGCACACTGCTAGACTACAAGCATGGCCGTCTGTCCTTCTATAACACCCAGCGCGGCCAGCTGCTCGGGACCCTCGCCCACTGCTTCACCCAACCATGCCACCCTGTCCTGGGCATGGAGCAGCCAGGTAGCCTGAAAGTCAGCATGGCCCTGGAGGTGGCCGACTTCGCCAAGCACAGCTAGCCAAGCACCAGATCTTCCCTATGCAAGATATGTGATCATAAGTATCCATGGATTTAATATAAATCAATATTTATAAAGCTAGAACAGTTTTAATGGAATAAATAGCCAGTCTCTCTGGACTCTCCCCGATGAGGGTGGTGCCTATAGCTGTATCAGGACATTCACTGACTCAGTGATGAAAGAGAGACAGGAGTGAGAGAGGAAGAACTGTAGTTGCTTCAGTAGTATAGATTTGAAAGAAAGTGCAATTTTTGAAGGTAATAGGAAAAATATTTTATAAATAGGAAAAACATAATTGGAGCAATAGTCAATATCTATCGATCAATTATTGCTGTTTTATTTCTCTTGTGAATTTGACTGAGTGTGTTTTTGTTGAAACGTTTAATCTCTGAGATTAGTATTAATTAATCTTTTGGCTATATTTTTTAACATGTTTTGTCAATTGTTTTGCGTGCTTTAATTTCTCCAGTATCTCCTTCTCTCTTTTCTCAGCAGTCTTACTCATCTCTCCTAGAGACTTTAGTAGATACAGTAGGCACAGACTGCCAAGATGCACATTAAACTGTATGCAACTACCAGGGTATTGAACCCAGGTAGTCTGTGACTCAATACTGTGTTAGCCCACTGAGCTACATGTAAAAGCAAGGCAAGGTCATTACTTGGAGATGGTGTGGATAAAGACTGTACTAACTATTTTGTTTTAAGCCATAGCACTACCTGTGTTTCATGTTGTGAATACTGGTGTATAAATAACCTTGTAAACAGATATGTTGAATCTCTTCTGTGTATTTGTTTGGAATCATTTCTAAATGACGATGAATTAGAGTTTTTTCTCTTTGTTGAATGTCTTCATATTAGAGTCTGATGAAGAGATAGTTATTTTTGTATTTGAGACGGCACTGAATAAACTCCTAAGGTGATCTAGAAGGATCTTTTATTTTATGAACTGAAAGACAACACATTGTAAGACAGGCGACTCCTGACAACTGCAACAGCTTGGGACTGATGTGACAGCATGCACTAAACCAGAGAATGCCGTTATCAGGAGCAATTACAACAAATAATGTCATCATAAAAGATTAAGGACTCAATTCAATCCGTATCTCCAAAGTTCAGCGCCATAGCGCGCTTGATTTTTAAAGGTAATTTTCAATTGAGCCGACATATGCACATTTTACCATGAATGCAGTCTCCACGAACAGAGAACATTGCCATTACATTTCAATCACACTATAGCGCTGAACTTCAGCGTTACGGATTGAATCTGGCCCTAAAACAAGATCATGAATGAGCAACATTAGGTCAAAATTAAAGATTAATATTCTGGGACAAATTCAAGGAGATATTTGCTGGAAAGTATCAATTTCTTTTTAATAAACAGGACAAACAAACATACATGACAATGCAGCAAAGCCCCAACCCAACCCACCCTAAAATAAAATACAGGTGACAAACAAAATAGCAAATATTCTTCTTAAGGCGCGTACAAACAAACTGTGGAATCACTGACTCACTGAGTCACGCAACTAGAAAGAGAGCTTGATTTTGGCTGTTTTAGGGCACCCCACTATATTTGACACAAGCTACCATGCGTACCGTGATCTGAATGCAAAAAATGTGGCATAGAAAAGTGTTGCAACACAAGTTAACTCCATTATATATATTTTTACATTGCCAACTGATATGTGACACGTATTTATGCCAAAATAACATGCAAAACAGGAAAGCACCCCCCCCAAAAAACATATTTTTTGGGGCTAAAAATGTGGGGCTCAAAATGACGAGTCACCACTGAATATACACAAGTTACAGACCACACCTTCAACTGTATATGTTTAAGATATTAATTGGGCGAGTGACAGACAGGAGTTGGGGGCTCAACATTACCCAATTGAACTTTGCATGTCACATGTTTCATATGTGACTGGATCACCACCAGTCAATCTAGTATCCATAAAAGCAACATTCGCAATGCAAATTCAGAGAATTCATTAATTTTGACATTTGCTCAGTACTTTAAGGGCGAATAGAAAAACTCTTACAGACCTCTTTGAAGGTGGTAGCACGTTACTGCCATCTAGCGTTTAAAAAACACAAGGCTTATTCTTTAAATACACTACAATTCAGCCATATATGAGACTTGGCACAGGATAAAAATGGTAACTTCAACCCATGACAGATTGAAGAATATTTGATTCCTTATTGTACATACAGTACCAACACATACATAAGCATAATAATACAGTCTGTATCACATTTTTTAAGCTTAATCCAAAGTGGTATTTTGTTGTTCAGTTGGTAGATCATGGTGCTTGTAATGCCAGGCTGGTGGGTTTGATTCCCGGGACCACCCATACGTAAAATGTATGCACACATGACTGTAAGTTGCTTTGGATAAAAGTGTCTGCTAAATGACGAATAGTATTATTATGGCAAATATAAAATGCTTTACATTAGATTTTTTAAACAAGCCTAGAAAATGGAAATGCTGTCTGAAGAGGTTGATGACTGCATTTGCCAGTAGTGAATAGATGTGTAAAGAAAGTAATATCATATATATATATATATATATATATATATATATATATATATATATATATATATATATATATATATATATATATATATATATATATATATATATATACACACATATATATACATATATGATATTACTTTCTTTAAATTGAATGTTATTGCTGCATTTTACCTGTGATCCCAAATCAAATATTTTATGAGTCACAAGCTAAGACAATATCTTTACACATCTATTCACTACTGGCCAAATGCAGTCACCAACCTCTTCAGACAGCATTTCCATTTTCTAGGCTTGTTTAAAAAAAAAATCAAAAAATCAAATATTTTATGAGTCACAAGCTAAGACAATATATATATATATATATATATATATTGTCTTAGCTTGTGACTCATAAAATATTTGATTTGGGATCACAGGTAAAATGCAGCAATAACATTCAATTTTATTCCCTATCAAGAGAAAGAAGGGAGGTAGGGGTGAGGGAGTTTCTTCAACCAAACCCATCTACACCCATCTATCCATTCTCTCCCCCCACACCCACATCCCTCCATACAAGTGTCATCTGTCACCCTTCAGTAAAAAACTAATTTGAAGCTACTTTAAACATTGCGCAGTTGAACAAGAGTGAACAAAGTTTAGTATGAGGGGAATAAAGCCTGACAGCATGGAATTGGTGCCAACAGCAAGACAACTTCCCCTAATGTATCCTGGAGAGAAAGAGAGATAATACCACACGGCATGAGAGAAATGGACAGACACACTTTGATTGCATCATGCCTAACAGGAAGTGTAAAGAAGGGTATTTTCTTAAAGGACAGGAGGATCTCAGCTGAAGTCCAATTATTCTGATATGTTCTGTCCAGTTGTCCCTCAAACCGGCCTGCAGGTGCCATCAAACAGCCTACATACAGTTGAAGTCGGAGGTTTACATACACTTAGGTTGGAGTCATTAAACCTTGTTTTTCAACCACTCCACAAATTTCTTGTTAACAAACTACAGTTTTGGCAAGTCGGTTAGGACATCTACTTTGTGCATGACACAAGTAATTGTTCCAACAATTGTTTACAGACAGATTATTTCACTTATAATTTACTGTATCACAATTCCAGTGGGTCAGAAGTTTACATACACTAAGTTGACTTTGCCTTTAAACAGCTTGGAAAATACCAGAAAATGATGTCATGGCTTTAGAAGCTTCTGATAGGCTAATTGACATCATTTGAGTCAATTGGAGGTGTACCTGTGGATGTATTTTAAGGCCTACCTTCAAACTCAGTGCCTCTTTGCTTGACATCATGGGAAAATCAAAAGAAATCAGCCAAGACCTCAGAAAAATAAAATTGTAGACCTCCACAAGTCTGGTTCATCCTTGGGAGCAATTTCCAAATGCCTGAAGGTACCACGTTCATCTGCACAACTTTTTGGAGAAATATCCTCTGGTCTGATGAAACAAAAATAGAACTGTTTGGCCATAATGACCATTGTTATGTTTGGAGGAACAGAGTGAACTGTGAGGATTGTCAAGACAGAGAGAGAGAGAGGGAGAGAAAGAGATAAAGAGAGAGTTAAATATTAATTTGTGATTGTTTATTCCACTTGCTTTTGCAATGTTAACATGTGTTTCCCATGCCAATAAAGCCCCTTTGAATTGAAATGAGAGAGAGAGAATAATCACAGTTGAGCATTCCATTTGTAAAATACTGTAAAACTGTTCTAGAGTCATATTGTCTCAGCACAGTAGGGTACAGCAGGGTTAGATAGATATGCAGACTTACAGTCATGGGGCCAGGGTTAATGCTTCGCATCAGGATGTTGTAGGAGGTGGTAGTGCAGGACCTTTAGAGCATCATGTCTACTGGATATGGCTGACTGACTGAACTGTGTGAATGGTCCTGTCGGTGTATGTTCGTGAGAGAGAGAGAAAGAGAGGGGGGAATTCAGTAATCAAGTACACTGAACAAAAATATAAACACATAATTTAAAGAGTTTCATAAGCTGAAATAAAAGATCCCAGAAATGTTCCAAACTCACAAAAAGCATATTTCTCAAAATTGTTGTGCACAAATTTGCTTACATCCCTGATAGTGAGCATTTATCCTTTGCCAAGATAATCCATCCACCTGACAGGTGTGG
Source organism: Hucho hucho (assembly GCA_003317085.1). Lineage (NCBI taxonomy): Eukaryota > Metazoa > Chordata > Actinopteri > Salmoniformes > Salmonidae > Hucho > Hucho hucho. The sequence goes on along the minus strand of QNTS01000870.1, from coordinate 385,253 downwards.
CATATCAAGAAGCTGCTGGGGACAATAAAAGGCCACGCTAAAATGTGCAGTTTTGTCACACAACATAATGCCACAGATTTCTCAAGTTTTGAGGGAGCGTGAAATTGGCATGCTGCCTGCAGGAATGTCCACCAGAGCTGTTGCCAGATAATTGAATGTTCATTTCTCTACCATAAGCCGCTTCCAACGTCGTTTTAGAGAATTTGGCAGTACGTCCAACTGGCCTCACAACCGCAGACCACGTTTGACCATGCCAGCCCAGAACCACCACATCTGTCTTCTTCACCTGCAGAATCGTCTGAGACCAGCCACAGGGACAGCTGATGAAACTTTGCACAACCGACAAATTTCTGCACAAACTGTCAGAAACCATCTCAGGGAAGCTCATCTGCTTGCTTGTCGTCCTAACCACCCCTACCTTGTCACTACACAACACAAATTGCCTCCACCAATCCAATGTGTTTAGATTTGTGGGAAGTACTTACCTGGTGCACACTTCAGGAGAAAGGAGATATTATTGTGATGCACCCATACTGCACTTACACCTTGATCACACCGACAGTGTTTTTGCGTTTTGGTACACCAGAAGTATATTAATTTCCAATGGAACGCTGCCTTTGCCTTGCTGCATTGCTTTGCAGAGGCAGTGCTTCTATCTGGTAAATACAATGGATTTATCGAACGTATCTATCAAATTGTATGCGTAGGCTGCTTTACAGAAATGGTTTCAGAAGGTGAATGTTGAACTTTTGTTGCACATATATCCAGATGATGCAGCTTACCATTTTGCGCAAAAAAACACTTTAAGTGTGGTCGAGGCGTTGGTTGTGATATCTACAGTATGGAAACGTCCACCAGAGGTAACTAAACCCAAGTACAGACCCTAGGCTACTTAAGGTGAGAGCTCAAGCAGGAGCACAGCACAGCAGCAGTTTACAAACATGAAAGCTCCAAGGTAGCCACCTCACCAAAGCTTCGGACCGGAAAATGTTTATGAATTCTATTATGTTTGTACAGTCAGTCTGGAATTACTGCATTGATGATTCACTGGGTACTCAACCAAAAAGTAGTCTTGCGTCACGTTATATTGCCCTCTGTGCGCTGAAGGCTTTTTGCTCACAAAGCTGCACCCACCCCCCCATACCTCACCGCGCAGATCAAGGAGCAGCATATAGGGCGCCTTGCACAAATGAATTGTCCTGCCTGGTAACTTTCTCTCTTAGGCAAGTACACTGGATGCACAGGATACTTTTCCATTGTAGCTTTTTCCATTGGGACGTGCGTTCATCAGAAATTAGGTAACGTGGTCTTTGGTTGACGTCTCACGAGAGCAATAGTTTACTGTTTACTGCAGTTACTACACTTTTACTGCATTTTCAAAACTGCATAATTTTTTTGTAAGGGTTGAGTTGGTGCTGCATTTTCTGAAAGAAAAAAACTAAGAATAAAAGCTGTAGATGAGTAAGGCTGCTGGAATACTGCATCACTGTGTTACAAAGTGCAGGAAACTCTGCTATTCCACCGCAGATACAGCTCATACAGCTTTTTACAGTAGTATCTTCTACACACTAATTGTTTCCCCATATGGAAAATTAATGTATTATAATATATGTACATATATGCAGGGAATTCAACATGTATTAACATACATTTCCAGAATATATTCATGAAATATAGAAGTTGAGCACATCATAAAATATATATGTAAATATATAAAAAATATATATGTTAATTAAATAGATTTTTGCGCCACATGTATCATGCTGAATTGTGTAATGCTGAGTCTATTGACCTCTGGTAGCTTGGCATTAGGTTCCCAAAGTGGGGTTTGCATGCAAAAGTTTAAAATGCAGCTATTGAGGCTACCTGCCATTTATGAAACATACTAATATTAGCTATGTTTATTTTGAAAAGAGATACATGAACCTAGAAACATATTTCTCCTGAGCTGTCAATCACAATTTGAAATGCTTCTGAGCTCTGCCCCCAGCCCACCTCCAACTGACAGAGCAGCTGTTGCAATTTTGAATGTTCTCCAGATGAAGGAGAAGAGCAGGTGTCAGAGGTAAAAATCGTTCTCATGGATAATGGCATTTTATTTGATAATATAATCATAACAGTAATTTTTCTTATATTTTTCTGATATTTTCTTAAACTGCCTGCAAGCAAGAGTTTTCACCGTGCTAGCTAACACATCTAGTTAGTTAGCTAGCTCATTTAGCTTGCCACCCCAACTTGCAGTGTAACTGACCAAGGTAAGAATTTTTGGGATATTAAAGCTTTGAGTTCATATGTGTTAGATATAATTTTATTGCCAACGCTAGCTAGTTAATGGTAAATGTTGCTTGCCAAGCAATATGCGTCTTGCTTGCTAGCTTTTAAGTGAGGGCTGGGTTTCTCTGACAGCAATATAGCTGGAACTGCTTAGCTACTGTAGCTAGCTAGATTATTTCTAGCTATAAATAATAATATTTTCCCTCCAGTGGAGCCTTCTGATCTGGAGTCTAACTGCCTATGGACAGACCCCATCCAATGGAAGTTAGTATTTTGTATCATTTAGCTCGATGATGTGTGGGTTCTATTGTTTTACTGACTCTGTCTCTGCATTATCCACATGGGAACTGTCAACTTGTGAGTCTGAAATTAGACACTTGAGGTCAAGGAATCTGCATTGTAGGTATACGTTTGATGTTCATTAATGTTTGTGACCGACCAGCTCAATCCGGTCCTATGTAGCAAAATTTGAAATTGTGTTTTTTACATTGGATAAAAAAGTAGAGGTTCAGAGCTAGAAAATGGTATATCATACACTGCAGTTGAGGAACAACGGGAAAGTAATTATGCTTTGAAAGTTGATAAACTTGTAACCCCACTTTTGAGAAAATGTCCCTTGAATGTTTGGTACATCTACTGGAGAGCTCTTCTTTGTCTACACCCATTGAACATCGTTCACAACCTCTTAACTTCTTAGGGAGCGGCAGGTGAGGTGACGGTTTTGGAGAGTCTGGCGTGCCCAAAGCAAAATGCCTGCCACTCAGGCTCAGAAAATAGGATATGCACATAATTAGTACTATTGGATAGGAAATACTATGAGGTTTCTAAAAGTGTTAACATGATGTCTGTGAGTATAACAGAACTCATTTAGCAGGCAAAAACCCGAGAAAAATCTATCCGGAAATCAGTTTCTGGTGACCTATTGCTCTGTTTGACACACTCCCCATTGAATCCATTTGTAACCAGGACTGAGACTGCAGTACCGATGGCTTCCACTAAATTTCAACAGTCTATATACAAAGACTCAGAGAGATTGGAGTAAACAGAACGAATAGGTACAGGAAATGGTCAAGGTAGCTCAGATGTCAACAGGTTTTCTCGGGCGCGAGTCTGGCTGCGCGCCCCACTTTATTTTACTTATATAAGGTATAGGTGACCATCCGAGTGAAATATTATCGCTAATATTCATAAAAGGATAGCTAAGGATGCATTTTAACTGGTATTTGATTTGTTTAGGAAAGGTTTATAGGTATATTTGAACGCGTTCTCTTCACGTTTCAATGGGCGATTCGACGTTGGATTTTCTGAACATAACGCGCCAACCAAACAGAGATTTATGGATATAATAAATGACTTTTTCTAACAAAAGAACCATTGGATGTCTTCGTTGGACACTTGGGAAGCCCTCAGCAGAAGTTCTTCAAAAGGTAAGGGATTTGTTTTTGCTGTGAAATGTGTTTTGTGTGAACCGCGATGGTTTATGAATTTATGCTAATGAAAAATTGGAGGTGCTACCCTCAAACAATCAAATGTTGTGCTTTCGCCGTAAGGCCTTTTTGAAATCTGACAACGCTGTGATATTGCCAAGAAGCAGAGCTTTTGATGACTATGCAACACTTGTATATTGATGAATGTTTAATAATTCAACTTTTGGATTTTGAATTTGGCGCCTTGCATTTCACCGGGTAGTGTCGGGAGCTAGCGCCCCACCACTCCGTAAGTAGTTAACCTCTCAGGGATCATTGGGGCGCTAGCGCCCCACTCCCGACACTACCAGGTGAAATGTGAGGCGCCAAATTCAAAATCCCAAAGTTGAATTATTAAACATCCACCAATATACAAGTGTTTCATACTCATCAAAAGCTCTGTTTCTTGGCAATATCACAGCGTTGTCAGATTTCAAAAAGGCTTTACGGCGAAAGCACTACATTTGATTGTTTGAGGGCAACACCTCACATACTTTTCACATAGCCATGAATTCATTAGCCAGCATGGCACACACATAACACATTTCACAGCAAAAACAAATCAATTACCTGTTGAAGAACTTCTGCTGAGGTCATCCTAAGTGTCCAACGAAGACAATCCATGGTTCTTTTGTTAGAAAAAGTCATTTATTATATCCATAAATCTCTGTTTGGTTGGCGCGTTATGTT
>QNTS01000870.1:340426-374080 GCA_003317085.1 Hucho hucho | reverse complement strand
TGACCAAATACTTATTTTCCACCATAATTTGCAAATAAATTCATAAAAAATCCTACAATGTGATTTTCTGGATTTTTTTTCTTCATTTTGTCTGTCATAGTTGAAGTGTACCTATGATGAAAATTACAGGCCTCTCTCATCTTTTTAAGTGAGAGAACTTGCACAATTGGTGGCTGACTAAATACTTTTTTTCCCCACTGTATACTGTATATCCCTTCTGTAAATTGTATATTCCCAATGTAATGAGCTTATAGTCCAGAGTTATATTTACTGTTCCGATATTGTATATTCTGTATATTCTGTATAGTCAATGTGGCGCTGTATGATGTCTACGCTGGAGCTCCACAACCAGACACAAGTCCAGACCTCCAAGCCTCTAAGTCCTACACTGCCTGCCTGTCTGCCCAGACCGCTAGGCCTACTGTACACTCCCTGCCCTGGGCCTAAAAGTCCAGGTTACTACCAGCCATAGAGCTCAACCTCTCACTGCCATGACTGCCCTCTCCCTGGGCCAGAAAGTCCAGCTTACTCCCTGGACCTCCAGGCGTCCACACTTTCTCCTGCTACTCTCCCTACCCAGGCAACACCCCTCTCCCTGGGCATCACCTATAACCGCATCCTGGCAAGGGGCTAACCCACCTCCAGAATCTTGCAAACCGGGGAACCTGTACTTAAGCCACTAAGACCTATACATGACTCACCACCTTTTTACATTGGTAAAAAGTAGACACTCAGAGCTACAAAATGGTATATCATACACTGCATTTTTGAGGAACAAAAGTTGATACACGTGTAACTCACTTTTGAGAAAAGGGCATTTTAATGTTTTAGTACCTCCTGGAGAGCTCTCCTTTGTCTACACCCATTCAGCATTGTTCACACCCTCTGAAGCCAGCCCCACCCATCTTTTTAAGGATTCACATGTGAGGTCATGTGCTAAACACTGAGTAGTGTAGTAAAGATTAAGACTAAAAGTGGTAGTAGCCTAAAATAAGGAAAAATTCCAGGTCAACAGAAAGTGTTTTTTTCTAACAGCAAGCTTTAACTTGGGATCTTTTGTTTAGACATGTAACATTAAAGTTAGCTAGCTAGGAACAAAATGAACTAAAATCCCAATCCATAGAGTAACTTTAGCCATCGAACTCCAGCTGGCTAGCTAACAGCAAGCTTTAACTAGCAATACAACCGATTGTCATAGCTAGCTAAAGTTAACCAAACAGGTGCATGGCTTCAATGTTAGATTCTTACCCGTATACATGGATGAAAGCTTCACTGCATACTGATTCATTTTCAGAGTCAGAGATTCAGCATGGCACGATTGTCCTCCAGAAAGTAGTCCATCACAACAAACTCATCTCTCGGCATGTCCAGCCCACTCATTATCTCAACCAATCATGGCTAGCGGAAAAGTTGCTGGCTTTTATGTGGCTAAACCAACTAGGCTCGTAATTTAACAATTTGATTCGTATTTGCAGATGGCATACAAGTTTGATGTTAAGGCACATGAAAGTTCACATGTTCGAGAAGGCATTTCTTCCAAAAAACTTTCAAACAGCTCTCCTGTGAAGTCGTGACTTGCGACATACGCCTATTTTCCTGAATCAGGTCACATACAGCCCTGATGCCAGGAACTTTAGGCACCTGGTGACCCAAACGCGCTCTCTTCACCTGGTAACCTTCAACAGGCTCTTTGCACCCAGTAAATCACTCACTTTTCAGCTCAGAGACTATGTCCGCACTCAGGGCTCCACAGACCAAGTCAAGCCATGCACCTGGTGACTATCCAAACATCCTGTTTCTTATGATTTTTTTTTTACTGTCTTTTTTGACTCTCTCCATTTATGAATGTATTTGTATTTGTATTTATTATGGATCCCAATTAGCTGCTGCCAAGGTAGCAGCTACTCTTCCTGTGGTCCGGCAAAAATAAGGCAGTTATACAATTTTAAAAACATTACAAAATTCACAACACACCAAGTGTGTGCCATCAGGCCCATACTACACTACCACATGTCTACAACACAAAATCCATTTGTACGTGTGCGTACATTATCATGTGTGTGTATGTGTCTGTGCCTATGTTTGTGTTGCTTCATAGTCCACACTGTTCAATAAGGTGTATTTTTATCTGTTTTTTAAATCTGATTCTACTGCTTACATCAGTTACCTGATGTAGAATAGAGTTCCATGTAGTCATGGCTCTATGTAGTACTGTGCGCATCCCATAGTCTGTTCTGGGACCTCTGATGGCATGTCTAGTGGGGTATGCATAGGTGTCTGAGCTGTGTGCTAGTTGTTTAAACAACTAGCACACAACTAGCTCAGTGCTTTCAACATGTCAATACCTCTCACAAATACAAGTAGTGATGAAGTCAATCTCTCCTCCACTTTGAGCCAGGAGAGATTGACATGCATATTATGCATGTTTGCTCTCTATCTACATCCAAGTGCCAGTGGTGCTGCACTGTTCTGAGCCAATTGCAATTATCCTAAGTCCCTCTTTGTGGCACCTGACCACATGAATGAACAGTAGTCCAGGTGCGACAGAACTAGACTGTAGGACCTGCCTTGTTGATAGGGCTGTTAACTTCTTAGGGCTAGGGGGCAGTATTTTGAAGTTCTAATGAAAAATGTGCCCAAAGTAAACTGCCTGTTACTCAGGCCCAGAAGCTAGGATATGCATAGTAGCTTTGAATAGAAAACACTCTGAAGTTTCTAAAACTGTTAAAATAATGTCTGTGAGTATAACAGAACTGATACGACAGGCAAAAGCCCAAGAAAAATCCATCCGGGATGTCTGAATCAGTCATGTCACACTGTTTTCAATAGGCCAGCTATTCAAAGCCTCATAGTTTAACCCCCAGATTGCTATGGCTTCCACTAGACGTCAACAGTCTTTAGAAAAAGGTTTGAAGCTTCAATCATGAGGCACGTTCACGCAGATCAAGGGAGTAAGACCACTTGTTCCTGAGTCCACGTCAACTGTACTGTTTTGGATATTGCGCGTAACAGGGAGTTATTTTTCTCATCTATTCAGCAGGTTATATTCCGTCTGAAATATTATAGTTTATATTCATTTTAGGGTATCTGAGTATTGATTACAAATGCTGTTTGACTTTTTTCTACGAACTTTACGGGTACTTTTGGGATATCGTTTGTCTGCATGGATGAAAGCCTTTGGGCAGGTGGATTACAGAACAAAAGCCGCACTGAACTCTAACAAAACATCCCCCACATTCTTTTTATCATCTATTTCTCTCAGCCAATCATCAGTAATTTGTGTATGTGCTGTGCTTGTTGAATGTCCTTCCTAATAAGCGTGCTGAAAGTCTGTTGTCAATTTGTTTACAGTAAAAAAACATTGTATGGGTTGGTAACAGGCTGATTGGTTGGCTATTTGAGCTAGTAAAGGGGGTTTTACTATTCTTAGGTAGCGGAATGACTTTTGCTTCCCTCCAGGCCTGAGGGCACACAGTTTCTAGTAGGCTTAAATTGAAGATATGGCAAATAGGACTGGCGATATTGTCCGCTATTATCCTTAGTAATTTTCCATCCAAGTTGTCAGACCCCGGTGGCTTGTCATTGTTAATAGACAACAATTTTTTCACCTCTTCCACACTCACTCATGGAATTCAAAATTACAATTCTTGTCTTTCATAATTTGGTCAGATATACTTGGCTGTGTAGTGTTAGCGTTTGTTGCTGGCATGTCATGCCTAAATTTGCTAATCTTGCCAATGAAAAAATTATTAAAGTATTTGGCAATATCAGTCCGGTTTATAATGAATGAGCCATCTGACTCAATGAATGATGGAGCTGAGTTTGCCTATTTTCCCAAAATTTAATTGACGGAGTGCCAAAGCTTTTTACTATCATGCTTTGTCATTTATCTTTGTTTCATAGTGTAGTTCTTAATGTGTGCACGCTTATTAGTAACTGGAAAAAGCAATTTCAAAAATGTGTCTAGTGCAACATCTGTTTGCTCCTCATTCCACACCACGGATCAACAAATATTCTTTACATCAACTACATAGGAATCACTACAAAACTTATTGTATGACCTCTTATACACTCTATTAGGCCCAAGCTTTGGAATTTAGGTTTTCCTAGATATGGCTACTAAACTCAACAAAAAAAGAAATGTCCCTTTTTCAGGACACTGTCTTTCAAAGATAATTAGTAAAAATCTAAATAACTTCACAGATCTTCATTGTAAAGGGTTTAAACACTGTTTCCCATGCTTGTTCAATGAACCATAAACAATTAATAAACATGCACCTGTGGAACGGTCGTTCTGACACTAACAGCTTACAGACGGTAGGCAATTAAGGTCACAGTTATGAAAACGTAGGACACCAAAGAGGCCTTTCTACTGACTCTGAAAAACACCAAAAGAAAGATGCCCAGGGTCCCTGCTCATCTGCGTGAACGTGCCATAGGCATGCTGCAAGGAGGCGTGAGGACTGCAGATGTGGCCAGGGCAATAAATTGCAATGTCTGTATTGTGAGATGCCTAGACAGCGCTACAGGGAGACAGGACGGACAGCTGATCGTCCTCGCAGAGGCAGACCACGTGTAACAACACCTTCACAGGATCGGTACATCCGAACATCACACCTGCGGGACAGGTACAGGATGGCAACAACTGCCTGAGTTACACCAGGAACGCACAATCCTCCATCAGTGCTCAGACTGTCCACAATAGGCTGAGAGAGGCTGGACTGAGGGCTTGTAGGCCTGTTGTAAGGCAGGTCCTCACCAGACATCACCGGCAACAACGTCGCATGTGGGCACAAACCCAACGTCGCTGGACCAGACAGGACTGGCAAAAAGTGCTCTTCTCAATTACCTTTGACCTTTTTCAAAAGGAGGCGAAAAGGGAATTTGGACATCTCCATCTGCATATCATTTGCATCATCACACTCTGCTCTATACTGCAGTGTTTCTCAATCCTGGTCCCGAGGACCCAAAGGGGTGCACTTTTTAGTTTTTGCTGTAACACACACACACACACTTGATTCAACTAATCAACTCATTATCAAGCCTTTGAATTGAATAAGTGCTAGAGCAAAAACAAAAATGTGCATCCCTTTGGGACCAGGATTGGGGAACACAGAATACTTTCAGTACAGCAGTCTTGAGAACTTCACTGCTGGCATGCACATTTTTGGCATTGATTTCCTTACACTGTATACAATGTGTACATTTATGATTTGATAGATTTTTTGCATTGTTCTTGCATTGCATATGATCTGAGCATGTGATATGAATAAACATAAATTTATTTTATAAAGAAAAATATGATTTTGTCATCTCTTAAGAAAGCTTGCTTGGGCAGCAGCATCTGGGGCCTGTATGGAGACAGAACAAACCCAGGTTGGTCCCAGGTGGTCATCCCAATTGAAAATCACATTCACAGCCTACTTATTGCCCATATTCTGTAGGTCTCACTAAACACCCATCCTTTACCCAGATGTAACCCATTTAGGTAAACACCTGGGACCCTTGTTTGCAACTTATGAAGCCCAACATTAACCCAAATAAATCCCAAGATGGCAACCACATGGGGCCAACATGGATCCGGAGGACAAAACTTTGTGTGTCCTTAAAACTTGGGGCCACTGTTAGGGCTGGGCGGTATACCGTATTTTATGACATACCGATATTGATGCAGGGACCGGTTTGGATTTTTACTTTACCTTCTATACCGGTATTTGAGTGTTTGGTTTGTTAAATGTGATACACCATGTGTAATTTCAATTTTTATAGTTTACTTCGCTACTTGAGTCATCTCTCTCCGCTCTTTCTCGCCGTGCCACTTTCCACACAGACCTAGCCATGCCCCCTGTCACTCAAGGAGCGCATTTGATGTTCCTCAACCACAAGACACTTGCGTTCAGTCTGCATGGTCAGTGCAGCACATGCAACAATATTGTTTTCACTTTGCTTCTTAATATAAATCCACTAGCGTTCTATAATGACACTATTAGTTTGTGTTTCTTAAATCAGCAAACAGCTAGTTTGTCTTTTCTTAGCAAGTTACCCTAAATCTTGTAAGACGCTAATTGTTAGCCGCTAATGCTAATAGCTAGCTAGCTAGCTAATAAATGTACCGAGTAAGAGCAAATGTAGCTAGCTAATACAGCCTGATAATACCAGTGGTGGTGTAGACCTTTATCAGTATGTTTGTGCAACAGTATCTTCTAAATCAAAGATGAATATGCAAAGCAAGAATATGTTAGCTACATGACATAGCTAAGAGAAAACATGCAATGTAGCCAATGCTTATAGGGTCCCCTAGGAAACACGTATCAACACTTTAGTTGCTACCCTGTACAATAACGCCTCCCTGGCATTTTAATTTGTTGTCATCTCAAACACCGTATTCAAAGTGCCCACTATTATATTCTAACTTTAAAATTTGAATAGTAATTCTATTTCCATGATTCCAACATTTTTGCTCTAATTCGCAAGTCAAATTGCAATTGCAACATTTGGTTAAAAATAAATCCTAGATTATTTGCCCATATCGTGCAGCCTTACGTGGCAATGTGGAAATTATCTCAATTGAGCAGTGGTGTAAAGTACTTAAGTAAAAATACATTCAAGTACTACTTAAGTAATTTTTTTTTTGGTATCTGTACTTTGCTTTTTTATTTTTGACATCTTTTACTTTTACTCAACTACATTCCTAAATAAAATACTGTACTTTTTACTCCCTACATTTTCCCTGACACCTAAAAGTACTTTTTTTTTACATTTTGAATGCTTAGCAGGACATGAAAATGGTCCAATTCACGCACTTGTCAAGAGAACATCCCTGGTCATCTATTGCCTCTGATCTGGAGGACTCACTTACCACACAAATGCTTTGTTTGTAAATTATGTCTGAGTGTTGGAGTGTGCCCCTGGCTATCGGTAAATAAAAAATAAAAAAAATGGTGCCATCTGGTTTGCTTAATATAAGGAATTAGATGTTTTTATAAATACTTTTACTTTTGATACTTACGTACATTTTATCAATTACATTTACTTTTGATACTTGAGTATATTAAAAACCAAATACTTTTATACTTTTACTCAATGTAGTATTTTACTGGGTAACTTTGACTTTTACTTGAGAAATGTTCTATTAACGTATCTTTTACTTTTACTCAAGTATGACAATTGGGTACTTTTTCCACCACTGCAATTGAGTGCAGGAAATGCAGAAATGATAAAAGTGCTGAAATTTGTTTTGGTTGAATTGAACAGTAAAAAATAATCAGAATGGAGAAACATTCTAAGTGATTGCCATGCTAGGATCACTCACTACTCAAAAGAAATGTAGAACTTTTATTATTCAAAAACAAAAAATACCATCATACCGTCAAATCTTTTAAAAATACCGTGATATAATATTTTGGCCATATCGCCCAGCCCTAGCCCCTGTAGGTAAGAGCACATTTGCCCCTCAAGAAGCCCAAAATGAACCCACATAAAACCCAACTGTCACGTCCTGGCCATAGAGAGCCCTCTGGGTTCTCTATGGGGTTTTGGGCCAGGACGTGACCAGGGGTGTTTAGCGTTCTTTATGTTGGTTTTGGTTTGGTTCCCAATTAGAGGCAGCTGTTAGTCGTTGCCTCTAATTGGGAATCCTATTTAGTTTGTTCTCTCCCAACCTGTGTTTGTGGGTTATTGAATGTTTGTTTAGTGTTTGTGCCTGTGCGCCGCACTCATTGTTACGATCAGTCAGTTCTTTTCTTGTTTTGTATGTTTCACTGTTTATTAAAAGATGTGGAACTACAATCACGCTACATTTATTTGCATTTTAATGAGGGAAATAAGTATTTGACCCCTTCTCAATCAGAAAGATTTCTGGCTCCCAGGTGTCTTTTATACAGGTAACGAGCTGAGATTAGGAGCACACTCTTAAAGGGAGTGCTCCTAATCTCAGCGTGTTACCTGTATAAAAGACACCTGTCCACAGAAGCAATCAATCAATCAGATTCCAAACTCTCCACCATGGCCAAGACCAAAGAGCTCTCCAAGGATGTCAGGGACAAGATTGTAGACCTACACAAGGCTGGAATGGGCTACAAGACCATCGCCAAGCAGCTTGGTGAGAAGGTGACAACAGTTGGTGCGATTATTCGCAAATGGAAGAAACACAAAAGAACTGTCNGCCTGGGGCTCCATGCAAGATCTCACCTCATGGAGTTGCAATGATCATGAGAACAGTGAGGAATCAGCCCAGAACTACACGGGAGGATCTTGCCAATGATCTCAAGGCAGCTGGGACCATAGTCACCAAGAAAACAATTGGTAACACACTACGCCGTGAAGGACTGAAATCCTGCAGCGCCCGCAAGGTCCCCCTGCTCAAGAAAGCACATATACATGCCCGTCTGAAGTTTGCCAATGAACATCTGAATGATTCAGAGGACATCTGGGTGAAAGTGTTGTGGTAAGATGAGACCAAAATGGAGCTCTTTGGCATCAACTCAACTTGCCGTGTTTGGAGGAGGAGGAATGCTGCCTATGACCCCAAGAACACCATCCCCACCGTCAAACATGGAGGTGGAAACATTATGCTTTGGGGGTGTTTTTCTGCTAAGGGGACAGGACAACTTCACAGCATCAAAGGGACGATGGACGGGGCCATATACCGTCAAATCTTGGGTGAGAACCTCCTTCCCACAGCCAGGGCATTGAAAATGGGTTGTGGATGGGTATTCCAGCATGACAATGACCCAAAATCACACGGCCAAGGCAACAAAGGAGTGGCTCAAGAAGAAGCACATTAACTACTTAGGAAGCAGTGGCGCCCCACTCCCGACACTACCCAAAAGTTGAATTATTAAACATTCATCAATACCCAAGTGTTGCATAGTCATCAAAAGCTCTGCTTCTTGGCAATATCACAGCGTTGTCAGATTTCAAAAAGGCTTTACGGTGAAAGCACAACATTTGATTGTTTGAGGATAGCACCTACAATATTTAACCATTAGCATAAATTCATAACCCAACGCGGGTCTCAAGAAACGCATAAAATCGCTAATATAAAATCAAGTGTCCAACGAAGACAATCCATGCTTCTTTTGTTAGAAAAAGTAATTTATTATATCCATAAATCTCCGTTTGGTTGGTGCGTTATGATCATAAAATCCACCGTTGAGTCGCCCATTGAACCGTGAAGAGAACACGTTCACATTATACCTATCATATTTCTCCAAACAAATCAAACATTTTTTATGTTTCCTTAGGTATCATTTTATGTATATTTACTATAATATTTCAACCGGATTGTAGCCTGAACGATAAGAAATGAAAATAAAGTGGAGCGCGCACTCGGTTGCGCGCCCGCAAAAATCTTGTTGACATCTGAGCTCACTTGACCATATTCTCTTCCTATCCATTCTGGTCAGGGCTACTGTTTCCTTGCTTTGTATAGAGACTGTTGACATCTAGTGGAAGCCATAGGTACTGAAATCTTGGCGCTGCTTGCCTTTGAAATCAATAGGGAGACTGTCAAACAGAGCAAAGGTCACAAAAAACTAATTCTGGATGGATTTTCCTCTGGTTTTTGCCTGCTATATCCGTTCTGTTATACTCACAGACATTATGTTAACACTTTTAGAAACTTCAGAGTGTTTCCTATCCAATAGTACTAATTATGTGCATATCCTATTTTCTGGGCCTGAGTGGGAGGCATTTTACTTTGGGCACGCCAGACTCTCCAAAATCGTCACCTCGGGAGCCACTCCCTAAGAAGTTAATAAACAGTGAAACGTACAAAACATATTCTGCAGTTTTTTTTGTAAATGAGCATCTTCTCCATTGCGCCTATTGCATACAACTTTATGTATGACTGAGACTGCAGTACCTATGGCTTCCACTAGATGTCAACAGTCAACAGTCAAAGACTGGGAATTCTAGCAGTGACCAGAACGGATAGTGACAGGAAATTGTCTGGCCGACCACTTTTGTAAACAAGGTTTGACGCGCGCGAGATTGTGAACGCGCACCACTTTATTTTTCTTTCCTATCGTTCACGTTATCGTCCGGTTGAAATATTACAGCAAATATACCCAAAAGGATACCTAAGGATACATTAAAAATGATGTTTGATTTGTTTGTAGAAAGTGTATAGGTATAATTTGAACGTGTTCTCTTCACGGTTCAATGGGCGACTCAACGGTGGATTTTATGATCATAACGGGCACCAACCAAACAGAGATTTATAGATATAATAAATGACTTTTTCTAACCAAAGAAGCATGGATTGTCTTCATTGGACACTTGGGAAGCCCTCAGCAGAAGTTCATCAAAGGTAAGCGATTTTATATTAGCGATTTTATGCGTTTTGTGAGACCCNGTCTGGGAATTCTAGGAGTGACCAGAACAGATAGGAACAGGAAATTGTCAGGCGACCACTTTTGTAAACAAGGTTTGACGCGCGCGAGATTGTGAACGCGCACCACTTTATTTTTCTTTCCTATCGTTCACGTTATCGTCCGGTTGAAATATTACAGCAAATATACCCAAAAGGATACCTAAGGATACATTAAAAATGATGTTTGATTTGTTTGTAGAAAGTGTATAGGTATAATTTGAACGTGTTCTCTTCACGGTTCAATGGGCGACTCAACGGTGGATTTTATGATCATAACGGGCACCAACCAAACAGAGATTTATAGATATAATAAATGACTTTTTCTAACCAAAGAAGCATGGATTGTCTTCATTGGACACTTGGGAAGCCCTCAGCAGAAGTTCATCAAAGGTAATCGATTTTATATAAGCAATTTTATGCGTTTTGTGAGACCCGTGTTGGGTTATGGATTTATGCTGATGCATAAATATTGTAGGTGCTATCCTCAAACAATCAAATGTTGTGCTTTCGCCGTAAAGCCTTTTTGAAATCTGACAACGCTGTGATATTGCCAAGAATCAGAGCTTTTGATGACTATGCAACAATTGTATATTTATGAATGTTTAATAGCGCCCCACTGCTCCCTAAGTAGTTAAAAGATGTGGAACTACAATCACGCTGCGCCTTGGTCCAATTCTGTAGACGATCGTGACACCAACATAGATGCTGAGGACAACTTTGTGGGTCCCTGTTGGGGGAAAGGGGGATACCTAGTCAGTTGTACAACTGAATGCATTCAAATAAAATGTCTTCTGCCTTTAACCCAACCCTGCTGAATCAGAGCGGTGCAGGGGGCTACCTTAATCGACAGCTACATCATTGGTGCCCAAGGAACTGTGGGTTAACTGCCTTGCTCAGGAGCAGAACAACAGATTTTTACCTTGTCAGCTCGGTGATTTGATCCAGCAATCTTTCGGTTACTGGCCCAACACTCCTACCTGCCAGGCTACCTTGGGTTTTCCTCATGGACCTGCGGAACAGCCCTTCATTAAAACATATGGACACCACATGGAAAACCCCACCCATAGTGATCAATTGACAGATCTGAAACCCTAACAACTGACTCACAAAAATCCTGCTTCTGTCCTTATAGAAGTGCATGATTGACAGGCCAAACTGTTAAGTACAATTGAAGTCGGAAGTTTACATACACCTTAGCCAAATACATTTAAACTCAGTTTTTCACAATTCCTGACGTTTAATCCGAGTAAAAATTCCCTGTTTTAGGTAAGTTAGGATCACCACTTTATTTTAAGAATGTGAAATGTCAGAATAATAGTAGAGAGAATGTTTTATTTCAGCTTTTATTTATTTCATCACATTTCCAGTGGGTCAGAAGTTTACATACACTCAATTAGTATTTGGTAGCATTGCATTAAATTTTTTTTTACTTGGGTCAAACCTTTCGGGTAGCCTTCCACAAGCTTCCCACAATAAGTTGGGTGAATTTTGGCCCATTCCTCCTGACAGAGCTGTTGTGACTGAGTCAGGTTTGTAGTCCTCCATGCTCGCACACTCTTTTTCAGTTCTGCCCACAAATTGTCTATAGGATTGAGGTCAGGGCTTTGTGATGGCCACTCTAATACCTTGACTTTGTTGCCCTTCAGCCATTTTGCCACAACTTTGGAAGTATGCTTGGGGTCATTGTCCATTTGGAAGACCCATTTGCGACCAAGTTTTAACTTCCTGACTGATATCTTGTTATGTTGCTTCAATAAATCCACATAATTTTACTTCCTCATGATGCCATCTATTTTGTGAAGTGCACCAGCCCCTCCTGCCGCAAAGCACCCCCACAACATGATGCTGCCACCCCCATGCTTCATGGTTGGGATGGTGTTCTTCGGCTTGCAAGCCTCCGCCTTTTTTCCTCCAAACTTAACGATGGTCATTATGGCCAAACAGTTCTATTTTTGTTTCATCAGACCAGGGGACATTTCTCCGAAAAGTACGATGTGCAGTTGCAAACCATAGTCTTGCTTTTTTAAGTTTTCAACTTATTTTTGTCACAAAAAATGTAGTATAACTTAATTAAAAATGAAAAGCTGAAATGTCTTGAGTCAATAAGTATTCAACCCCTTTGCTATGGCACACCTAAATAAGTTCAGGAGTAACGATTTGCTTAACAAGTGGACCAACTCTGTGTGCAGTAATAGTGTTTAACATGATTTTTGAATGACTACCTTTGTACTCCACTCATACAATTATCTGTAAGGTCCCTCAGTCGAGCAGTGAAAAAACAAAAACAGATTTAACCAACAAAGACCAGGGAGGTTTTCCAATGCCTCGCAAAGAAGGGCACCTATTGGTAGATATATATATATATATATATATATATATATATATGAAAAAATGCAGATATTGAATATCCCTTTGAGCATGGTGAAGTCAATATGGATGGTGTATCAATACAGCTAGTCACTACAAAGATAGTCGTCCTTCCAAACTCGGTTGCCGGAGGAGAAGGAAACTGCTCTGGGACATCACCATGAGGCCAATGAGACTTAAAACAGTTACAGAGTTTAATGGCTGTGATAGGAGAACTGAGGATGGATGAGAAATACTAACCTAAATGACAGTGAAAAGGAAGCCTGTACAGAATTAAAATACTCCAAAACATGCATCCTGTTTGAAATAAGGCACTAAAGTAAAACTACAACAAATGTGGCAAAGAAATTAACTTCATGTCTTGAATACAAAGTGTTATGTTTGGGGCAAATCCAACACAACACATCACTGAGTACCACTCTTCATATTTTCAAGCATGGTGGTGGCAGCGTTATGTTATGGGTATGCATGTCATCGGCAAGGACTAGGGAGATTTTTAGGATAAAAAGAAACGCAATAGAGCTAAGCACAGTTGACATCCTAGAGGAAAACTTGTTACAGTCTGCTTTCCAACCGAGACTGGGATTAAGAAATCTCCTTTCAGCAGGACAATGACCTAAAACACAAGGACAAATATACACTGGAGTTGCTTACCAAGACGACATTGGGTGTTTGTGAGTGGCCTAGTTACAGTTTTGACTTAAATCGGTTTGAACATATATGGCAAGACTTGAAAATGGCTGTCTAGCAATGATCAGCAACCAACTTAAAAGAGCTTGAAGAATGTAAAAATAATAAGACTTACCCAGAAAGACTCACACCTGAAATCACTCACACCTAAAATCACTACCACAGGTGATTGAAAATCAAATCAAATTTTATTTGTCACATGTGCCAAATACAACCGGTATAGACCTTACAGTGAAATGCTTACTTACAAGCCCTTAACCAACAATGCAGTTTTAAGAAAAATACCTAAAAAAAAGTGGTAATAGTATGGGCAGCCATTTGATTAGATGTTCAGGAGTCTTATGGTCTGGAGGTAGAAGCTGTTTAGAAGCCTCTTGGACCTAGACTTGGCGCTCCGGTACCGCTAGCCGTGCGGTAGCAGAGAGAACAGTCTATGACTAGGGTGGCTGGAGTCTTTGACAATTTTTAGAGCCTTTCTCTGACTCTGGTATAGAAGTCCTGGATGGCAGGAGCTTGGCCCCAGTGATGTACTGGGCCGTACGCACTTTCCTCAGTAGTGCCTTGCGGTCAGAGGCCGAGCAGTTGGCATACCAGGCAGTGATGCAACCCGTCAGGTTTCTGACATGTATTGACGAAAGGGTGTGAATACTTGAATGTACCTTTAAAAAAAAAAAAGTGGTCTAAGACACTGCATCCCAGTGCAAGAGGCGTCACTGCAGTACCTATTTCAAATCCAGGCTGCATCACATCTAGCAGTGATTTGGAGTCCCATAGGGCGGTGCACAAATAGCCCAGCGTCGTCCGGGTTAGGCTGGGATAGGCCGTCATTGTAAATAAGAATTAGTTCTTAACTGACTTGCCTAGTTAAATAAATGTTAATAAATACCCCCCAAAATTTGCGAGCTACTCATATACAGCCTGCATATGTTGTCACTGCAAATAATAATTGTGACCGACCAGCTCGTTCTGGTCCTATGTAGCAACATTTGAAATTGTGCTTCTTACGTTGGATAAAAGTTTAGACTCTGAGCTAGAAAATGGTATATCATACATTACAGTTGAGGACCAATGGGAAATTATTTCTAATTCTAAATTAATTCTGAAATTAATTCTGCTTTGAAAGTTGATACTTGTAACCTCACTTTTGAGAAAATGGCCTTTGAATCGTTTTGGTACACACTGGAGAGCTCTCCTTTGTCTACACCCATTCAGCATTGTTCACACCGTCTTAAGCTATAGCCCACACGTAAACTCAGAGCTTTGTCAGATTGTACGTTCGTCAATTCAGAGCGTTTTGCTCTCGGAGTGTTCAGAGCGCACACTGGACGGTCTGGCAGAGGAGTAGGGTTGATCAAAGCGTTCTGTCCAGCACCCAAGCTAACAGGTTAATGTTGGCTAGCTACTTACAGAAACAAATGAGAGAACAGCTCACTGACCATTTTTCTCCCTAGCAGAGCTGGATAGGCTGTTTTTATGTTATCCAGATCGTTGGTGACTGCAACTGTGCCATTGGCAACAATTTAAATAAACTTTTTTGCCAACGTTTACTGACAAAGGCCGTATTCAACGGGTGTTGAGCGTTCGTAAATTTGTGAGTTAATCTGCACTCTGGCATACTCAGACGAGAGTGTTCTGAAAACGGAGTAGACAGCCAGAATGAATTTACCAGCTATGTCTATCAACAGTTGTTGCAGTGACATTCTATTGAAATGGTTACTTGCATAGTGGAGTCTTTTGTTTGGGCTAGGCGTCCCGCTAGCGGGACAACTTCCGGTGAAACTGAAAGGGCGCACAATTCAAATAAATAATCATACAAATTATGGATATTAAACATTTAGGTACATACAAGGGTCTTATATCGATTGAAAGCTTAAATTATTGTAAATCTAACTGCACTGTCCGATTTACAGTAGCCATTACAGCGAAAGCATGCCATGCGATTGTTTGAGGACGGCGCAGGTTTCATAAATTCACAAATAGCGATTAAATATTCACTTACTTTTTGAAAATCTTCCTCTCATTTGTCATCCAAAGGGTCCCAGCTATAACATGTAGTGTCGTTTTTTAAAATAAAATCCTTCTTTATATCCCAAAAGTCTGTTTAATTGGCGCCATCGATTTGAGTAATACACTCGTTCAACACGCAGAGAAAGGAATCTGAAAATCTACCGCTAAACTTTGTTTCAACAAATCAAAGTACATTTCTATAGACTCCTCAGATACCCTAAAATGTAATCAAACTATAATATTTCTTACGGAAAGAAGTATGTTCAAACACAAATTTCCAAGACTGTGTTCCTGTACTAAAACTCATATTTCTTATTCGTTTTGGAAGTTACAAGCCTGAAACGTTGAACATAGACTGCTGACACCCTGTGGAAGCCATAGGAATTGCATCATTGGAGCTAGAATTCAGAATGCCCTTATATTTTCCATTGTAAGAGCATGGTCTCTCAAAAAGAAAGATTCTGGTTGGTTTTTCTTTGGATTTTCTCCTACCATATCTATTGTGCTATAGTCTCCTACATTATTTTAACATTTCTACAAATTTCAAAGTGTTTCCAATGGTACCAATTATATGCATATCCTGGCTTCAGGGCCTGAGCAACAGGCAGTTTACTTTGGGCACGTCAGTCAGGCGGTAATTGAAAAAAAGGAGCCCTAAGAAGTTGACACGTAGCTAGCTAGCTAACCAATGAACCATAATCCCAGCATGAATTTGCAGGTAGCTAACCAACCAGGTTCAATGTTAGCTAGCTAACATTAGGCTTTAACTAGCAAAACAAATCGCTCTGAGATATGAATAATATTACTACACAGATCATACATGTAGCTAGCTAGCTAACAGAACACTTACTTTCTGACAAAATTAGGAATGTGTAATATCTGAGAATGTAGCTAGCTAGACTATCTTACCCGTATACATGGATGGACACTTCTCCCTCTCTGTCACAGATGCCATGGTTGCCCTTAGTTTGAAGATGTATTCCGGAGACAGGTGTTTTCTCCATCTCCTTAGCTATCATACTCTAATTCCACTGATTTCAAAACTCAATCTCTCGGCATGTCCAGCCCACTCATTATCTCAGCCAATCATGGCTAGCGGGAAGGTTGCTGAATTGTTTTGTGGCTAAACCAACTAAGCTCATAATTTAACAATGTTTTCGTATTTTCTGATCACATACACGTTTGTTATTAAGACACATGAAAGTTCATATGTTCCAGAAGGCATTTCTGCCTAAAAACACATTTTGATGAAAAATAAAATGTTTTAGTTCAAATGGCTCTCCTGTGAAGTAGTGACGTGTGACATTCGCCTAGTTTCCTGAAACGAGTCACGTTTTGGTTCTTAAAACCACACATTTTGAACAAAAAAACATTCTACCGTAGCCTATTTGAGAATCTTGCCTTTTTAAGATGAGGGAATAATTAAATGTTTTTATATTTGAGCAAAATCTGTAACCTGCAGGACTAGGCTACTATCAATTATTTTCAAATTATTTTTAATTAGTCATTCTGTTTAATAGTGGCCTTTTGAACAACAACCACAGTGAGTAGGCTACCTATTTGACAACAAATTATGAAGAAACAGAATAATCATGAAAAGTAGGAGGAATAACAAAAGTGTAGTGTCAGCAAGCACATTAACTGAATGTTCCGCTTTTCCTCCAACACTAACTTTGTTTGGTGCCATTGTTTGAAGCGCTGTCACCATGAAAATGTTCTGAATTAATTTGTCTGAGCAGCATACATATTTGATGCAAAGAGGGTAGAAATTGCTTAATTGGTCAATATTACTTACCAAGCCAAGCAAAGCTGTTTTAAAATATCCTGTGCTTTTTCATTTGGCGCATAAGCCATACAGACACAGCTTGGCTACATTGTAACTGTGAAGTGGTCACAGTTCGCTCGCATACACTATGGGGCTCAGCCAGGACTAGGGTTGAATATTTTCCCGGTATTTTACAAATGTTCCATCCTGAGAATAAATCACTTTTCTCCCAGGTAACCCAGTATTTCCCGCCAAAACTGTAAGTGTCATTCAAAGCATTACAAAGCATATACATATATCTGGATTTGATTAGAGCTTTGATCAGCAAAAAAAATTAAAACTTGAATATTAAATACATTTTATGAGCCCTACATTAACGACATTTAATGAGCCCAAGCCCAAAAAAGGCCAAATGATTGTGCCATTATCCAATACAAATATGATATAGCCTACTGTACATTATGCGTGACAGAAAAACATAAAAGCCCATAGATGTAGCTAGCTATATGCTCTCTGTAGGGGTTGCGTAACTGGTGGCAGAGAAGTCAGGCGCAGGAGAGCAAAGCTGGGTAATACTCATAGTTGTTTAATAAACAAACCAACCGGTCAAAACAACACGAGAAAATCAATTGGGTACAAACAACCCGTAAACTACCAGTATACATAACAAAGCACAAGCACTACAAACAACAATTCTGGACAAGGACATGTGGGAAACAGAGGGTTAAATACACAACATGTAATGAATGGAATTGAAACCAGGTGTGTGGGAAGACAAGACAAAACAAATGGAAAATGAAAAATGGATCGATGATGGCTAGAAGACCGGTGACGCCGACTGCCGAACACCGCCCGAACAAGGAGAGGCACCGACTTCGGTGGAAGTCGTGACACTCTCTTGGGTAAATAAATGAAACTAGCTCCAGTAGGCTAATCTTTTTAAATGTGAACTGTATTACCATATTGTATTATATGGACTGGAATTACACACGTCCTTCAAACCATGATAAAGCAGAAGAGAACATACGATTCTGGTGCAGCACATGTGGCCTACAAAGTTACAGGTATAGGCGAGTGAATTTGATTTTCATTTTGAAATATAATGGGGCATATTTGTATAATTAGTAGGCTGACCCATACACTACCATTCAAAAGTTTTGGGTCACTTAGAAATGACCTTGTTTTGAAATAAAAGCAAACTTTCTGTCCATTAAAATAACATCAAATTGATCAGAAATACAGTGTAGACATTGTTCATGTTGTAAATGACTATTGTAGCTGGAAACGGCAGATTACATTTTTTTTTAATGGAATATCTACATAGGCATACAGAGCCCCAGTATCAGCAACCGTCACTCCTGTGTTCCAATGGCACGTTGTGTTAGCTAATCCAAGTTTATAATTTTAAAAGGCTAATTGATCATTAGAACAGCCTTTTGCAATTATTTTAGCACAGCTGAAAACTGATTTAACCGATTGAAGTTGGGAAAATAGATGGCAAAAATGCAGAATAGTATAAATGCCTGTAAACAATTTGGGGAGGGATTTCACAGATTTTATTAGGCCTATTATTTCTCACTATCTATTTGCGAGCTACTCATTGATATCCCGAGAGCTATCGGACATGCAGTTTTCTGCTAAGGTACAACCTTTGCTAGGCTGATGGAAAGCTACTCAGAGTTAGTCTGCGGTACAGCAAAGCCTAATCAGACATGCCCGTGCTCATCATGGTGCATTCAGCTCAAATGACACATATGTAACAACACCATTGGAATAACACCATCGGACATGAAACAGCGATGCAACTATAACAGTATAACAAAATAGATAAACAATTTTCTTTTGCATGTACCTTTTCATTTTAAACACTAGTGGTTTAACTAGTCATACGAAGGGTCATTTTGCTATTTGATTTTGAATTTTAAGACTCCTTGAAGTATACCCTCCAAAATGTTTTGGGCCTTACTGCTATTAGCCCACACAAACACATTGAAAACAGACAGTCCCCCCCAAAAAAAATCTAAAGAAAGTTTGTTTTGAAGTGTCTGAGAGAGATGAGTGGTTCAGTGGTCTAAGGCACTGCAGGGCTTGAGGCGTCACTACAGACCGCTAATTTAAAGGGGTGTCTACATACCTTTGTGTACATATAGTGTATAATGCACAATCAAAGAAAGACTGTCTGTGTTGACAATACTCAGTATAGAAAACAGTTGGGCCCGCAATCTGGATTTATAGGCTGTGGTGATTTGCCAAAAATCCTGGTCGTAGGATTTCGGATTTCCTGCTTTTGTTACCAGGAATATTCCAACCAGAATTTCTGGAAAACCTGGGAATTTGGGAAAGTTACCAAAATGTCGCAACCCTACCTGCAAGGGTTGTTATGTTTGATACCGGAGCTCCGAGGCATGCTTTGAAATCACTAAGCAGCTAACTTTAAAGCAGTGTGCCGATGCGTGTATCACTTAATCGGAAGTATGCCATTAATGACGTCCGAAGCTTCCTTTGATCATAAGCTTTTTCAAACTGTGTGTTGCAAAATGTGAGATCCCACTGATTTCACCTTGGTTTCAGTGCTTTCTTCGATTCCAATCTGCTTTCAAACACCGACCTCTACTGTACACCGTAATTGCAAATATAGTTAGGATTTTGTACAAAAAGTTTCACTTGACTGGTAGCTTAGCAGGTAGAGTAGGGAACTATGGAACATTTAGGGACGTGAGGGTATGTGGTTGAATCCGTCTGAAGACACAGTAGTCGTTTTATGTGAAACCACACTTTCAGCACTGTTGTTCAAAAAAACATTTTATTTAGTAAAGTACAAGCTTCTGTCTTAAGCATCCTAAATAATGCCATAGATTACGTTTTGGAAAAAACAGTCAACTTGAAGGCAAAAAAGAGAAGCGTGATGTAAGATGCAAACCTGGTTTTCCAACTGATTATAGGCGACTGAAGCCAACAACTTATCGCTGCGCCATGGAGTTTTGATAAAAACAGTGGGGGGAAAAAAAGCTAAATTCACACGCTGCTATTTATTGCTGACCAACAGATGTCCCTAATGTGCATTGTGAAAAGATAATGAACCGCCGAGTAATGAACCGTTCTTCGGCACAATTTGGTGAAAGCACCAAAGCCTTCAGAAAGCCTTTGTTTCCCATCACTAGAAACCTGCAGAAGTAGGATATCCAAGTTGGAATTTGTATTAACCTGCAACCTACAATCAGAGGTTAGAAACACTGTGAGGAGAATACCCAAGGCATTTAAACTGGAACAAACCTTTCAGTAACAAAAAATCTAACTAACTGATTGGATTAGTTTAGAAAAATGTATGTTATTTATCTTTGTGTAGCTTACGACTGATCAATTAATGTACACGCACACACATAGATATTGAAACAAACAATTCTAAATATCAACCTGCAATAGAGCATGCTGGGAAATATGAAAATGATGGGTGTAGTTTTGTGTATAAGTTTCAGGCTCCTGCAGTACAGTTAAACTAGGTCCTCAAAATAAAGCCTTATGTTAAATAAAAAATGTTTTTAATGACAACATATTCACTTAGGATCTCACTTGGTGAAGTCCATAGGGCCAGAAACAGATGAATGCAACAACCATGTCTCTGTTACTAACAAATACAGTCATGTGTGCTAAATACAATTTACTAGAAAGGCAAGACACAAATATTTGAATACTGCTTTACACTAAGCAGTGTTAATTTAACACTGTTCCAGTGTCTATATGGGTCCACAGACTCAACACTTTCAGTGTTGATTTAACACTTTGTGTTTAGTTTTTTACAAAGGAGAATTTGCAGTTTAGTTAAAGGGATTCAGTGCAGTCAGTGCATGGCTCTGGGTTGCTGCTTAAACCACAGGGCTGGACTTCATAGAGCAGCTCAGATTAGGAGTACTGATCTAGGATCGGGTCCTCCTGGTCCATTCATTATAATCTAAAAGGCAAAAAAAGGATCAGCACTACTCTTTATGAATATTGGCCCTGATCTCCGAAGTCAAGGACTCCAAACTGAGAGTTGCCATTGGAACAGCTCAATGTCTGTGGAGCCACAAGGACTGGTAGGCTGGCTCTGATCAAGTTAGGTTCTATCACTGATGTTTGCTGTATCTCAGACTCTACCGATTTATTTTGGTAAATATTTTATTTGCTCACTGCAATGCTGTAACAATAGACTATGATTTTATAGATTGACCCAGAGTGGAAGGTAGTTGAGGTGAATGAAGTGGGTTATTAGAGGCATGGTGAGGCACCAGGGAGTCTGCTCTCTCTCTCTCTCTCTCTCTCTCTCTCTCTGATGAATATGCTGCTTGTTGTAATGGAGCCAGATGCTGTGCCGATGTCTCTGTTCAGGAAGTGACCACTGATCACAGCAGATCGGGAACAGGGGTCTGGATGCGCACAGCAGAAATACATCACATCATTCACCGTGGGCAAAATATTGAACTGTCTCATTCTCTTACAGTAGACATTGGTCTCATATTACACTGCAGCCATTCTAAATCTGAAAGAAACTTTATGGATATTCATGGGTGACTCTGTGGTATAGTCAACCTGAGCATGCCCAAATAAAGTTTACACATGTTTACACTTATCCTTAAGTCCAGCTTAGGGTATAAGTTGTTGGGGGTGGGTGGGTAGATACACTATACAATACCGTTCAAAAGTTTGGGGTCACTTAGAAATGTCCTTGTTTTTTAAAGAAAAGCAACATTTTGGTCCATTAAAATAACATCAAATTGATCAGAAATACAATGTAGACATTGTTCATCTTGTAAATGACTATTGTAGCTGGATTTCTTTACATAAGCGTACAGAGACCCATTATCAGCAACCATCACTCCTGTGTTCCAATGGCACGTTGTGTTAGCTAATCCAAGTTTATCATTTTAAAAGGCTAGTTGATCATTAGAAAAACGTTTTGCAATTATGTTAGCACAGCTGAAAACTGTTGTGCTGATTAAATAAGTAATTAAGCTGGCCTTCTTTAGACTAGTTGAGTATCTGGAGCATCAGCATTTGTGGGTTCTGAAAAATGAAGGCTATTCCATGTGAGAAATTGCAAGAAACTGAAGATCTCATACAACGCTGTGTACTACTCCCTTCACAGAACAGTGTAAACTGGCTCTAACCAGAATAGAAAGAGGAGTGGGAGGCCCCGGTGCACAGATGAGCATGAGGACAAGTACATAAGAGTGTCTAGTTTGAGAAACAGACGCCTCACAAGTCTTCAACTGGCAGCTTCATTAAATAGTATCTGCAAAACACCAGTCTCAACGTCAACAGTTAAGAGGTGACTCCGGGATGCTGGCCTTCTAGGCAGAGTTGCAAAGAAAAAGCCATATCTCAGACTGGCCAATAAAAATAAAAAATTAAGATGGGCAAAGGAACAGACACTGGGCTGAGGAACTCTGCCTAGAAGGCCAGCATCCCGGAGTCGTACACATAGCTATTTTAAGCAGTAAATAAGGCAGAAAGAACCCAATTCAGAAAATGTACGCCTTTCTTATGCACTTTTCAGTAGTTAGTTTTCAGACTTACCTTATGTAGGTGCGTAACGGGCTGTGCAGACATGGTTCCCTAAATTAAATTTAGCCGCTGAAAACCCTCTCCACTTGCTGGCCAACAGATGTTCTTGTGGAGTTTTAATTCAACAGTTTTTTTCAGTACATTTATCTATAGCCATCACTAAGTACCTTTAATTTTGATTTTCGCCACAGACACTAGAACATATGGAGAGAACGTTCCAGAATATTAGGGATGAATGAAAGAAAGCCATGTACAATGCATTCGGAAAGTATTCAGACTCCTTCCCTTTTTCCACATTGTGTAATGTTACAGCCTTATTCCCTCCATCTACTCACAATACCCCATAATTGGTTAAAACATGTTTTTAAGAAATTTTTGCAAATATTGAGCTCAGGTGCATCCTGTTTCAATTGATCATCCTTGAGATGGTTCTAGAACTTGTTCGGAGTCCACCTGTGGTAAATTAAATAGTTTGGACATGATTTGGAAAAGCACACACCTGTCTATATAAGGTCCCAGTTGACAGTGCATGTTGATGGGGTGCTGACAGACAATCGTTGATGGATCTTTATAGAGCTCTGATCAGGACGATTAATGATTACGGGTGCATAGTTTATGGAACAGCGGCGAAGACTTGGCTTCAGAAGCTGGACAGAATCCAGTATATAGCTTTAAGGATATGTATTGGTGCATTTAAATCAACATCTGTATGTGCCATACATATGCTTTTGGATATATGGCATAAACAATTGTCATTAGCTTATTGGGTTAGGTTGAAAAGCTGTGAGGTTGAGCATCCCACTGCTACTGTTCTAGATGACTGTTGGGAATATACAGTGGCTTGCGAAAGTTCACCCCCCTTGGCATTTTTCATATTTTGTTGTGAAACAAACTAGAAATAAGACAAAAAAAACAGAACTTGAGCGTGCATAACTATTCACCCCCCCCAAAGTCAATACTTTGTAGAGCCACCTTTTGCAGCAATTACAGCTGCAAGACTCTTGGGTTAAGTCTCTATAAGGTTGGCACATCTAGCCACTGGGATTTTTGCCCATTCTTCAAGGCAAAACTGCTCCAGCTCCTTCAAGTTGGATGGGTTCCGCTGGTGTACAGCAATCTTTAAGTCATGCCACAGATTCTCAATTGGATTGAGGTCTGGGCTTTGACTAGGCCATTCCAAGGCATTTAACTGTTTCCCCTCAAACCACTCAAGTGTTTCTTTAGCAGTATGCTTAGGGTAATTGTCCTGCTGGAAGGTGAACCTCTGTCCCAGTCCCAAATCTCTGGAAGACTAAAACAGGTTTCCCTCAAGAATTTCCCTATACTTAGCGCCATCCATCATTCCTTAAATTCTGACCAGTTTACCATGAAAAACATCCCCACAGCATGGTATTCTCTGGGTGATGAGAGGTGTTGGGTTTGCGCCAGACATAGCGTTTTCCTTGATGGCCAAAAAGCTCAATTTTAGTCTCATCTGACCAGAGTACCTTCTTCCATATGTTTGGGGAGTCTCCCACTTGCCTTTTGGCGAACACCAAACGTGTTTGCTTATTTTTGTCTTTGAGCAATGGCTTTTTTCTGGCCACTCTACCTTAAAGCCCAGCTCTGTGGAGTGTATGGCTTAAAGTGGTCCTATGGACAGATACTCCAATCTCCGCTGTAGAGCTTTGCAGCTCCTTCAGGGTTATCTTTGGTCTCTTTGTTGCCTCTGATTAATTCCCTCCTCGTCTGGTCTGTGAGTTTTGGTGTGCGCCCCTCTCTTGGCAGGTTTGTTGTGGTGCCATATTCTTTCAATTTTTTAATAATGGATTTAATGGTGCTCCGTGGGGTGTTCAAAGTTTCTGATATTATTTTAGAGCCCAACCCTGATCTGTACTTCTCCACAACTTTGTCCCTGACCTTGTTTGGAGAACTCCTTGGTCTTCATGGTGCCGCTTGCTTGGTGGTGCCCCTTGCTTAGTGGTGTTGCAGATTCTGGGGCCTTTCAGAACAGGTGTATATATAGTGAGATCACATGACAGATCATGTGACACTTAGATTGCACACAGGTGGACTTCATTTAACAAATTATGTGACTTCTGAAGGTAATTGGCTGCACCAGATCTTATTTAGGGGCTTCATAGAAAAGGGGGTGAATAAATATGCACGCACCACTTCTTTTTTGAATTCTTTGAAACATATAATTTTTTTTCATTTCACTTCACTAATTTGGACTATTTTATGTATGTCTGTTACATGAAATCCAAATAAAAATCTATTTAAATTACAGGTTGTAATGCAACAAAAGGAAAAACACCAAGGGGGATGAATACTTTTGCAAGGCACTGTACTAGTAGATAAGGCAGTGGTTTTGGTAGGACAGTTGGAAAGCTTGCAGATGAGAGCGATTTGAGGAGTTGGAGGCTTGCCCTTCTGTGGTGATATGGGATGTTCCTCCATGGTTACTCCCAGATCCTGTTGTTGATCTAACCTTGATAGAGAAAAAAAAACTCAATTAGCATAATAACATAACCAGCAGAGGTGTCACAACTCAAAAATAGCATAAAATAAATCACTTACCTTTGATGATCTTCCTCTGATGGCATACCCAAGCGTCCAGGTTACACAATAAAAGGTCCTTTTGTTCGATAAAGTTCCTCTTTATATCCATATAGCTCCGTTTGGTTGGCGCGTTTTGTTCAGTAATCCACCTGCCCAAAGGCTTTCATCCATGCAGACAAACGATATCCCAAAAGTACCCGTAAAGTTTGTTGAAAAAGTCAAACAGCATTTGTAATCAATACTCAGATACCCTAAAATGCGCATTCCCTGTTATGCGCAAAATCCAAAACCGGACATTTGACATGAACTCAGGAACAAGTGGTCTTACTCCCTTGATTTTCATGATTGAAGCTTCCAACCTTTTTCTAAAGACTGTTGACATCTAGTGGAAGCCATTGAAAACAGTGTGACATGACTGATTCAGACATCCCGGATGGATTTTTCTCAGGTTTTTGCCTGCCATATCAGTTCTGTTATACTCACAGACATTATTGTAACAGTTTTAGAAACTTCAGAGTGTTTTCTATCCAAAGCTACTAATTATATGCATATCCTAGTTTCTGGGCCTGAGTAACAGGCAGTTTACTTTGGGCACGTTTTTCATCCGAACTTCAAAATACTGCACCCTAGCCCTAAGAAGTTAATCAGCTTCTTGATATGCCACACCTGTCAGGTGGATGGATTATTTTGTGTTGTGGCTTTACTTTCATTAGTCTGATGACTGTTTTTTATTGAATCCGCTAACTATGTTTAATTGTTACCCGATTAAATTAATCATGTAACAATAAACTCATTAAGATTTGGGGCACCACAGAAGAATTTGTTTAGAGAGTCACCATCTCCTGAATTAAACTCTAAGGTCTTTACCTATAACATCAATAAACAGTCATCTTGTTAATCATTACCTCTTATCAAATACTCATTCTGAACAATTGTAAACTTCTTGGATCTGCAAAAACCCCAGTCTTGCTCATTATTCAGTACTACACAAATTGGTTTAATAATTTATTTACTAGCTAACTAAATAATAACACAGAATACACATACACACTTACATGAGACAAAGGTCCCTAGTGGACTGACAAGATATAATGGCTTGTGACTACATACAGTGGCAAGAAAAGTATGTGAACCCTTTGGAAATACCTTGGATTTCTGCATAAATTGGTCATAACATTTTATCTGAACTTCATGTAGGTCACAACAATAGACAAACACAGTCTGCTTAAACTAATTACTCACAAACAATTATATGTTTTATTGAACACACTGTGTAAACATTCACAGTGCAGAGTGGAAAAAGTATGTGAACCCTTGGATTTAATAACTGGTTGACCCTCTTTTGGCAGCAATAACCTCAGCCAAACATTTTCTGTAGTTGTGTATCAGATCTGCACAACGGTCAGGAGGAGTATTGGACCATTCCTCTTTACAAAATTGTTTCAGTTAAGCAATATTCTTGGGATGTCTGGTGTGAACTGCTCTCTTGAGGTCATGCCACAGCATCTCAATCGGGCTGAGGTCAGGACTCTGACTGGGCCACTCCAGAAGGCGTATTTTCTTCTGTTGAAGCCATTTTGTTGTTGATTTACTTCCGTGTTTTGGGTTGTTGTCCTGTTGCATCACTCAACTTCTGTTGAGCTTCAATTGGCGGACAGATAGCCTAACATTCTCCTGCAAAATGTCTTGATAAAATGCTGGAATTCATTTTTCCGTTGATGATAGCAGACGATGATAGCAAGCTGTCCAGGCACTGAGGCAATAAAGCAGCCCCAAACTATGATGCTCCCTCCACCATACTTTACAGTTGGGATGAGGTTTTGATGTTGGTGTGCTGTGCCTTTTTTTCTCCACACATAGTGTTGTGGGTTCCTTCCTAACAACTCAACTGTAGATTCATCTGTCCACAGAATATTTTGTCAGTAGCAATGTGGAACATCCAGGTGCACTTTTGCAAACTTCAGACGTGCAGCAAAGTTTTTTTGGGACAGCAGTGGCTTCTTCTGTGGTGTCCTCCCATTAACACCATTCTTGTTTAGTGTTTTACATATGGTAGACTCGTCAACAGAGATGTTAGCATGTTCCAGAGATTTCTGTAAGTCTTTAGCTGACACTCTAGGATTCTTCTTAACCACATTGAGAATTCTGCGTTCTGCTCTTGCAGTCATCTTTGCAGGATGGCCACTCCTAGGGAGAGCAGCAACAGTGCTGAACTTTCTAAATTTGTAAAGACAATTTGTCTTACCATGGACTGATGAACATCAAGGCTTTTAGAGATACTTTTGTAACCCTTTCCAGCTTTATGCAAGTAAAGAATTCTTAATCTTAGGTCTTCTGAGATCTCTTTTGTTCCAAGCATGGTTCACATCAGGCAATGCTTCTTCTGAATAGCAAACTCAAATTTTTTGAGTGTTTTTCTAGGGCAAGGCTACTGTTGTTTACTCTGGAAGATAATCAGCCATGTCAATGGTTCCCATTGATGATGATCGTTGTAGGATAGTCTCACTTAGATTGGCTTTTCTCGATATCTGACTTAAGACAGATAATCAGCTGTCCCAATGATTATCTGAGATGAGCTTCTCGCCTCTTCCTCCTCATGTTGGTATTCAGGATTCAGACCAAGATGGACATGAGCTGCTGCTCTTCGTCTCTCTGGTCTAAAGGAAGGTGAGTTTGTTTCTTCACCTCGTGTTGAGTTTCAGAGTTTTGACCATTTAAAACATGTAGCTCTATGCCTCACGTTTCCTGGTCTAAAGGTTGATTCCTCTTCCAAGACTTTATGTACTCTTTATGCACAGGGTCGTTCCGTCATGCTGACAAGCTCTCTGACCTCACTCTGGGCGTGGCTAGTTAATGGGCAAAGGATATATCATATCATTACAAAACTAAAATCCCATTCCTATCTTAACACAAATACCTTAATCACTTTTCTTATTGTACTCACAGCATATTGGATGAAAACTTGACAGATGGGGTATAGTATTAGTAGTTATAGTATTTGGTCCATACAGTTTTTAATAACATCACAAAATGAAAAACAATATGGCATTAGTCCTCCACTGATCATTTCCCACAATCCCCATGTTAGAATTAGTGTTACATTTTCTACTTTTGGACGTTAGAGTTTTGGGCGGTCAACAGTCTGGAGACAAAGGCATTCCTTTGGTTGAAACTAAAGGGTAGAGGGAAAAGTTATCTCCTGCTTAAATTTACGACCGGGGTGGAGGTGTCAAAACCCTCACAGTCCCCCCAGTCATTGGCAAGCTGATCTGACCCATTCTCACAGGACAGTCATGACACTTGGCTAAGGAGAAATGCTCTCTAACAGCGATGTAACCCCAAAATGTTTTGAGAGAGAGAAATAAGCTTTTTGTGCTTATGGAACATTTCTGGGATCTTTTATTTGAGCTCATGAAACATGGAACCAATCACTTTATATGTTGCGTTTTATATTTTATATGCAATGCCCAATGGAAAAAAGTGTCTATACGGCATACACCTGTGTATAGACCCCACTATATCACTGAGTACACCCTTCTGTAGTCTTTGAAAGCCTACCAAATATTCCGACTTCAGAAAAGTGGATTGGCAGTACAAGCATATATTGTCTCGTTTGCATATTTTCTTACAGTATTTCAGAAAGATTGTAAATTTTTTATATATATGTATTTGTCTACATTCAACTGATAAAGCTTAATTTTGATATACAGTACCAGTCAAAAGTTTGGACACACCTACTCATTCAAGGGTTTTTCTTTATTTTTACTATTCTCTACATTGTAGAATAATGGTGAAGACATCAAAACTAGGAAATAACACATATGGAATAATGTAGTAACGCAAAAAATGTTAAACAAACATTTTCATATTTGAGTTTCTTCAATGTAGCCACCGTTGGCCTTGATGACAGCTTTGCACACTCTTGGCAATCTCTCAACAAGCTTCACCTGGAATTCTTTTCCAACAGTCTAAAGGAATTCCCACATATGCTGAGCACTTGTTGGCTGATTTTCCTTCACTCTGCGGTCCAACTCATCCAAAACCATCTCAATTGGGTTTAGGTCGGGTGATTGTGGAGTCCAGGTCATCTGATGCAGCACTCCATCACTCTCCTTCTTGGTCAAATATCTCTTACACAGCCTGGAGGTGTGTTGGGTCATTGTCCTGTTGAAAAACAAATGATAGTCCCACTAAACAGATGAGATGGCGTATCGCTGCAGAAAGTGTGCCTAGAATTCTAAATAAGGAAAGATGTCCACCAGTTGCTCATGTTTCTTGGCCCAAGCAAGTCTCTTCTAATTATTGGTGTCCTTTAGTACTGGTTTCTTTGCAGCAATTCGACCATGAAGGCCTGATTCACACAGTCTCCTCTGAACAGTTAATGTTGAGATGTGTCTGTTACTTGAACTCTGTGAAGCATTTATTTGGGCTGTAATTTGAGGTGCAGTTAACTCTAATGAACTCTGGGTCTTCCTTTCCTGTGGCGGTCCTCATTAGAGCCAGTTTCATCATAGATCTTGATGGTTTTTGCGACTGCACTTGAAGAAACTTTCAAAGTGATTGACATTTTCCGGATTGACTGAGCTTCAAGTCTTAAAGTAATGATGGACTGTCATTTCTCTTTGCTTATTTGAGCAGTTCTTGCCATAATATGTACTTGGTCATTTACCAAATAGGGCTATCTTCTGTATACCATCTGTACCTTGTCACAACACAACTGATTGGCTCAAAAAAATAAGTAAATAAATTCCACAAATTAACTTTGAACAAGGCACACCTGTTAATTGAAATGCATTCCAGGTGACTACTTCATGAAGCTGGTTGAGAGAATGCCAAGAGTGTGCAAAGCTGTCATCAAGGCAAAGGGTGGCTACTTTGAAGAATATCAAATATAAAATATATTTTGATTTGTTTAACACTTTTTTGGTTACTACATGATTCCATATGTGTTATTCTACAATGTGTAAAATAGTAAAAAAAATAATAGAAAAACCATTGAATGAGTAGGTTGTCCAAACTTTTGACAGGTACTGTATAGAAAGTGGAAAACATGACATGTTAGAGTGTGGTGCCTGGCCTTGTATACTATTCAGCCTAACTATTCAGTAATGTCCATATTACTGAAATCGCGATCATATGTTAACAGGAATTTATATTGATGTTGTACATCAAAAATTCCACGTCTATTTTCTGTATGATATAGTGGGATGTGTTTCTAATGGTATGTGTGTCGTTCCACATGAAATCAATCACCTCACTCCTGTTGATTTGAACAAATGATGGGATGGGCTATGCAAAACGGATCAACTTTGACGACCTATATCTCCCGAATGGTTGGACATTCAGGTCTAAAATTCACATTCCGACCATTTCTACTATACGCAAACGTATGTAAAGTGTGTTTGTGTGTGTTTCTCTCTCTCATCAGATGCTGTGGGGATGAAGTTGAGCAGAAGAGAGGTGCCTCTGTATGTGAGTATGTCCCATTATTGAGTTGTGTTCCACCACCATAGATATATAAAAAAATATATATATTCAGAGCTGGTTCCAGCTAAATTTGCAGACAGCCGGGACATGGATTCGAACTAGAATTCCTGTGTATTGTTATATTTTCTATGTCCACCACCAAATGGTTTGTGTTGGAGTGACAATGAGAGAAGGGAGAGGGGGTCTCCTCTCCTCCCTCTGTGACTTTGGCAGGTTTTGAGAAGGTCTGAGGCTGGGATGATATTTATCACCATACACAAGTTAATGTTTCCATCCCAAATGGCTTCCTAAATAATGCACTACTTTTGACCTGTGCCCATATGGCTCTGGTCAAAAGTAGTGCGTTATGTAGGAAATAGGGTGCCATTTTGGGCGCAGCCAACTTTTGTGTCCCACAACACCGAAGATGTATTATTTTGGAATCCATTTAGTAAAACTGATATGTTTAAAGTTTTGTCTCAAGCTTTTAATCCTTCGTGAGATGGAAGTGATCACTGCCGCTACCTTGTTATCCACGAATTGAGGAGCAAACTGAAGAGGAAATTCAGAAAGTCTTTGAGGCTAGTGGAAGTTCATAAAACAATGCTTCTATATCGATAAAAAACTATGCTTTTCGGCCATTAGCCATCTTCAAGAAAAATCGTGTTGATTTTTATGAATAAAGAAGCGCTTTTATTAACATCCACTGCCCTTTCCTTTTCATTGCAACCCTTCATGAGAGCAAAGATATGGGTATGTTGAGGACAGAGTCAAGGAATATTGATAGAAAGGTAAGGGTATATTGATTGACTGCAGACCTCTCGTAGCTCCCTGAGTAAGGACGAAGAAAGGTGAGGGGTTGAGGACTTCACTGCATACAGAATAATTATCTACTGTCAGACTCAGACTTATTATTTCCAAACTTGTATTTGAAATATTTAATGCAACATTCTAGCTTTCAACTCATTGATAAGCTAAAATTAAATAGATTTTTATTGCAATCCTCAGCGCTGGAGATATTTTATGTATTGTTCTTTAGCTCAAGAATGATTTAACATCCCTTGTAAACATTACATTCTATTGTACAGAATATTTCCAGTCTATCAACACACTGACTATAATGTAACTATGCATTAGTCAATTTGAAAAGTTAATTTAAAAAAAGTTAATAATTTATTTACTAAGGTGTGTTTTATTTGCTAGTAAACTTACATGAGGAAGAAAATCACTTTATTCTGGGTTTGATTTGAAAAGTCTGTTTTTGTTTTTGGTCCCTTTGAACAAATGATCAAATTTGTTTATTAGCAAAGCTTAAGCCTCAACCATCTCCCAAATGGCACCCTATTGTCACGTCCAGGCCTGAGAAGACAGGCTGGCGTGTTTAGTTTTGTTTTGGTGTAGGGTTTTTTCTGTTCTAGGTTATCTATTTCTATGTTGGGGTAATGGTTCCCAATTAGAGGCAGCTGAGTGTCGTTGCCTCTAATTGGGAACCATATATATGTTTGGGGTTTTTCACTAGTATTTTGTGGGTTATTGTTTGTTCATAGCTTTGTTGGTTTTTGTGTTATGTTCAATGTTACGATCTTCGTTCGTTTTGTTTATTGTTTGCCAGTTACGTTATTTAATAAAGAATGTATACTGGATACCTCGCTGCGCCTTGGTCCGTCACTACTGAAGATCGTGACACCTATTCCCTACACAGTGCACTACTTTTGACCAAATCCCTATGGTAGTGCCCTATGTAGGGAATAGGGTGCCATTTGGGGTGCAAAATCAGTCTAATCATGATCTTTTTGGTTCTAGAGCCTTTTGTAGGTTTCTGTGACTGAGTCAAGTGAATGAACCAACAATGTGCTAGTGTATGGTCATCTGAAGATGAAAGTGATATTTTGGAGATTACAGTGGTTCGTCCTTTAAAAGTTGCAGCGTACTGCGGCGCAGCTTGAATGGTGCTGCAGAATTCTATGGCACGTTATTTAAGAATTAACCACTGGTACCATTAATGCTAGTTAGTGCTAGTTTTACCACCAGAGGGCATCTTTGAGAAGCATTTGATAGCCTTCAATAGTGGCTGTACTAGAGAATGTTGG
This sequence comes from Hucho hucho, assembly GCA_003317085.1. Taxonomy (NCBI): domain Eukaryota; kingdom Metazoa; phylum Chordata; class Actinopteri; order Salmoniformes; family Salmonidae; genus Hucho; species Hucho hucho. Next base: position 341,238 of record QNTS01000870.1, on the reverse strand, counting down.
CACGCGGGAGACCGTGTTTCAATTCCCCGACAGGGAGGAAAGAGTTGGCTCTCCTTGTAAATAAGAATTTGTTCTTAATTAACTGACTTGCCTAGTTAAATAAAGGTTACACTAAGAGCATATCATTTCTACACCCACATTTTCTAATTATAGGTTTTGATGAATGTTTAATAATTCAACTTTTGGATTTTGAATTTGGCACCTTACATTTCACCGGGTAGTGTCGGGAGCGGCCCGCTAGCGAAAGCACAACATTTGATTGTTTTTCCAGGACAGAAATTCCTCGGGTTTTCGCCTGTTATATCCGTTTTGTTATACTCACAGACATTACGTTAACACTTTTAGAAACTTCAGAGTGTTTCCTATCCAATAGTATTAATTATGTGCATATTCTATTTTCTGGGCCTGAGCATTTTACTTTGGGCACGCCAGACTCTCCAAAACCGTCACCTCTGGAGCCGCTCCCTAAGAAGTTAACTGACTTGCCTAGTTAAATAACGGTTACACTAAGAGCATAACATTTATACACCCTAATTTTCAAGTTCGAGTCTAACCAATACCCAAACGGAAATTCAGTGAAAATAAAAATCTAATTGATTTATCAAAACCAGTCTCCCTGCTCAGAGCAGCGCAAAATAGCTAAACTAAATAAACATTAGCATTTTGAAAGAGTATTTTTATTATTATTTTATTAACTTCTTACGGAGTGGTGGGGCGCTAGCGCCACTACCGACACTACCCGGTGAAATGTAAGGCGCCAAATTCAAAATCCAAAAGTTGAATTATTAAACATTCATCAATATACAAGTGTT
>QNTS01000870.1:223408-323808 GCA_003317085.1 Hucho hucho | reverse complement strand
CCCCCCTTGTCTCCCTTACCCCTCTCTATTCCCTCCCCTCAGGGGCAGGCCAAGGTGTTTGCATTGCTGCAGGCCCCAGACCCCTTGCCAAAGGAGGCAGAGATCTTCATCGTTCTAGAAGGTTCTACGCTTGCCCATGTCATCAGAGCCCAGATCGATGTCATGCTCTGCTTCATCGTGCCTGGTGAGAGAAATGGTGTAGAGTGAAGTTGTCCCTAGACACTGATCTGTGTTCAGTTTAGCATTAACCTACTAATGGTTAAGGTTAGGATTGGGGAGGAAAAACTGGAAACTTCAACTCAAAGTGAGAGGGGGGCGGGGGTGTGAGTGTGTGTGTTGTGCCATCGTAAAGATGCCTATGACCTATGACTATCTCTATGACCTGTGTGTGTGCATGTGCCCAGACTTCTCTGTGAGTGAACCCTATGACCTGTGGGGATCAACCACAAAAAGTGCTTCCCAAATGGCACCCTATTCCCTACATAGTGCACTACTTTTGACCAGAGTCCTTTGGGCCCTGGTCGAAAGTAGTGCACTATATAAGGAATAAGGAGCCATTTGTAACACACACAGTGTGATGCGTGTGAGACTGGGCTATGAAAGGATGTAGTATCTTATCAGCTTTCTCTCAGGAGGGAAACAGTCAGACTCAGCACCCCATAAACAACACCAACAATGGAGAGACCCCTGGAGAACTGTAAACTCTCCCCTGGCTGGCTGGCTACAATACACATTACTACACTATCACTCCCCTGGGATTTTGCTCCATCTCAGCACTAGCAAACCTGACACTAGCAAACCTGACATTATTTCTTCAGTCTTTCTTCAATTCATGATCTTTATTTAAGGTTAGGGTTAGGCATTAGGGTTAGCAGTATGGTTAAGGTTACGGGTTAAGGTTATGTTTAAAATCAGATTTGATTATTTTGTGACTGTGACAACTAGTGACCACTCTGCAAAGTTGCCTCCAGAACAAGATTCATGATGAAAGCGCTAACCTGCTGCAACTTCACCCTACACCAGTGTTTCCCAACTCCAGTCGTCGAGTACCCCCAACAGTACACATTTTTGTTGTAGCCCTGGACAAACACAACTGATTCAACTTGTCAACTAATCATCAAGCCCTAGAGCTGAATCAGGTGTGTTTGTCTGGGGCAACAACAAAAATGTGTGCTCGAGGATTGGAGTTGGGAAACACTACTCTACACCATTGTAAACACACTGTGGTGTGACATCCTTTCACATTGTTCTGTAGGTCATAACCTGGCTGAGACTGTCTCAGTCTTTGCTTACCTCTACTCTGAGACCACACCTTTTACCTGTGTGGGAGGGTCCAGACTCAAGTACGTCCAGGACGACGCCCAGGTAGGGTTGGCACACACACACACACACACACACACACAGACACAGACACACGAGCATGTGGACAAACATACACAGTTACACAAACACACACACACACAAACACACTAGCAACAGTCATTGCAATTGTTAAAAGGTTTTAAAAACAATTATATTTTATGCAACGGTTGGAACATTTGGATGAAGACACTCCAAACTGAATTTTGTAAAAACACTTTTATAATCCAGCAGATATTGACTTAATTGTAGCACATAAAACATTTTACTGGCGCGGACAAATAATGAATGAAATTCTTGGATTTTTCTTGTAAAATGTCACTATTGTTTTTCGTAGAATGTACTCATACTGTATATTAAAGTACATTTTCTTATTGTACCAGGTATGTTTGTGTGTGTGTCTGTAAAAATATAGACAATTATATGTGCATCCATTAACATAGAGGGGAAGAACAAAACACCAAACACTAAAGCCTGTCGCATGCTTCCCAGTTGATATATTATGATTACATTTGGTGACGTATTTGTTCGTTTTGGTGTTTGGCAGGTTTTTTTTCGGCTGGTCGCGCACACAACATTTTTTCTTGAGGCAAGTCGAAGTTCGGCAGCTTAAGTCTATGCACCTTCACCGGTGATTGGTAAACAGTACTACTCCTAATAGTACAAGCATTTCGCTACACCCGCACTAACATTTGCTGAACACGTGTATGTGACAAATAACATTTTATTTGATTTAGTAGGGGTGGGAACTGTGGACAGGATTCTTCAATTAAGTGTTTGTTGTCAATCAACGAGAGATTAGTTTTCATGCAAATTTCTTTACATGAAAAATACTGCACCAAAAACCTCAGTTAGATGTAAAATTGCACAAAAACTTCAAAATGAATGACAGATTTCTTGATTTAGCTGAGATGAATTCAGACTATTTCGAGGAAGTCTATACTGGCTATGTTGTTGCTACATCGTCTCAAGAGGGACATACCATAATATTGCGTTTTTCAAGCGAAGGAAGGTCTTGGAGCCCTTTCCTGCAGTCATATTACCAAATCACCCTCGAGTGGCCTTGTGTATGTGAAATGGTTTCATATAAAGTGTAATATTGGGATGCATACTCAAAATTGAATACATTTCAACTATATATCTGACATGGTACAGGTGTCTTATTTTTTATGCCCATAACCATGTGTGTGAGGTGTATACTTTTGTTTCAAACTAGATTTGTTTAAGACTACCAAGCAACACTTTGTGGGACCCTGATTTAGCCCACTGCAGAAAAAGGTTTTAAGTGAGTATGCGAGGCACAGACATTCGCTTCGCCAAGCCGAGTTCTGTTAGGAGCAAACCGAACCTAGTATGCGGGCGCCTTTACTCTGTCTACCCTACCTGGACTCACCTGCACTATCTAGACTGCATCATTCATTTCTGTTGTTTTCCATTTCTCTTGCGTAATTCATCAAGTGTGTCAATAGCAGGATACCATCTGATAAAAGAATCAACGCGCTTGGCTCTCGATTATATCTATTTAAACACACCTTACATTGTTTGCGAGATCAGGCATAATATCACTATAATCCGAGTGTTCCTTTTCGGAAGTTGCTTTCATTAGCATTCATATCCAGTACCAGGCAAAACTTTTGACACACCTACTCATTCCAGGGTTTTTATTTATTTATACATTGTAGAATAATAGTGAAGACATCAAAATGATGAAATAACACATATTTTATATTTGAGATTCTTCAAATAGCCACCCTTTGCCTTGATGACAGGGAATTCTCTCAACCAGCTTCACGAGGTAGTCACCTGGAATGCATTTCAATTAACAGGTGTGCCTTATTAAAAGTACATTTTGGGAATTTCTTTCCTTCTTAATGCATTTCAGACAATCAGTTGTGTTGTGACAAGGTAGGGATGGTATACAGAATATAGCCCTATTTGCTAAAAGACCCAGTCCATATTATGTCAGGAACAGCTCAAATAAGCAAAGAGAAATGCCAGTCCATCATTACTTTAAGACAGGAAGGTCAGTCAATCTGGAAAATGTCAAGAACTTAAAAGTTTCTTCAAGTGCAATCGCAAAAATCATCAAGTGCTATGATGAAACTGGCTCACAGGAAAGGAAGACCCACTGCCGCAGAGGATACGTTCCTTAGAGTTACCATCCTCAGAAATTGTAACCCAAATAAATACTTCACAGAGTTCAAAGTAACAGACACATCTCAACATGAACTGTTCAGAGGAGACTGCGTGAATCAGGCCTTCGTGGTCAAATTGCTGCAAAGAAACTACTACTAAAGGACACCAGTAAGAAGAAGAGACTTGCTTGGGCCAAGAAAAATGAACAATGGACATTAGACCGGTGGAAATCTGTCCTTTGGACTGATGAGTGCAAATTTTCGATTTTTGGTTCCAACCACCGTGTCTTTGTGAGATGCAGAGTAGGTGAACAGATGATCTCCACATATAAATTCCACCGTGAAGCATGGAGGAGGTGTGATGGTGTGGGGGTGCTTTTCTGGTGACACTGTCAGTGATTTATTTAGAATTCAAGGCACACTAACCAGCATGGCTACCACAGCATTCTGCAGCGATACTCCATCCCATCTGGTTTGCGCTTAGTGGGACTATCATTTGTTTTTTCAACAGGACAATGACCCAACACACCTCCAGGCTGTGTAAGGGCTATTTGACCATGAAGGAGAGTGGTGGAGTGCTGCATCAGATGACCTGGCCTCCACAATCACCCGACCTCAACCCAATTGAGATGGTTTTGGATGAGCTGGACCGCAGAGTGAAGGAAAAGCAGCCAACAAGTGCTCAGCATATGTAGGAGCTCCTTCAAGACTGTTGGAAAAGCATTCCAGGTGAAGCTGGTTGAGAGAATCCCAAGAGTGTGCGAAGCTGTCATCAAGGCAAAGGGTAGCTACTTTGAAGAATCTAAAATATATTTTGATTTATTTAAACACTTTTTTGGTTACTCCAAGATTCCATATGTGTTATTTCATGCTTTTGATGTCTTCACTATTAGTCTACAATGTAGAAAATAGTAAAAAAAAAATAAGAAAAACCCTTGAATGAGTAGGTCTGTCCAAACTTTTGACTGGTACTGTAGATTCAACAGAAAGACACTAAATCCAATTGATCAGCCATTACCGGTTTGTGTTGACAGGTCGTTACAAACATTTCAACGGTCGTAATGTAAATGGGAAAAAATGACCGGCACAAGCAAGAGTATGAAGGAATCGTAATCAATCAATCAAAACTGTCAATTTTGCGAGATACAGTGATAAGTGGATTTTGCGACCCTCAAACACAAGAAATAGATCCTCAGGTGGGGTGGCATGCACATTACTACACACACAAACACAAACAATGTATGGTGATAAAAGCAGCTATGGTGGAATAATGTGATCATAATATAATATTGTATGTGAAGCACTTTGCACTGCTACTATTGTATGAAACGTGCTATTTAGCAAAAAATGAACGCAACACGTAAAGAAATAAAATATACCAGAATTGTTCCATATGCACAAAGTTTATTTCTCAAAAATGTTGTGCACAAATTAGTTTACATTCCTGTTAATGAGTATTTCTACTTTGCCAAGATAATCCATCCACCTGACATGAGTGGCATATCAAGAAGCTGATTAAACAGTATGATCATTACACAGGTGCACCTTGTGCTGGGGAAAATAAAAGGCCATTCTAAAATGTGCAGTTTTGTCACACAACACAATGCCACAGATGTCTGAAGTTTTGTGGGAGCGTGCAATTCGCATGCTGACTGCAGGAATGTCCACCAGAGCTGTTGCCAGAGAATTTAATGTTAATTTATCTACCATAAAACGCCTCCAACGTCGTTTTAGAGAATTTGGCAGTATGTCCAACCGGCCTCTGCAGACCACATGTAACCACGCCAGCCCAGGACCTCCACATCCGGCTTCTTCACCTGTGGAATCATCTGAAACAAGCCACATGAAAAGCTGATGAAACTGTGGGTTTGTACAAGCAAAGAATTTTTGCACAAACTGTCAGAAACCATCTCGGGAAGCTTACCTGTGTCCTCACCAGAGTCTTGACCAGACCGCAGATGACGTCGTAACCGAATTCAGTGTCAAATGACCTTCGATAGCCACTGGCACCCTGGAGAAGTGTGCTCTTCAAGGATTAATCCCAGTTTCAACTGTACCGGGCAGATGGCAGAAAGCGTGTATGGCGTCGTGTGGGCGAGCAGATTCAATGTTGTGAACAGAGTGCCTGATGGTGGGGTTATGGTATGGGTTGGCAAAAGCTAGGGACAACGAACACATTGACATTTTATCAGTGGCAATTTGAATGCACAGAGATACCGTGACAAGATCTTGAGGCCCATTTCCGTGCCATTCATCCGCTGCCATCAACTCATGTTGTTTCAGCATGATAATGCATGGCCCCATGTCTCAAAGATCTGTACACAATTCCTAGAAGCTGTAAATGTCCCAGTTCTTCCATGGCCTGCATACTCACCAGACATGCCACCCATTGAGTATGTTTAGGATGCTCTGGATTTACGTGTACGACAGGGTGTTCCAGTTCTCGCCAATATCCAGCAACTTCGCACAGCAATTGAGGAGGAGTGGGACAACATTCCACAGGCCACAATCAACAGCCTGATCAACTCAATGCGAAGGAGATGTGTCATGCTGCAGGAGGCAAATGGTGGTCACACCAGATACTGCCTTGTTTTCTGATCCACACCCCCAACTTTTGTTAAGGTATCTGTGACCCAGTCATGTAGAAATCATAGATTAGGGTCTAATGAATTCATTTCAAATAATTGATTTCCTTATATGAAATGTAACTCAGTAAAATCTTTGAAATTGTTGCATGTTATGTTTATATTTTCGTTCAGTGTAAATAAAGATTGATTTGATATTGTTGTCCCAACCCTACCCACAGGATCTGGCTGAGCACCTAGTAACCCATGGTCACCGCCTGAGCTCCAGCGACCACAGGGAGCTGAGCAGCCGCTTCTGCCTGAGCGAAGAGAGATCTCGCTGGGCTATGGACCGCCGTGTGGCCCTGGCCATGGCCAACTTGGATATCCCCCACAGCTGGAATGTACTGGCTAGTCCACCTGGAGAGGGTGAGAGTTGGCTTCTTTACATGATACAACTGCTAGGTCTAAGTTTCATGTGACATTTTTATTGTTTTCGTACAACACAAGCATCAACATAGAGAGCTGACTGCTAGGTCTTAGTCAATGCATACAATAAAGAAAATACTCTGCAAGTATGAAGTTTCAGATGTATCCACACGTGCTACATAAGAATTATTGTGTGGGATTATTTAGGATGAGTGAAAAGATGGACAGAATTCTTAGTAGTTCTTCTCATTGTCTTGTCTCAACCGTGGCTGTGTCCAAGACTCCAAAGAAGGTGAACTCTTCAACTTTTCTTTCCTCTAAGTGGCCTTTTCTTTATCTCCTTCTATCCCTTCTCTCTTTCCTCTGTCATTCAGTTCATTTTTGCATGCTTGCTGCCCAGCAGTCGGAAGTGGCCATGGCTACATGGCATGTGGAGTTCTGTTAAATTCATCAATGCCTATTAACCAGTGTGTTATTTGATTAGGAGAGCTTCACGGACTGGAAGTAGCCCTAGGGTATAGGCAGGGATAAAATAAGTGTGTGTGTGTGTGCGCCTGCGTGTGTATTTGTGTGTTTGTGTGCTTCACGTGGGTGTGTGTAGACCTCTAATGTAAATGACAAATCTCATTAAGGCGTTAATGTAGTTATGGCAGTCTGTTTCATAGCAAATCGACACAAATGTCTTTCCATGAATTTCCACAGTTAAGTGATCTAATTGGGTAACATGGCCTATGACATCAGGCTATTACCATTGTGAGCAGAATATGAAAACCCCACTTACCCCTGTTTGAATAATTAGGGTATATTAGGCATAAGTGAATATAGAATCAGTGGTAGATGTATAGTTCACAGCTAAATCCTAGTTTGTCTGTTGTTTCCAAACGTAAAAAGTGGATATTGTAAAGTTATCCGCTCGACTTGAGACCACCTTTCAGGTACCAGCTTCATGCAAACAACCCATGGTGTTACCAGGGAGAGTAACAGTTGTAGGGTTATTGGACCAAATCACATTTTATGCGCCGAATACAACCGGTGTAGACCTTACAGTGAAATGCTTACTTACAAGCCCTTAACCAACAATGCAGTTTTAAGAAAATCCCGATAAGAATAACAAATAATTAAAGAGCAGCAGTAATTAACAATAGTGAGGCTATATACGGGGGTAGCGGTACAAAGTAAATGTGTCAATGTGCGGGGAGCACCGGTGTCGAGGTAATTGAAGTAATTATGTACGTGTAAGTAGAGTTATTAAATTGGCTATGCATAGATAATAACAGAGAGTAGCAGCAGTGTAGTAGGGGATCAGCAGTGTAGTTGAGGATCAGCGTGGCGGATGTGTTGTTACCTAACCTTATCACCTGGGGGCATCCCGTCAGGAAGTCCTGTAAGTACAAGTCCAAGTCAAAGTCCAGGAAGTTTAGTCCCAGGGTCCTTAGCTTAGTGATGAGCTTTGAGGGCACTATGGTGTTGAACGCTGAGCTATAGTCAATGAATAGCATTCTCACATACACTACTGTTCAAAAGTTTGTGGTCACTTAGAAATGTCCTTGTTTTTTAAATAAAAGCACATTTTTGGTCCATTAAAATAACATCAAATTGATAAAAAAAAATACAGTGTAGACATTGTTCATGTTGTAAATGACTATTGTAGCTGGAAACGGCAGATTTTTTTATGGAATATCTACATAGGCGTACAGAAACTCATCAGTCTATTCTTGTTCTGAGAAATGAAGGCTATTCGATGCTGGAAATTGCCAAGAAACTGAAGATCTCGTACAACGCTGTCTACTACTCCCTTCACAGAACAGTGCAAACTGTCTCTAACCAGAATAGAAGGGGGAGTGGGAGGCCCTGGTGCACAACTGAGCAAGAGGACAAGTACATTAGAGTGTCTAGTTTGAGAAACAGACCCCTCACAAGTCCTCAACTGGCAGCTTCATTAAATAGTACCCGCAAAACTCCAGTCTCAACATCAACAGCGAAGAGGCGACTCCGGGAGGCTGGCCTTCTAGGCAGAGTTCCTCTGTCCAGTGTTTGTGTTCTTTTGCCCATCTTAATGTTTTATTTTTAATGGTCAGTCTGAGATATTGCTATTTCTTTGCAACTCAGCCTAGAAGGCCAGCATTCAGGAGTCGCCTCTTCACTGTTAACGTTGCAACTAGATATTCCATTAAAAGTCAGCCGTTTCCTGCAACAAATGTAATTTACAACATTAACAATGTCTACACTGTATTTCTGAACAATTTGAAGTTATTTTAATGGACAAAAAAATTTGCTTTTCTTTCAAAAACAAAGACATTTCTAAGTAACCCCAAACGTTTGAACAGTAGTGTAGGTGTTCCTTTTGTCCAGGTGGGAAAGGGAAGTGTGGAGTGCAATAGAGATTGCATAATCTGTAGATCTGTTGTTGCGTGCAAATTGGAGTGGGTTTAGGGTTTCTGGGATAATGGTGTTGATGTGAGCCATGACCAGCCTTTCAAAGCATTTCATGGCTACAGTCGTGAGTGCTACGGGTCAGTAGTCATTTAGGCAGGTTACCTTCACTTCCTTGGGCACAGGGACTATGGTGGTCTGCTTGAAACATGTTGGTATTACAGACTCAGACAGGGAGAGGTTGAAAATGTCAGTGAAGACACTAGCCAGTTGGTCAGCGCATGCTCGGAGTACACGTCCTGGTAATCCGTCTGGCCCAGCAGCCTTGTGAATGTTGACCTGTTTAAAGGTCTTACTCACATCGGCTGCTGAGAGCGTGGTCACACAGTTATTCCTGAACAGCTAATGCTCTCATGAATGTTTCAGTGTTACTTGCCTCGAAGCGAGTATAGAAGTTATTTAGCTCATCTGGTAGGCTCGTGTCACTTGGCAGCTCTCGGCTGTGCTTTCCTTTGTAGTCTGTAATAGTTTGCAAGCCCTGCCACATCCGATGAGCGCCGGAGCCGGTGTAGTATGATTCAATCTTAGTCCTGTATTGACACTTTGCCTGTTTGATGGTTCGTCGGTGGGCATAGCGGGATTTCTTTTAAGCTTCCAGGTTTCAGTCCTGCTCCTTGAAAGCGGCAGCTCTACCCTTTAGCTCAGTGCGAATGTTGCCTGTAATCCATGGCTTCTGGTTGGGGTATGTACGTACAGTCACTGTGGGGTTGATGTCCTCGATGCACTTATTTATAAAGCCAGTGACTGATGTGGTGTACTCCTCAATGCCATCGGAAGAATCCCGGAACATATTCCAGTCTTGGCTAGCAAAACTGTCCTGTAGTTTAGCATCTGCTGCATCTGACCACTTTTTTTAATAGACCGCGTCACTGGTGCTTCCTGCTTTAATTTTAGCTTGTAAGCATTCATCAGGAGGATAGAGTTATGGTCAGATTTGCCAAATGTAGGGCAAGGGAGAACTTTGAACGCGTCTCTGTGTGTGGAGTAACGGGGGTCTAGATTTTTTTTCCTCGGGTTGCACATTTAACATGCTGATAGAAATTTGGTAAAACTGATTTAATTTTCCCTGCATTAAAGTCCCCAGCCACTGTGAGTGCCACCTCTGGATGAGCGTTTTCCTGTTTGCTTATGGCGGAATACAGCTCATTGAGTGCGGTTTTAGTGCCGGCCTCGGTCTGTGGTGGTATGTAGACAGCTACGAAAATGCAGATGAAAACTCTCTAGGTAGATAGTGTGGTCCACAGCTTATCATGATATACTCTACCTCAGGCGTGCAAAACCGTGAGACTTCCTTAGATATTGTGCACCAGCTGTTGTTTACAAATATGCATAGGCCCCCGCCCTGTGTCTTACCAGAGGCTGCTGTTCTGTGATGCCGATAGTGTATAACCCGCCAGCTGTATGTTCTTAATGTCGTTGTTCAGTCACTACTTGGTGAAACATGAGATATTACCGTTTTTAACGTCCCATTGGTAGGATATACGTGCTTTCAGTTCGTCCCATAAATTTTCCAGCGATTGAACATTAGCTAGCAGAACGGAAGGCATCCTCACAAGGCATCCTGATCTCATTCTGCGAAACCTTTTCCAGCAAATCACGGGGAACTGGGCCTGGTCGGGTGTCTGTAGTTTATCCCTCGCGTACGACTCATTGAAAAATAACATCTTGTGCAATTTGAGATGAGTAATCCCAGTTCTGATGTCCAGAAGCTTTTTTCGGTCATAAGAGACAGTGGCAGCAAAATTATGTACAAAACAAGTTACGAAAAAAATAAAATAATAATAATTTGCATGGTTGGTTAAGAGCCCAATAAGACGGCAGCCCTACCCTCTGGCGCCATCTTGTTTGGCACCAGTCAGGCGTTTACCCTAGGTAAATTGCGTTAACTAGGTTAGTAGAGCAGAGGTGTACAGTTTAGCAGAGGAGAGGAGATCATTGGGACAAACAGCAGTGTTGGAAGTGGGTCTCTAATAAACCCCTCCTGGTCTTATCACTGGATGTTGGTTATTGAGGCTGATTGAAGTTACAAAGCTCTCTCTCTAACTTACACCCTCCCTCCATCTCTTTATCTCTCTCTCTCTCTCCCCACCGCCTCACTCCTCTTCCCTCTTCCCTCTCACTTACACACACATGCTCTCTCTCTCTCTCTCTCTCTCTCTCTCTCTCTCAAATGTAATTGAAGGGCTTTATTGGCATGGGAAACATATGTTTACATTGCCAAAAAAAGTGAAGTAAATAATAAACAAAAGTTAAACAAACAATTCAAATTAACAGTAAATATTACGCTCACAAAAGTTCCAAAAGAATAAAGACATTTCAAATGTCATTTTATGTGCATATTATCCCTCTCTATCTTCCCCCCGCCTCACACCTCTTCCATCTCTCCCTTTTTCCTCAGAGTTGCGTCCCAGAGAATCCCCTCTTCACTTAGCTGTGCGCTGGGGTCTGTGTTGTCTGGCTGAGCTGCTGCTGTGCCAGCCAGGAGGACTTATGGCAGTGACTCTGCCCAACGAGGAGGGGGTCACCCCCCTGCAGCTAGCACACATCAGAGGGCACAGACAGCTACTGGAGCTACTCACACAGTAAGATATATACCATAACATTATATTACATCAGACAATTACTCTTATATACAGTTGAAGTAGGAAGTTTACATACACTTAGGTTGGAGTCATTAAAACTCATTTTTCAACCACTCCACAAATGTATTGTTAACAAACTATAGTTTTGGCAAGTCGGGTAGGACATCTACATTGTGCATGACACAAGTGATTTTTCCAACAATTGTTTACAGACTGATTATTTCACTTAGAATTCACTGTATCACAAATCCAGTGGGTCAGAAGTTTACATACACTAAGTTGACTGTGCCTTCAAACAGCTTGGAAAATTCCAGAAAATGATGTCATGGCTTTAGAAGCTTCTGATGGGCTAATTGACAAAATTTCAGTGAATTGGAGGTGTACCTGTGGATGTATTTCAAGGCCTACCTTCAAACTCAGTGCCTCTTTGCTTGACATCATGGGAAAATCAAAAGAAATCAGCCAAGACCTCAGAAAAAAAAATTGTAGACCTCCACAGGTCTGGTTCATCCTTGGGAGCATTTTCCAAGTGCCTGAAGGTACCACGTTCTTCAGGCACTTGTACAAACATCTGTACAAACAATAGTACGCACGTATAAACACCATGGGACCACGCAGCCGTCATACCGTTCAGGAAGGAGACACATTCTGTCTCCTAGAGATGAACGTACTTTGGTGCAAAAAGTGAAAATCAATCCCAGAACAACAGCAAAGGACCTTGTGAAGATGCTGGAGGAACCAGGTACAAAGTATCTATATCCACTGTAAAATGAGTCCTATATCAACATAACCTGAAAGGCCACTCAGCAAGGAAGAAGCCACTGCTCCAAAACCGCCATAAAAAAGCCAGACTACGGTTTGCAACTGCACATGGGTACAAAGATCATACTTTTTGGAGAAATGTCCTCTGGTCTGATGAAACAAACATAGTATTGTTTGGCTATAATGACCATCGTTATGTTTGGAGGAAAAATGGGGAGGCTTGCAAACCGAAGAACACCATCCCAACCGTGAAGCACCGGGGTGGCAGCATCATGTTGTGGGGGTGCTTTGCTGCAGGAGGGATTGGTGCACTTCACAAAATAGATGGCATCATGAGAAAGGAAAATTATGTGGATATATTGAAGCAACATCTCAAGACATCAGTCAGGAAGTTTAAGCTTGGTCACAAATGGGTCTTCCAAATGGACAATGACCCCAAACATATTTCCAAAGTTGTGGCAAAATGGCTTAAGGACAACAAAGTCAAGGTATTGGAGTGGCCATCACAAAGCCCTGACCTCAATCCCACAGAAAATGTGTGGGCAGAACTGGAAAGCGTGTGCGAGCCAGGAGGCCATCAAACCTGACTCAGTTACACCAGCTCTGTCAGGAGGAATGTGCCAAAATTCACCCAACTTATTGTGGGGAGCTTGTGGAAGGCTACCCGAAACATTTGACCCAAGTTAAACAATTTAAAGGCAATGCTACCAAATACTAATTGAGTGTATGTACACTTCTGACCCACTGGGAATGTGATGAAAGAAATAAAAGCTGAAATAAAACATTCTCTCTACTATTATTCTGACATTTCACATTCTTAAAATAAAGTGGTGATCCTAACTGACCTAACACAGGGAATCTTTACTCGGATTAAAAGTAAGGAATTGTGAAACTGAGTGTAGATGTGTTTGGCTAAGGTGTATGTAAACTTCGATCTTCAACTGTATCAGCTGTATACTATGAAAAGGGGTAAGCAGGCACGCAGTGCCTCTGGGGCTGCTCACATAGTCATGCCCAATTCCAAATCAACCTCTAGCTCTATACCCTTGTGGAGAAATGAGAGGATTGGATAAGTGGAAGAAACATGGCAAAACAGTGTAGGTATTAGAAACTCCCTGAAACCTCCTCCAAATCAGGTAAGCATGCAAAAAAATAAAAATAATCTGGCCCACTCATAAATCATAAAAATAAATAATTATCAAGCCAGACTTTCCAACCCTTGTCAGAATATTACTAGAATATAGAGTGATAGGGACTAGATCTTCTCTTTAAGGGTTAATTATAACCCTCATGTCTCTATTCCCAAGATGTGACAGGATCATCAATGGCACACTCCGACACTGAACACTGTCACATTTAGTCACACACATTTGGCACTGTATAGTTGACTGTCTTGGTCTCTTAAGTCACATGGTAAACTGAGGGGATGCCATGTGATCACCCACCCTTTCAGCTACTGGTGTAGTTTATAAAGTACATGGCCAAAAGTATGTGATTCGGCTATTTCAGCCAAACCCGTTGCTGACAGGTGTATAAAATCGAGCACACAGCCATGCAATCCCCATAGACAAACATTGGCAGTAGAATGGCCCATACTGAAGAGCTCAGTGACTTTCAACATGGCACCGTCATAGGATGCCACCTTTCCAACAAAACAGTTTGTAAATGTTCTGCCATGCTAGAGCTGCCCCGATCAACGGTAAGTGCTGTTATTGTGAAATGGAAACGTCTAGGAGCAACAACGGCTCAGCCGTGAAGTGATAGGCCACACAAGCTCACAGAGTGCTGAAGCGCATAGCTCACTACCGAGTTCCAAACTGTTCATCGGGAGCATCATGAAATGGGTTTCCATGGCCGAGCAGCCACACACAAGCCTAAGATCACCATACGCAATGCCAAGCGTCGGTTGGAGTGGTGTAAAGCTCACCTCCATTGGACTCTGGTGGAAACGTGTTCTCTGGAGTGATGAATCACGCTTCACCATCTGGCAGTCCGACGGACGAATCTGGGTTTGGCGGATGCCAGGAGAACGCGACCTGCCCCAATGCATAGTGCCAACTCTAAAGTTTTGTGGAGGAGGAATAATGGTCTAGGGCTTTTTTTCATGGTTCAGGCTAGGACCCTTAGTTCAAGTGAAGGGAAATCTTACGCTACTGCATAAAATGACATTCTAAACGATTCTGTGCGTCCAACTTTGTGGCAACAGTTTGGGGAAGGCCCTTTCCTGTTTCAGCATGACAATGCCCCAGTGCACAAAGCAAGGTCTATACAGAAATAGTTTGTCAAGCTCTGTGTGAAAGAACTTGACTGACCCCAACTCCATCGAACACCTTTGCGATGAATTGGGATGCCAACTGCGAGCCAGGCCTAATCACCCTACATCAGTGCACAACCTCAATAATGCTCTTGTGGCTGAATGGAAGCAAGTCCCCACAGCAATGTTCCAACATCTAGTGGAAAGCCTTCCCAGAAGAGTGGAGGCTGTTTTATTTAACCTTTATTTAACTAGGCAAGTCAGTAAGAAAAAATCTTATTTACAATGACAGGCTAGGAATAGTGGGTTAACTGCCTTGTTCAGGGGTAGAACGACATATTTTTTACCTTGTCAACCTTTTAGTTACTGGCCCAACGCTCTAACCACTAGGCTACCTGCCGCCCCAGGCGGGCAAATGGGGGACCAACATGATTTTGGAATGAGATGTTCAATGAGCAGGTGTCCACATACTTTTGGTCATGTAGTGTACTTGTCTCTCTGCCCTAACAATGAGAGTCGTTGTCCACAAAGCATTACGGCGGGCTGTCAAACTCCCGCCTATTCCTCTTTTTGGATTGGTGGATGAATCTCATTATTTGTATACATTTTTGAATATTCGATAAGGGTTGTTAACATCAACCACCTGTATTCAACAGAGACCATGTAGTGTGTATCACAACATGTTTGCTGTCCATTTTAATTAATTGAGTGTAAATTGTGTGTATTTTTTTGTTTTTGTGTGATTACTGCTTGCCAACCAAATTTCCCTTTGACATGATTGATTGATTGAATGATTGATTGCTTGTCTTTCGTCAGCCCCCCCAACCCCCTGGCCACGCCGCCGGCCGGTCTGTCCCAGGTGTGGGCAGTCCACTCTCATCTGCTGAGGTTCTGTCACGACTCAGAGAACCTGACCCTGACAGTCCGAAAGAACCCACAGTGGAACCACCAGCAGAACCGACAGGCTGATATTCTCATCCTGAGAGTCAGACTGAGAGATGACAACTTCCTCCGACAGGTCAATAAAATTCCAATTCAAGACTTGAAATGTCACATATACTGTATATATCCCAACAGGAGACCAGGGTTCAATCCCTGCATCCACCCTTCCCATTGTTTCTCCCTCTTGCCTGTTTCCCCATCTCATTTAAATACTGTCTGAATAAAGTGTTAAACACCTAAACATATATATTTTAAAAGACTTGAAAAAACATTTTTAGTTGTGGGCAGCAATGAACGGGGTTTACAGGATGACAGAAAGGACACAAGATCAGTTGGATAACAAAGCAAGTAGTCTATCATGTAGGAACTGTCTTAATTTATGTGCAACGATGCATTAGTGTCATATAAGAAAATAATGACTAGTTTCCTTGTTTTTTGAGACAATCAGACAATCAATAACAAATTCATTGTGATTCATCTTAGGGATATCTATGACAGCATTGATACATTTCAAGTTGGTAGAACACTGTGGACTGTCTTTTTTAGCAGATTTTAGCATATGTGCTAATATGCATCTGCAAGTATAGTGTGGCCATCTATGAATGCATCAAAGTTCTTTTCTCAAACTCTTTAAGGGCCATTGTGATGAGTCCAAATACCAAGTTTGGCGTGAAACTGACTTTAAGCCCGTGAAAAGAAGATATTTTTACAATAATTGTAAGCATTACCATTACAT
Organism: Hucho hucho; assembly: GCA_003317085.1. Lineage (NCBI taxonomy): Eukaryota > Metazoa > Chordata > Actinopteri > Salmoniformes > Salmonidae > Hucho > Hucho hucho. The sequence continues at coordinate 307,612 of QNTS01000870.1, read as the reverse complement.
AGTCAAAAAAGTGAATAGATAATAGTTTCCTTATTTTTTTTTGAGAGAGAGAGAGACCATTATTTTTGACCTAGTTCCTCTTGGCCTTTAATTGCCACAAAAAAGGGACCAATCTATGCATGAAATATTTGACACAAGCGTCGCTGTGAACCCCTAATAATTGACTGAAGAATTGTGATGGAATAGATGCCAATCTGATGATAACATGATTAAACTGTTCTCATCTATTTGCTCTTAGATCAAGGCCCTGAGAAGAGAGCAGTCAGAGACCATACTGGAGAAAGAAGAACTAGTGGATGAACCAGGAAAGAATGGTACTTTAGTTTTTGAGTGTATCCCAAATGGCACCTTATTCCCTATATAGTGCACCAAGGATGCATCATTAGTCTTTGTCTGTGATTTGATCAATCCATGTAGTCCAAAGCGCCTATTCTAGCTAACGCAGCATGTTCCACTCTTGGTACACTCCCCAAATCTTAACCATTGTGCAACCTACTCTGACTTTGCCAGGACAGAAGGGCACAATCGCAAATCGATTGGGCCCCTGTTCCCCTATACCCTATACATTTGTGGAGATCTGACTAGCTTTGACAGGTGTAAGCAATATGGTAATAGCTCTATCTTTCCCTCTGATAGACAAGGTGGAAGTCTCACCAATTTGATTTGATTAGGTGGCCTGAGAAGAGGGCAGTCAGAGACCATACTGGAGAAAGAAGAACTAGTGGTTGGGATTGGGCCAAGCTCTCGTTGGCTCAGATTGTTTGTTTGAATCACTGAACTGTATTGCCCTCCACTGGGATATAGGAGTACTACCAGTCTAAGTAAACCAAGCCCAAGTGGATCTATCTTATTTATATAGTCTGAAACTATCTAGGGCACGATGAGGCAACTTTAACTTTATGCCCATGACCTTCATGTAAATTATACATTGCACAATAGCTCGAGTTTAGTGCTCAAGATGGGATTCATTCTAAAGTAGGCAATTGGGTGTGTTAGTTTAAACCCATTCTGCACTCATCATTACAGCTTGTAAATAGTATGCATTAAACCAGAGTGACGATTCCTCTCAAAGTTGGATGTCGAATATTCTCTATATAACTGTATCAGGCCTGCCAGGCAGACAGACAGGGCAGGCCCAGAGTGAGTTCCAGTTGCATCTTATTCTCTTTGTAGTGCACTACTTTGACAAGGCTCCATAAGATGTCTAACTGTTATCCAAACATCTATTTGTCTGGATCAGGTCTGGCAGTTAGATAGGGCGTTTCCAGTGAGAGTTCCAAACGGTTCCTTTTTTGCTTTGAAGTGCTTTCCTTTGACAAGTGTCCAAAGGGTCTGTACACATTCTCCAAACCTCTATATAACTGGACCAGGCCTGGCAGACAGGTGAGGCCCAGTGTGAGTTCCAAATGGCACGTTATTGTCTGTGTAGTGCACTACTTTGAGAAGGGTCCATAGGGTCTGTAAATGTTCTCCAAACCTCTCAATAACTGGATCAGGCCTGGCAGGGAGACACACAGGGCAGGCCCAGAGTGAGTTCCAAATGATAGCTTATTCTCTATGTAGTGCAGTACTTTGACAAGGGTCGAAAGGATCTGTAAACTTTCTCCAAACCTCTTTAAAACTGGATCAGGCCTGGCAGGCAGGAAGACAGCTGAGGCCCATTGTGACTTCCAAATGGCACCTTATTGTCTGTGTAGTGCACCAAGGGTCCATAGGGTCTCAAACGTTCTCCAAACCTCTATATAACTGGATCAGGCCTGGCAGGCAGACAGGGCAGGTCCAGCATTAGTTCCAAAATGGCACCTTATTATCTATGTAGTGTACTACTTTGACAAGGATCCATAAGGTCTCTAAACGTTCTCCAAACCTCCATAAAACTGGATCAGGCCAGGCAGGCAGGCAGACAGGGCAGGCCCAGAGTGATTTCCAAATGGCACCTTATTCTCTATGTAGTGCACTAGTTTTACAAGGGTCCATAAGGTCTCTAAATGTTCTCCAAACCTCTATATAACTGGATCAGGCCTGGCAGGCAGACACATTGTCACGACTTCAGCCGAAGTTGGTCCCTCTCCTTGCTTGGGTGGCTTTCGGTGGTCGAAGTCGCCGGTCTTCTAGCTACCGCCGATCTACTTTTCATTTTCTATGTTTTTTTGTCTTCATTATACACACCTGGTTTCTATCCCATAATTACGTTATCCTTATTTAACCCTCTGTTCCCCTCATGTTTTTGTGCGTGATTGTTTGTGTTTCTTTGTTTTCGAGTGGTTGGTTTTTCCCCCACTCATGTATTTTTGGAAATATTGAGTAAAGCATTTGAAAACTCATATTCGTTGTCCTGCGCCTGTCTCTGCCTTACCGGCATCACAGAGAACTTTGACAGAATCACGCACCACCCTTGGAGTCAGCAGGATCACCCAGCCCCCCTCTACAAGTTGAGGAGCGCCTTCAGCAGCATGCGACAATGTTGCAGAGTCTCGGCACAGCCATGGATAGCGTGCTGCAGAGCATGGAGCGATGGGAGAGAGGAGGATTTTCAGCGCCTCTACCATCAACACAACCTCCCACTCCACAACCCACAGAACTGTCCACCCCTCCTTCACCTGGTCCCAATGGGATTCGGCTTGCGCTCCCAAGGGAGTATGATGGGACGGCTGCCGGGTGTCAGGGGTTCCTACTCCAGATGGAGCTCTACCTGGCGACCGTTCACCCGGCTCCTTCGGGATGCGAGAGCGGTCTCCTGTCTATCCGGGAAAGCCCTGGAGTGGGCCAATGCCGTATGGGGAGAGGAAGGTGCGGCATTGGACCACTACGAGGAGTTCACCCGCCGTTTCCGGGCAGTATTCAATCATCCACCTGAGGGTAGAGCGGCAGGTGAACGCTTGTTCCACCTCAGACGGGACGAGGAGCGCACAGGACTTTGCGCTGGAGTTCCGAACTCTGGCTGCCGGCGCGGGATGGAGTGACAGGGCCCTGATTGACCAATATAGATGCAGTCTGCACGAGGACGTCCTGACGGGAGCTGGCATGCAGAGACACCACCCTTTCTTTTGACCAGCTGGTGGACATGTCCATCAGGCTGGATAACCTGCTGGCCACCCGTGGACATCTGGATCGGAACCTGTCATTTCCATCCCCCAACACCTCTGCTCCGACGCCTATGGAGCTAGGAGGTACTGAGTTTAGGGAGGCCGGAGGAGGGGCTATTCCCTGCACCCTCTGTGGCCGCAGAGGGCACACTGCTGGTCGGTGCAGGGGGGGTTCCTCAGGGAGTTGAGGCAGCAGGCAGGGCACTATCGGGTCACCCCAGGTGAGTAGGCATCAGACTCACCCAGAGCTCCCTGTTGCTCACATGTTTTTGATTGTTAATTTTCCTGATTTTTTTTCCCCCCCCGCATTCCCAGCATAAGGCGCTAGTCAATTCAGGCGCAGCTGGGAATTTTATTGTTTGTTCATTTGTTCATAGTTTAGGGATTCCTATTGTTCCTGTTGATATGCCCTTCCCTGTGCAAGCCTTAGATAGTCGACCATTAGGGTCAGGCTGATTAGGGAGGCTACTAAGCATGGTGACGCAGGAGGGTCATGAGGAGAGAATCAGCTTATACCTCATTGATTCTCCTGCGTTTCCTGTGGTGTTAGGCCAACCAGGGTAGGCCCATCATAATCCCATTATTTCGTGGCAACAGAGGCCTCTCAAGGGATGGTCACGAGAGTGCTCGGGAGGTGTGTAGGTGTTTGGTCAGGTAACGGCTCCCATTACCTCACTGCTGAAGGGGAACCGGTGCGACTACAGTGGTCTGCTGCGGCGGACAGGGCTTTTGGTCACCTGAATGCTCTGTTTACCTCGGCTCCTGTGCTGGCTCATCCGGATCCCTCTTTGGCATTTATCGTGGAGGTGGACGCGTCCGAGGCTGGGATAGGAGCTGTGCTGTCTCAGCTCTCGGGTACGCCACGTAAACTCCGCCCCTGTGCCTTCTTTTCGAAGAAGCTCGGCGGAGCGCAGCTATGATGTGGGGGACCGGGAGCTGTTGGCTGTCGTCAGGGTTATGAAAGTGTGGAGACATTTGCTTGAGGGGGCTAAACACCCTTTTCTCATCTGGACCGACCACCGCAATCTGGAGTACATCCGGGCGGCGAGGAGACTGAACCCTCGCCAGGCAAGGTGGGCCATGTTTTTCACCCATTTTGTTTTCACCCTATCTTACAGACCAGGTTCCCAGAACACTAAGGCAGACTCACTGTCCCGGATGTTTGACACAGAGGAGCGGTCCATAGATCCCACTCCCATACTTCCGGCCTCTTGCCTGGTGGTACCGGTGGTGTGGGAGTTGGACGCGGACATAGAGCGGGCGTTACGTACAGAGCCCACTCCACCTCAGTGTCCAGCTGGGCTTATGTACGTTCCGTCTGCAGTCCGCGACCGTCTGATCTATTGGGCCCACACGTCACCCTCCTCTGATCATCCTGGCATCGGTCGGACGGTGCGTTGTCTTAGTGGGAAGTACTGGTGGTCCACCTTAGCTAAGGACGTGAGGGTTTATGTTTCCTCCTGCCCGGTGTGCGCTCAGTGCAAGGCGCCTAGGCATCTGCCCAGAGGGAAGTTACTACCCCTACCCGTTCCACAGCGGCCTTGGTCACACCTGTTGGTGGACATTTTGACGGATCTTCCGCCGTCACAGGGTAACAGCACGATTCTGGTCATTGTGGATCGGTTTTCTAAGTCCTGCCGCCTCCTTCCTTTGCCCGGTCTCCCTACGGCCCTACAGACTGCGGAGGCCTTGTTCACCCATGTCTTCCGGCATTACGGGGTGCCTGAGGATATAGTTTCTGATCGGGGTCCCCAGTTCACGTCCAGGGTTTGGAGGGCGTTTATGGAACGTCTGGGGGTCACGGTCAGCCTGACCTCAGGTTTTCACCCAGAGAGTAACGGGCAGGTGGAAAGAGTCAACCAGGATGTGGGTAGGTTTCTGCGGTCCTATTGCCAGGACCGGCCGGGGGAGTGGGTAGTTTTCATCCCCTGGGTAGAGATGGCCCACTCCTCCACTGGTCTCTCCCCTTTCCAGTGCGTACTGGGATACCAGCCAGTTCTGGCACCGTGGCATCAGAGCCAGATCAAGGCTCCTGCGGTGGATGAATGGTTTAGGCGCTCGGAGGAGACCTGGGAGGCCACCCATGTGCAACTACAACGAGCTGTGAGGCGGCAGAAGGCGAGCGCCGACCGCCACCGCAGTGAGGCCCCGGTATTCGCACCGGGGGACAGGGTCTGGCTCTCGACCCGAAACCTGCCCCTCCGCCTGCCCTGCCGGAAGCTGGGTCCGCGGTATGTGGGGCCCTTTAAAGTCCTGAGGAGATTGAACGAGTTATGCTATAAGTTACAGATTCCCCCAGATTACCGTATTAACTCCTCGTTCCATGTGTCTCTCTTCAGGCCGGTGGTGGCTGGTCCACTCCAGAAGTCTGAGGTACGGGAGGTTCCTCCGCCTCCTCTGGACATTGAGGGGGCCCCGGCGTATACTGTTCGAGCCATTATGGACTCTAGACGTCGGACAGGGGGCCTCCAGTACCTCGTGGAGTGTGAGGGGTACGGTCCGGAGGAGAGATGCTGGGTGCCGGTGAGAGACATCCTAGACCCTTCGTTGCTGCGTGAATTTCACCGTCTCCACCTGGATCGCCCTGCGCCTCGTCCTCCGGGTCGTCCCCCATGCCGGTGTTGGCGCGCTGCTGGAGCGGCGCGTCAAGGGGGGGGTACTGTCATGACTTCAGCCGAAGTTGGTCCCTCTCCTTGCTCGGGTGGCTTTCGGCGGTCGAAGTCACCGGTCTTCTAGCTACCGCCAATCTACTTTTCATGTTTTTTTTGTCTTCATTATACACACCTGGTTTCTATCCCATAATTACATGTTGCTTATTTAACCCTCTGTTCCCCTCATGTCTTTGTGCGTTATTGTTTGTGTTTCTTTTGTTTCCGTGTTTTCGAGTGGTTGGTTTTTCCCCCACTCATGTATTTTTGGAAATATTGAGTAAAGCATTTGAAAACTCATATTCGTTGTCCTGCGCCTGACTCTGCCTTACCGACATCACGGAGAACTTTGACACATGTGCTATTCCCAAGAGTTCCAAATGGAACCTTATTCTCTTTGTAGTGCACTTCTTTGACAATGGTCCAAATGCTCTCTAAACATTCTCCAAACCTCTACATAACTGGATCAGGCCTGGCAGGTAGACATACAGGGCAGTCCCAGGGTGAGTTCCAAATGGACCTTATTCTCTATTTATTGCATTGTTTTGACAAGGGTCAACAGGGTCCCTAAACGATCTCCAAACCTGTATATAACTGGATCAGGCCTGGCAGGCAGACATGTGAGGCCTAGTGTGAGTTCCAAATGGCACCTTATTGTCTGTGTAGTGCACTACTTTGACAAGGGTCCAAAGGGTCTCAAACGTTCTCCAAACCTCTATAAAACTGGATCAGGCCAGGGAGGTTGGCAGACAGGGCAGACCCAGTGTGATTTCCAAATGGTACCTTATTGTCTGTGTAGTGCACTACTTTTACAAGGGTCCACAGGGTCTCTAAATGTTCTCTAAACCTCTATATAACTGGATCAGGCCTGTCAGACAGACAGACAGGGTATTCCCACAAGAGTTCCAAAATTCACCTTATTCTCTGTGAAGTGCATTTCTTTGACAAGGGTCCATAGGGTCTCTAAACGTTCTCTAAACCTCTATATAACTGGATCAGGCCTGGCAGGCAGGCAGACAGGTGAGGCCCAGTCTGAGTTCCAAATGGCACCTTATTGTCTGTGTACTGCAGTACTTTGAGAAGGGTCCATTCTCCAAACCTCTATATAACTGGATCAGGCCTGGCAGGCAAACAGGGCAGGCCCAGAGTGAGTTCCAAATTGCACCTTATTCTCTATGAAGTGCACTAATTTGACAATGGTCTTTAGTGTCCCTAAACAGTCTCCAAGCCTATATATAACTGGATCAGGCCTGGCAGGCAGACAGGGCAGGCCAACTGTGAGTTCCAAATGGTACCTTATTCTCTATGTATTGCACTACTTTGACAAGTGTCCATAGGGTCTCTAAACGTTCCCCAAACCCCTCTCTCTCTCTCTCTCTGTGTCCCAAAATGTATTTATTAATGTGTACACTACCACTTAAAGGACAGAATAATTATCCTGCATACGGATGCAAGAACTACAGTTAATGGCAAAACTACATTTAACTTCTAGTCAATTCAGAAAGTAAACAAAAATGTCCTAATTAAAAAACATTGAAATGGAATCAATCCCAACCCTGGTATGGAGCTAGCAACATTCTAAAGACATTTGATAGCAAATGGATCTCATTTACAGTTAACTGCCAAAATTAAGGAAACACTACAAAATATATTGAAAGCAGGTGCTTCCAAACAGGTGTGGTTCCTAAGTAATTAAGCAATTAAAACATTTGATTATGCATAGGGTCATGTATACAAATGCCTGGTTGCCCATTGTTTATGTATACCATAACTGAGTTATGGCTTTACACCCCCTTGCTATATTGTGGATAAAGAGTTACCTCTCTAACAGAACCACAGAGGGTGTTCTTTATTAATGAAGCCTCTCCAACATAATCCAGTTAGAATCAGGAATTACCCAGGGCAGCTGTCTAGGCCCCTTACTTCTTTCAATCTTTTCTAACAACATGCCACTGGCTTTGAGTAAAGCCAGTGTGTCTATATATGCGGATGACTCAACACTATACATGTCAGCTACTACAGCGACTGAAATGACTGAAACACTTAACAAAGAGCTGCAGTTAGTTTCAGAATGGGTGGCAAGGAATACATTAACCTAAATATTTCAAAACCTAAAAGCATTGTATTTGGGACAAATCATTCACTAAACTCTAAACCTCACCTAAATCTTGTAATAAATAATGTGGAAATTGAGAAAGTGACTAAACTGTTTGGAGTAACCCTGGATTGTAAACTGTCATGGTCATAACATATTGATACAACAGTAGCTAAGATTCAGAGGGGTTGGGTTGAATGCAGAAGACACATTTCAGTTGAAGGCATTCAGTTGTACAACTGACTAGGTATCCCCCTTTCCCTTTCCCTTTCCCTAAGATGGGGCAAAGTCTCTCCATAATAAAGCGCTGCTCTGCCTTATTAACAGCACCATCAACAAGGCAAGTCCTACAGGCCCTAGTTTTGTTGCACCTGGACTACTGTTCAGTCGAGTGGTCTGTTGCCACAAAGAGGGACTTAGGAAAAATTGCAATTGGCTCAGAACAGGGCAGCACGGCTGGCCCTTGGATGTACACAGAGAGCTAACATTAGTAATATGCATGTCAATCTCTCCTGGCTTAAAGTGGAGAGATTGACTTCATCACTACTTGTACTTGTGAGAGGTATTGACATGTTGAATGCACCGAGCTGACTGTTTGAACTACTGACACAGCTCAGACACCCATGCATACCCCACAAGACATGCCACCAGAGGTCTCTTCACTGTCACCAAGTCCAGAACAGACTAAGGTAGATGCACAGTACTACATAGAGCCATGACTACATGGAACTCTATTCCACATCAAGTAACTCATGCAAGCAGTAAAATTAGATTTAAAAAAACAGATAACAATGCACCTTATGGAACAGCGGGGACTGTGAACAGACACAAACAAAGGTCTAGACATATGCATACACACACAAGATAACATACACACACTTACACATGGATTTTGTGTTGTAGATATCTGGTAGTAGAGTAGTGGCCTGAGGGCACACACTTAATGTGTTGTGAAATCTGTTGTGAATGTGTTGTAATGTTTTTAAAATGTTATAACTGCATTCATTTTGCTGGACCCCAGGTAGAGTAGCAGCTGCATAGCTAATGGGGATCCATAATAAATACAAATACCATGGCTAGAAGAAGACGTCTCAGTGACTTTGAAAGAGGGGTCTCAAAGGAGAATAGGGGGTTTAAAGTGTGTGTGTGTGTGTGTCAGTCTCCAGATATCAACGTAATTGAACACTTATAGGAGATTCTGGAGCGACGCCTGAGACAACGTTTTCCACCATCATCAACAACCCAACGTTGTTGCCACGTCATTTCAACCCCAAAACTAATTGGATTAGTAAAAAGTAATCAACTTAAGGGCATTTCGTCTTTTTTTCACCCAACTTTTAACCAAAATACAATGACATGGTGAAATGTTTTGATGATTTATTTTTTGAAATCACTTTAGTTGACAACTCAACGAAATGTAAATCAAAACTAGACGTTGAACTGACATCTGTGCTTAGTGTCAAATCACCAAATGAATGGTGTTGGATCGCTCCAATAGAGTTCCAGACACTTGCATCTATGCCAAGGTGCATTGAATCTGTTCTGGTGACCCAATACCTTATTAAGACACGATGTTGGTGTTTCCTTTATTTTGGCAGTTACCTGTATGTCATAGAGCAGTCTTTGAACAACTACTGGACTTGTTTTGAATGGCTGTTTGAAATTTTATGATTTCTGTATGACCTTATCATCATCATCATCGTCATGCTTATTTTACCTTTTCTTTGTCGAGGTTTGTATCCTGTCATCACTACAGGCAGTACTGCTACAGTAGACAATGTGAGTAGTGACTAAGTAATACCTTTTGCTCTGAGTATTACCTATATTATGACCCCAATGTCTTTACCTTATTCCATGTTACATACTGTATATGAAAGTTAATTAACCCTCTGGTTTCCCCATGTCCTTGTCCGTAATTGTTTATTGTAAGTGCATGTGCACGTGTGTTTTGGTGCGCGTCGGGTTTTGTACCCAATTTTGTTCTTGTTACATTTTATGCCGTGGGTTTTGTTTATTAAACTGCTCCGGCTATTACCAAGTTCTGCTCTCCTGCGTCTGACTTCCCTGCCACCGATTACGCACCCCTTACAACATTGGGGATTTGTGTTCTGATTCAATATTCTACATTGTTCAATTCTGAAGTATTGTTAGGGTGTTTGTGTTGGCATCAAACTGGTGAAAAGTGGCTTTTATGAGAGGTGTGGTGTGTGTGTGTGTGTGTGTGTGTGTGTGTGTGTGTGTGTGTGTGTGTGTGTGTGTGTGTGTGTGCGCGTGCTCGTGTTCATGCTCATAGTGTGCTACATCCTTCAGGATATGTTTATGTGATGCAGGTGGTAGGAAATTGACTACTCATACACACACAAACACACATGTGCGCGCACACACACACGCACACACAGACATGGGCGCGTGCACAACACACACAGAGAGAGTCCAGGTACCATGCACAAACCTTCTTCTCACTCCCATTTTTGTCAGTGTGTGTAGCATTGTGAAAAGCCTCTTTGTGTCTCCATTCAGGACTTGGAGGAGCACCTCATGTTTTGTCTAAAAGAAAAAGAACAAGAACAAGAATCACTGACATACTCTGGTAAGGCTTTTTATGTCTCATCAATCACAGTATTTCAGGGCCCTTGTTCATAAAGCCTCTCAGAGTAGGAGTGCTGATCTAGGATCAGGTCCTCTCTGTTCATGTAACCGTATTCATTATAATCTAAAAGGCCAAACTAATCCCAGATCCTACTCTGAGACGCTTTATGAATACAGGGCCAGGTGTATCATGAAATAATTCACACAAAATGAATTTCACAGTGAATGTGGGCTATAGCTACCTTCCTACCATAGATTATTATGTTTGTAACTGAACCTAGAAGGAAAAGAGAGAGAGAGTTGTTAAAGTGTCAGACTTTGACGCTGCTCAAGTGAGGAGACCTCATCTGCAGGATCTAATTAGCGAACGGAAAAGGAAGATTTAAGCTAGCAGACTCCACAAGGGCACCATTACTGTACTTCAGAGAACCACACACTTCTCTCTACCTCTCTTTCGCGTACTGTCACAAGGTAGGAGTGTAGGGTGTGGAGTCAGGCGCAGAGAGCAGAGGATTGATGCAGAACCGTCTTTTAATACAGTGCGAAAAATGAAAATACCAAAACACACAAAACAGGCGCACTAGAACAAAAGACGGCTAAAGAAACAGAATACTGAACAACGGCTAGTGAAACACAAACGAACGTCTACCAACTAACAGAATACAAGCCCGCACAAAAGGAGGCGGGCCTAACCGGCTTAAGTAGCCCTAGCCCACAACACCAAACAAGACACAGGTGAAACCAATACAATAGACAATGAAGGAAAGGGATCGGTACAGAATGTAGGATCATCTTTCTGCTTGCTGGCCTCCACTGGGCCCTTCCACACATTTTCTGGAGTCCTTTCACTCTGCATTAGCACGGATATGGGATCAGAATACCCTTCCCCAGATTCTTACCTTTACCATTTGAAGAGAAAACACAAAACTCACCTTAGATCAGGGTCTAGTGGTACTGGGTTTGGCTGACCTCTGGTTGGTTGGAGACGTGTGAACATCCTGCGGGTTAATGATTGGCTGGTGAACATTCTGCGGGTTAATGATTGGCTGGTGTGAGTTGCGTCCTAAATGGCCCCTTATTTCCTACATAGTGCATTACCAGCCCTGGACAAAGGTAGTGCACCATGCAGGGAATATGGTGCCATTTAGGAATCAGACACATGTTTCTGGGTAAGAATGTTGTGGCTGCATGCTCAGGGCTCGGGGTTTAACACTTGGCGTTGGACAGCTGTAATTGTAATATCCCGCCGTCAGTGTTGTTTTCACCCTGTATGGTTAAGCCATTTTCGTGACTAAAATGTGTGTGCATGTTTGTGTGTTGATGTGTGTGTGTGTGTGTGTACATTTTATGTATGTGTTAACATATTTACTAGTCTCTCTGTTCTTTGTATTGGTTACCACACATACAGTGGAATAAAGTGAACACACATGCAATCAATTTGAATTCCTCATCACAAATACCATACATGTTCAAAATATTTGTCAGGCTCTCAAGCATTACAAATGACCTCCAGTATTTTTGTTAACAAGTTTGTGGAGTATGACAAGTATCCACAAAGCAATATGTATCCCTGAAATATGGTGCTCTGACTGCACTTAATTTGGTAACAAATAGACAAACAATACTCCAGTAGATTAAGTTTCAGTCAGGGGATGAGGAATCTGGAATATAGTTTTCATGTTCTTCCTGTTCCTCTCTTGATAAGCTGGATCTTTATTGCTCTTTACCTCCAATTAACGCATGCCACTCTCTAACCCTCTGTCCCTAGCCCTTTGCCCCCTCTTGCTACTGCTCTCCCTGCTTTTGTTTGCTCTCATCCTCCTCTACACCTTGATCCCCCCCCCCCCCCCCCGGGAAAGAGAGTGAGTTGTTAAAGTGCCAGACTTTGACGCTCCCTCTTTCCTCTCCTCGTCTCCTCTTAAGGTATTTGTCTGAAGGGTTGTTGCAGCCATCTGAAGTGGAATAAAGTAGACACAGTGTCTCTGTTTTTATCGCTCGCTCAGACCTCCAGGGGGCGTACAAACTGTGTTTGGATATAGAATACTGCACAGGCAACATGGTGTGTGTGTGAGAGAGTCTCTGAGAGTCTCTTGGTTTCTTTGTGCTGCTGCTGCCTGTTTCCACTCTACTGAGATGGCAATCTGCCTTGAAACCCCTCTGTTCCTCAGTCACTATCCTCTCCAAGAGCTTTCTTCCTTTATGAAGACTGCTGAAGACTCTGGTTATGTCTACTTTGACCCTATGGGCCCTGGTCAAAAGTAGTCCACTATATCAGGAATAGTGTGTCATTTGGGATTCAGCCTCTCTCTGAGGACTCATTTAGAACGTTTCTCTGTACATATGAGTGGTGTGGCCATGTGTTTAGTGAGTAGTGTTGTGCCCTGGGCTTGTGCAGTAGGGGGAGGTGTAGTGTTGCCGTGTGTGTTGTGTTCTCTACACAGCGTTAACTCTAGGACTGAGGTTAATTATTCTTATCTCTGACTCGTCTGACTCTAACTGACCTCCTTGTGGATTCCTTAGTTCAGGACCAGCTGTCTGGCCCTGTGTTTGTCTTTCAAGATGATCTGAGGCGGGCACTCCTCTCTACTCTGTTTCTCTCTCTCTCTCCTTTTCCTGTAGTCATTTTTATCCCTCAGTCACTCGTTCCTCCTCCCCTCATGTTCTGGTCTCTCCCCCTCTCTGCTGAGCATGGTAGGTGAGTGAGGGAAAAGGAAAAAAGGAGAGACTGGACGGGAGAGGGTAGGATAGACGAAGGTTGGAGAAAAAAGAGAAAAGAAGGAAAGAGAGAGACTTGACAGGAGAGGGTAGGCTAGAGCGAGGGTTGGGGAAGAAGGGAGAAAAAAGAGAAATGGAGGAGGAGAAGGAAAGAAAGAGAGACTGGACGGGAGAGGGTAGAATAGAGCGAGGGTTGGGGAAGAAGGGACAAAAAAGAGAAAAGGAGAAGGCAAAAAAGAGATTGGATGGGAGAGGGTAGGATAGAGCGAGGGTTGGGGAAGAAGGGAGAAAAAATAGAAAAGGAGGTGAAGGCAAGAAAGCAAGATAAAAAAGAGACAAAGAAAGCGGTCTCAATATGCTAGGTGATTTGGAATTTTGAGGGGGACAGGGTAGGAGGGGCGTTTGGAGTCGGGGGAGGGGGAGATGTGGGAACATGCTGGCTCACTGCTGAAGTGTCAGTGTCTGCACTCTGCTGAGACTCAGACGGAAGAAAGGAGTAAACTGGCACAACATCAGTCCAACCAAGACTCCTGAACTGAAGAACAAACTGAATGTACAAGAGATAGTCAGGAATGAAAATTGAAGATCAGTTAAATGTTTATTTTCTTCATTAAAAACAAAGGTGTTTTGGTGTTAAAGCCTTGGTCAGGCTGCAGGGTGCTCTGAGACTTATTGACGAAACACAGTCATGGATTCATACTCTGACTCTCCTTTTAACTACTCCTGGCCCTCTTTCCCCAAGACAAGGATACGCAAGAAGATGGACAAGCAAGGTAACACTGGGACTATTTGACATCTTTTCATAAATTTTTTATGAAACCTTTATTCATCCAGGTTGGTCTGGATTAAATGTATTTTTCAAGAAAGACCTTGGAGTCTCCTATGCTTTAACTATCCATTGATTGCAATTTACATTGATGGTTAGATGTGGTTCAATGGATTGTGAGAGGATCACTTTCCATGTGGACTTAAATGCTTGAATTTGGAATCTTTTTCAGAATGTGTTTTCCCTTTCCAATGTTTTCTCTTAGTGGAGCATCTCCTTGAAAACAATCTGGTCACTGGCATGTTAAGAGCAATGTCCAAAGATTTGTGACTGAATCCTTACTTTGTTGCAGAGTATGACCGAGTTGAAGGGATAGTTCACCCAAATTACAAAATGACATATGGGTTTCCTTACCCTGTAAGCAGTCTATAGACAAGGTATAACAGCCATCTATGCTTTGGTTTTGATTACCTTGATTCTGTCTCCAAATGCTATTTATTTTTGCCCAATAACCCATTCCAGTCACTATCCTCGATATTATGTTCTGTTTGTAATTAGTTGGTACATAGCAGATGCTGTGCAGCAAGTCTGTGTCTCTTTACCTATCCTTCATGTCCCTAAGTCATACAAGGTTTACAGGAAAGCTTGGAGTGATATTCACAACATAATATTCCACAAAGACATCAGCAGAATGAAGAATGATAATCACAGTCTTCTTGGCAGTGATGTTTCAATGTGTCTTTTTTCTTATTACCCATCCTTAGCTGTATACAGTCGCAGTGAGAGTGTGTTTGCTAATGATGTAACTGGGATTGCTGACAACTAATAGTGGAATGTCAGACATTCTGTCTAGGATAACGGATTGGCTTGCATCTTGTGACAGACTTTTCCTTAGGCCAGACCACACGCTCTTCCTATGCTGGCAGGGAGAGCATAAATGTTGCCCTCTATGTGACTGTTGTACTTCATTGACAGTGACGGACACTGTTTGTGGCTACTCAACCCAGTTGAACTATTTGTATTTTCTTACTACAGCTGATTTCCCTGATCAGCAGCTTTACTGAGGAACGTTTTCTTTCAATGACTGTGATATATGGTTGTCTTACCTACCTTATTTTTTTTCTGTTTTTTACTTTATTTTTAAAGCTGCCCAGAGAGTACGTCATTTTTATAAGGCAACTCATTCCACGCTGATGCTCCAGTATACAAGAAAGTACTTTTCCCAGCATTACTCCTGAACCTGTATAAGCACACATTAGCAACACCTGATCTGGTGCTGTGATTTTGTGCACCCCTAACATGGGGAAAGTAATATCTTGGTGCAGAACCATAAATACTCCTATAAACCAAACCCATTATAATCTGGGACACCCTCACCTCAACATGCAGCAAGTTGAGTTTCTGAAAGCAGCTCCTGCCTATGTGAGTATGTGGACACCTTCAATACTACCCTGATCAGCTTATTCTGAGTTATCTGGAGTTTCCCCTTCAGAAGCTTAAATAAGCCCCCAAACCAGGAAGCGTAGTCAAAATGGCATTGAATGAGAGCAGTGGCACGCACTCTCATAGAGTCCTTATCAAACAGTTTGGACATTCTAGCCAAAAACTTGTTTCTGCAATTAACCTTCCCTAGCACTTTAGTGGCCATGCTCACACCCCCCAAGCAGAAGTAAAAAAAAAAATTATTGGCAACCTCTGCTTTGTCATATACCATCTCCCCCCTGATGTTCAGTCCAATACTGTTTAGTTTGCTTTTCGTAGTAGTACTACAGCCTAGTTCCTTAAATTATTTCCAAAACTTTTTAGGGTATTTTTGTTCTCAATGATTTTATCAGCAAAGTAACCTCTCTTAGCTTCATCCATCCTGCTCTGTGCTTCATTTCTGTGACGTTTACAGTGCATTTAGAAAGTATTCAGACCCTTCCATTTTTCCACATTTTGTTACATTACGGACTTCTAAAATGGAATAAAAAAAAATTTATCCTCATCAATCGACACACAATTCCCCATACTGACAATGTGAAAACAGGTTTTTAGAAATGTTTGCAAATTTATGACAAATGAAAAGGATACCTTATTTGAAACTCGAAATTTAGCTCAGATGCATCCTGTTTCCATTGATCATCCTTGAGATGTTTCTACAACTTGAATGGAGTCCACCTGTGGTAAATTCAATTGATTGGACATGATTTGGAAAACTCTGTCAGTGATGGAGAGGAACTCTCGAGCTCTGTCAGAGTGACCATCGGCTTCTTGGTCAGGGAGGTGACCAAGAACCCGATGGTCACTCTGACATCGGCTTCTTGGTCAGGGAGGTGACCAAGAACCCGATGGTCACTCTGACAGAGCTCGAGAGTTCCTTTGTGGAGATGGGAGAACCTTCCAGAAGGACAACCATCTCTGCAGCACTACACCAATCAGGCTTTTATGGTAGAGTGACCAGACAGAAGCCACTCCTCAGTAAAAGGAACATGACAGCCTGCTTGGAGTTTGCCAAAAGACATCTAAAGGACTCTCAGACCATGAGAAACAAGATTCTCTGGTCTGATGAAACC
The DNA here is from genome assembly GCA_003317085.1 of Hucho hucho. Taxonomy (NCBI): domain Eukaryota; kingdom Metazoa; phylum Chordata; class Actinopteri; order Salmoniformes; family Salmonidae; genus Hucho; species Hucho hucho. Next base: position 291,158 of record QNTS01000870.1, on the reverse strand, counting down.
AAGATTGAACTCTTTGGCCTGAATGCCAAGCGTCACGTCTGGAGGAAACCTGGCACCATCCCTACGGTGAATTATGGTGGTGGCGGCATCATGCTCTGTGGACGTATTTCAGCGGCAGGGACTGGAAGACTAGTCAGGATCGAGGGAAAGATGAACGGAGCAAAGTACAGAGAGATCCTTGATGAAACCCTGCTCCAGAGCGCTCAGGACCTCAGACTGGGGTGAAGGTTCACCTTCCAACAGGACAACAACTCTAAGCACACAGCCAGGAAAACGCAGGAGTGGCTTCGGGATAAGTCTCAATGTCCTTGAGTGGCCCAGCCAGAGCCCGTACATGAACCTGATCGAACATCTTTGGAGACACCTGAAAATAGCTGCGCAGAAACTCTCCCCATCCAACCTGACTCAGCTTGAGAGGATCTGCAAAGAAGAATGGGAGAAAATCCCCAAATACAGGTGTGCCAAGCTTGTAGCGTCATACCCAAGAAGACTCAAGGCTGTAATTGCTGCCAAGGTGCTTCAAAAAAGTACTGAGTAAAGGGTCTGCATACTTATGTAAATGGAAAATTTCCATTTATTTCATTTTATACATTTGCAAAAACTTCTAAAACCAGTTTTTGCTTAGTCATTATGGGGTATTGTGTGTAGATAGATGAGGAAAAAACGATTTAATAAATTTTAGGATAAGGCTGTAATGTAACAAAATGTGGAAAAGGTGAATGGGTCTGAATACTTTCCGAAGGCAGGAGAAAATCAGGCTGCTCTTGAGTGTTCTTACATTTCTTAAAGGCCATGTTCTTTGGTTGCATAGATTATAGAATCTCATGATTAAACCAAGGGCTAGATCTCTGCTTTCCTCCTGTCTAATGGGAGCCATCACATTCACCACATCAAGGAATCTACATTTAAAGTATTCTGGGGCACTGTCTACCCTTACACTATCCAGCACAGGTGACCAGTCAATTTTACCCATTTGCTCTCTTACCATTTCAACACAGTATTTTTGAGTCCTCTGATTCAAATCGTTTGATAAGAGTGTGCTAAATGACCAAAATATAATGCAAATTACTCTTGGCCTAATCACTCGTCTAATCAAGATGAATGAGATTATGATATTGATTTCGTGGACATGGTTTAACACAGGTTTGTATAGTAGCTAGGCTGTTTTTGAAAAATTGTAGTCCCGAACTGCAAAGTCCACAAGTAATCCTTAATGTATGCTTATGTAATCCCATGTTTTGTTCTAGATGAACTCCACCAGAATAAGGGCTACTGTGGTTAAATCAGTCCCTGCAGAAACGGACTGCCCATAGGGCAATTTAGACAAATGCCAGAAGGGCTGGTAGTCCTGTCTAAATTGGGGGGTTTGCACAGCATGATCATGACTTGGCTGATAATGGGGGCCTCGAGGAGCCGGTATGGGGGCCTCAAGGGGATAAAATGGGCTGGTGTCTGTTAGCAATGCCCGTGTCGATATCTGTAGAGTATGGAAAGAGTTTTGTAAAATCACAGTATTTTGGTGTCAAGAAATTCTCTCTGTAATGATTTAAACAGTTCAGCTTTGGGAGAGATGAAGTTACTGCCATGTCTGTTTCATCACTACTGAACTCTCTCTTCTCCTCCTGTTGCACTGCTGGATGTGATAGGCGATAACACACATTATTGCCTCAAAATTGAGAATGACACTATCAGATGCTGTAAGTGTTATTTCTGTTATTCATATTAGGTGAATGGAATCCAGCCCACAGTGTATTCTTCTTAATAAAATGTTATCTTCATAAACATGACTGGCTGAATAAATGATGATATATGTCCAATTTAAGTGATCATTTTGTGTATACAAAGTGTGTGGGAGTCAGTTTTCCTGGTTGTTTTTGCACCTCTCCCATGCATCTGTGAGGTAACATCAGGTGTGCAAAAGTGTATTTCTTACATATTTGTGAATTTGAGCTCTCCGACTGAGAAATATGTGAAAACACTTAAACACACACATTGTAATGATCAGGATTGTTTGACTGCACAGGTGTCATAGCACAGAATAGTTGTTTGGACTTCAGAGGTTGTTTGAACGATTCACCTGTTCTCAAGAACAGTTCAAGTGAAATAATTATAGCTATCTTTTAGCCAAGATTTTGTTATTTTACACTCTCCCAATTCAGTTTCCATGATGTATGCTGGTCTTGAGCAAGTGTAACTATTCACTCTATGACATTGTGATAACAATGTGTACTCATTTGATTTCACAATCAAATCAGGTCTTTACAGTCTTGATAAACAAGCCTCACAGGTGATCATTGTTTAAATCTTGTGTTTTTCCAAGGGGTTATTTTCTTAAATGAAGCACAACAGCCCCCAAACAGAACGGAACCTTGGAAAAGGCCCTTGTGACAGCTCTTCCCCCTTCCTCTCTTTCTCTCCCTCCCTCCTCCATCTCTCTCCCGGGGGTCTGTGAGCTGGTTGGAGGACACGCTCTGTTTTACTGGAAACTCTATAAACCTGGCTCTAACTGCTGTCTTTTGTCTCTGCCTATGTTGGCTGTTGGAGCTCTAGCTGGGCTGATGCCCTCAACTGGAAAGTTCATGCTCATGCTATGTAGTCAAAGACAGACTCAATGCACTCTTTGATTGGTAAAAGGTTCCAATATCTTTATTGCTTTGGAATATGTGAAGGATAAGAAATATCATATAAAAAATATATATAATTTAATAGCTTCCATTAAATGACACGTGGTACTTTGTTGTACTTTAATCAGCTGTGATTCTATCACTGACACTAGTGCTTGTCCTGTCTGAAGCTTCATCAGTAATATGAGCTGCATATCTGTGTTATTCTCCTAGTTAACTGATGTTAAACACTAATCTCATCTCTGACAGTAATGTTCACAGAGTCTCTGAGGCGGCTGCTGCTGTTGGCTTATAGATACCATGGGTGTCCGTCTGGCTGTGCTTTTTTATAGTCCTTATTTCAAAACTAGATGGTTGTTGTACATCAATCTACAGTGGTCTCTGCAGTGTACAGTGGTTCCTACTTTAAAAGTTGCAAGCTTACACCGCAGGACTTATTTTACCTTTATTTTAACTAGGCAAGTCTGTTAAGAACAAATTCTTATTTTCAATGACAACCTAGGAACAGTGGGTGAACTGCCTTGTCAGCTCGGGGATTCGATCACTAGTCCAACACTCTAACCACTAGGCTACCTGCCGTTATACCCTGACTACACCGCTCACGAAATCTATATTATTCAATTATTGCACCCACACTGCTTGCACGCGTCAACGAGCGTCTGCGTTGCCAAGGGCTAAAATAGAAGTCAGTTCTATTTGTGACGCAGATCACAGTGCAAGTCCTGCCTCTCCCATCTCCTCATTGGTTTATAGAAGCAGATACCCATGTGCCATCTCCTCATTGGTTATACCCACGTGGGTGATTGAAAGACGAACTGTGTTGTCGGTCGTCGTGGTAAAACTATGAAAGTTTAGATGCCAATCACCATATAAGTTCAAAGAAGAAAAAGCCTGGAAGGAGGAGAGATGACTAGAAATGATTTGGTTGACCGTTTTATGTGTGGATTAATTGTCTGAGTAGAGGATCTTGTGCATTTCAGGGAAAATAACAACTCAATGTTTATATCCCAGGACAAATTAACTAGCAACAGCAAGCTAGCTAAATAGGACAAATTAGCTAGCAAGTGCAAGCTAGATAGCTAAATTTCCATAAATGTTTAATACTTTTCGACCTGTCCCGGAATTAATGTAATTGGTTCAGAGTTTGTTTTGATATTTTAACATGCGTGTCATGATCGCGTTTGGTGTGGGGGGACAAAATAAATGTATGCACGATGGCGCACGCACGCAGCCGGTTTGGGTTACGTGTTAGAGGTACCCAGCGTCACGGCTTCATTGCTCCAGACCACCGCAAGGGGGAGTTAGAACACTCATTATGCATTTGGGTCCCAAAGTTTTCATATGACTAATCATATAGAGTGGTTCCAATGATGAATTTGATGCGAGCCACCCGTCCCTGGTGACTTTCTTCAGCAAAGATGGCTGACAAACATTACGGTGGAAGCAAATGTAAGTAATTTTTCATGAGGGAGGGGTTCCAAATGAGGCACTCTGTGAAAACCACTTTCTCCAGGACAGAGATTCCTCTGGGTTTTGCCTGCCATATCCGTTCTGTTTTACTCACAGACAAATGGTTAACAGTTTTACAAAATTCAGAGTGTTTCTTATCCAATGGTACCAAATATGTGCATATCCTATTTTCTGGGCCTGAATGGGAGGCATTTTACTTTGGGCACGCCAGGCTCTCCAAAACGGTCAAGTTGTGCAGTGATCCCTGAGAGGTTATGCAAAAGTTCTGAACATTTCTATTCTCATAGTTTCAGCAGATTGTAAATTAAAGATAAAAAAAAATTCTAAGAGTATTACCATATTATTAATCGATTGACTATAACTTTTCAAATCACCCAGCAGTGATATTTGCTGACTTAGCTGCAGGTAAGTGTTTCAATTCTTCAGTCGTTCCTGAACCTGTGACCAAAAACAAGCTACATATGGACAGTGCCCCAAAAAATGATCTAATGATTCTGTCTCTTCGCAGAAAAGATCTGCAGAGCTGGTTGTATACCCCATATACAGTGCCTTCGGAAAGTATTCAGACTGCTTCACTTCTTCCACATTTTGTTATGTTACAGCCTCATTCTAAAATTGATTAAATTGTTAATTTTCCTCATCAACCTACACACAATACCCCATAATGACAAAGCAAAAAAGAAATTGGGAAATGTTTGATAATTTATTCAAAATTAAAAAATTTAATATTTCATTTACATAAGTATTCAGACCCTTTACTTAGTACTTTGCTAAAGCACGTTTGGCAGCAATTACAGCTTAGAGTCTTCTTGGGTATAACTCTACAAGCTTGCCACACCTGTATTTGGGGAGTTTCTCCCATTCTTCTCCTCTCAAGCTCTGTCAGGTGGGATGGGGAGCGTTGCTGCACAGCTATTTTCAGGTATCTCCAGAGATGTTCGATCAGGTTCATGTCCGGGCTCTGGCTGGGCCACTCAAGGACATTAAGAGACTTGTCCCAAAGCCACTCCTGCATTGTCTTGGCTGTGTGCTTAGGGTTGTTGTCCTGTTGGAAGGTGAACCTTCGCCCCAGTCTAAGGTCCTGAGCCCTCTGGAGCAGGTTTTCATCAAGGATCTCTCCGTACTTTGCTCCATTCATATTTAACTCAATCCTGACTAGTCTCCCAGTCCCTGGCGCTGAAAAACATCCCCACAGCATGATGCTGCCACCACCATGCTTCACCGGAGGGATGGTGCCAGTTTTTTTCCAGATGTGACGCTTGGCATTCAGGCCAAAGAGTTCAATCTTGGTTTCATCAAACCAGATAATCTTGTTTCTCATGGTCTGAGAGTCCTTTAGGTCTCTTTTGGAAAACTCCAAGCAGGCTGTCATGTGCCTTTTACTGAGGAATGACTTCCGTCTGGCCACTCCACCATAAAGGCCTGATTGGTGGAGTGCTGCAGATATGGTTGTCCTTCTGGAAAGTTCTCCCATCTCCACAGAGGAACTCTGAAGCTCTGTTAGAGTGACCATCGGGTTCTTGGTCACCTCCCTGACCAAGGCCTTTCTCCCCCAATTGCTCAGTTTGGCCATGCGGCCAGCTTTAGGAAGAGTCTTGGTGGTTCCAAACTTCTTCCATTTAAGAATGATGGAGGCCACTGTGTTCTTGGGGACCTTCAATAATGCACAAATGTTTTGGTACCCTTCCCCAGATCTGTGCCGCGACACAATCCTGTCTCTGAGTTCTACGGACAATTCCTTCGACCTCATGTCTTGGTTTTTGCTCTGACTGCACTGTCAACTGTGGGACCTTATATAGACAGGTATGTGCCTTTCTAAATCATGTCCAATCAATTGAATTTACCACAGGTGAATCTCCAATGAAGTTGTACAAACACCTCAAGGGTGATCAATGGAAACAGGATGCACCTGAGCTCGATTTCGAGTCTCATAGCAAAGGGTCTGAAGACTTATGTAAATAAGGTGTTTCAGTTTTTTTTGCTTTGTCATTATTCAGTATTGTATGTAGATTGATGAGTGTAAAAATGTATTTAATCAATTTTAGAATAAGGCTGAAACGTAACAAAATGTAGAAAAATTCAAGGGGTCTGAATACTTTCTGAATGCACTGTAGATATCATTCTGTTTGTGGCAAGAAGTTTGTATAATAATTGAATTAGAAAAACTGCGTTTTGAATCAGGCATTGTTTTGCGTATCAGTTAATCATGTGCCACGGAATCGGCACATGGAAAATCTCTTCCCAACTGTTTTGCAAACGGTTCAGGCAATCTTAATTTAAAATTCTTAAAATATTGTATCAACTATATCTATATAAATTTGCATGAATTTGCATAACCCATCAACAGTAAGTCTTGTACCGTTCAAGCTATAGGCACCAAATGAACTGCATTCTTTGAAATTTGAATAAACTATAACTATGTAAATGTGCACACATTTGCATAAAATAACCCCCCAACAATCAGGTGGCTTATGGTGGAGAAATTAACATTCAGTTCTCTAGCAACAGCTCTGGTGGACATTCCTGCAGTCAGCATTCCAATTGCACACTCCCTCAAAACTTGAGACATCAGTGAAATTGTGTTGTGTAACAAAACTGCCCATTTTAGAGTGGCCTTTTATTGTCCCCAGCACAAGGTGATCATGATCATGCTGTTTAATCAGCTTCTTGATATGCCACACCTGTCAGGTGGATGGATTATCTTGGCAAAGGAGAAATGCTTACTAACAGGGATGTAAACAAATTTGTGCACAACATTTGAGAGAAATAAGCTTTTTGTGCGTATGGACATTTCTGGGATCTTTTATTTCAGCTCATGAAACATGGGACCAACAGTTTACATGCTGCGTTTATATGTTTTGTTCAATGTAAATGAAATCAAATAACCTAGTACACACACCAAAACTTTTCACATTTTCAAATCAAAAGGCATTGCCCAGAAAAACATAGACAGTCAAGTGCATCGCAAATTCAGTGCCACTGGACAGCAACATAATACACTAAAGCAATGATCATTGGGAAAGAGATCAGAATTACTACTAAGACTTAATCCATTAATTAAATAATGAAATAGGTAGTCTAGCCTACCAAACTAAAACAATAAAAATGCTTAAATTAAAAGGCCTGATTAACATTTTACCCTTATTTTACCAGGCAAGATGACTGAGAGCACATCATTTACAGCAATGACCTGGAGAATAGTTACAGGGGAGTTAAAAAAAAATGGACTTATGTTTACAGAGATGTAGCTTACGATGCAATACTCGTGAACATTTTAAGGAGAACAAAAACTACTTAGCCTACATTTGACCTCTTCCTTTTTGTCAGGTCAGTAGTTTCATTGTAGTTGTCAGTAGTTTTGGTCAGGAGTTTTGTTCAGTAGTTGTGGTCAGGAGTTTTTTTCAGAAGTTGTGGTCATTGGTTGTGGCCAGTAGCTATGGTCTGTAGTTGTGTTGTTGGGGCTAGTATTTGTGGTCAGTTGTTGTGGTTGTGGTCAGTAGTTTTGTGGTTGTGGTCAATAGTTTTGGTCAGTGATTTTGGTCAGTGATTGTGGTCAGTAGTTTTGGTCAGTAGTTGTGTGGCTGTGATCAGTAGTCGTGTGGTTGTGGTCAGTAGATGTGATGTTGTGGTCAGTTATTTTGGTCAGTAGTTGTGGTCAGTAGTTGTGTGGTTATTGTCAGTAGTAGTGTTGCTGTGGTCAGTAGTTGTCATCAGTATTTGTGTGTTTGTGGTTAATAGTTTTGGTCAATGATTTTGGTCAATGTTTGTGGTCAGTAGTTGTGTGGTTATGGCCAGTAGTTGTGCAAACTGATTTGAGTAGCAGAGAAGTAGACAAAGATGCCATACCCTCTAACTTTTTGTCTTGTTGGGGAAGTGGTCAAAAAAAAAAATATATTGAAGAAACGGCATTAAATTGGAGGACAGACAAAAAGAAGGACAAAAAAAGTTTTCAAGAGTTTGAAGTTAGGATAGCCTGAACATGTGAAAGTTGGTTTGGTGTGTCTAGCTTGAACGGTTCAAGAGTTACAATTGTTCAGTAGTAGTTGTTTTCATTAGTTGTGTGGTTGTGGTCAGTAGTTGTGGTCATTAGTTGTGGTCATTGGTTTTGTTGTTGTGGTCAATAGTTGTGTAGTTGTGGTTGATAGTTGTGGTCAGAAGTTGTGGTCAGCAGTTGTAGTCAGGAGTTGTGTTCAGGAGTTGTGTTTAGGAGTTGAGGTCAGTAGTTGTGTGGTTGTGGTCAGTATTGTGGAGTTGTGGTCAGTAGTTGCAGTCAGTAGTTGTGGTCGGTAGTTGTGGTCAGTAGTTATTGTCTGTGGTGCTGCTGTTGTTATCGGTAGTTGTTTGGTCAGTAGTTGTGTGGTTGTGGTCAGTAGTTGGGTGGTCGAGGTCAGTAATGGTGGTCAGTAGTTGTGTTTAGTAGTTGAGGTCAGTAGTTGTGTGGTTGTGGTCAGTAGTTTGGGTAATTATTTGTGTGGTTTTGGTCAGTATTGTGGAGTTGTGGTCAGTAGTTGTGGTCAGAGGTTGTGGTCAAAAGTTGTGGTCAGTAGTTATGGTCAGCATTTGTGGTCAGGCAGTGTGTTCAGGAAGTGTGTTCAGGAGATGTAGTCAGGAGTTGTGTTTAGGAGTTGAGGTCAGTAGTTGTGTGGTTGTGGTCAGTAGTTTGGGTAATTATTTGTGTGGTTGTGGTCAGTATCGTGGAGTTGTGGTCAGTAGTTGTGGTCAGTAGTTGTGGTAATAAGTTGTGGTCAGAAGTTGTGGTTGTGGTCAGTATTTTGGGTAAATATTTGTGTGGTTGTGGTCAGTATTGTGGAGTTGTGGTCAGTAGTTGTGGTCAGTAGTTATGGTCAGCATTTGTGGTCAGGAAGTGTATTCAGGAGATGTGGTCAGGAGTTATGGTCAGTAGTTGTGTGTATTGTGATCAGTAGTTTTGTGGTTATGGTCAGGGATTTTGGTCAATGTTTTTGGTCAGTTGTTTTGGTCAGTATTTGTGTGGTTCAGTAGTTGTGGTCAGTAGTTGTGTGGTTGTGGTAAGTAGTTGTGTTTTTGTGTCCAGTAGTTATGGTCAGTAGTTTTGTTCAGGAGTTTTGTTCAGTAGTTGTGGTCAGTAGTTGTGTGCATATGGTCAGTAGTTATGTAGTTCAGTAGATTTGTGGTCAGTAGGTGTGTGTTTGTGGTCAGTAGTTGTGTGGTTGGTGTCAGTAGTTGTGGTCATGGATTTTGGTCAATGTTTGTGGTCAGGAGTTTTGTTTTGTAGTTGTGGTCATTAGTTGTGGTCAGTAGCTATGGTCTGTAGTTGTGTTGTTAGGGTTGGTAGTTGTGGTCAGGTGTTGTGTAGTTGTGGTCAGTAGTTGTGTTGTTGTGGTCAATTGTTTTTGTCAGTGATTTTGGTCATTGACTATAGTCAGTAGTTTTGGTCAGTAGTTTTGGTCAGTTTTTGTGGTCAGTGATTCTGTGGTTATTGTAAGTAGTTGTATGGTTGTGGTCAGTGGTTGTGTGGTTGTGGTCAATAGTTGTGGTCAATGATTTTGGTCAATGTTTGTGGTCAGTAGTTTTGGTCAGTCGTTGTGCTCAGTAGTTCTGTTCAGTAGTTGTGTGGTTATGGCCAGTAGTTGTGTGGTTCAGTAGATTTGTGGTCACTAGTAATCTGTTTGTGGTCAGTGGTTGTGTGTTTGTGGTCAGTAGTTGTGTGTTTGTGGTCAGTAGTTGTGGCCAGTTGTTGTGTGGTTGCATACAGTAGGTGTGTGGTTGAGATCAGTTGTGGTCTGTTATTTTGGTCAGTGATTGTGGTTAGTAGTTTTGGTCAGTATTTTTGGTGAGTAGTTGTGGCCCGTAGTTTTGTGGTTTAGTAGTTGTGGTCATTAGTTATGATCAGTAGCTATTGTCTGTAGTTGTGTTGTTGTGGTTAGTATTTGTGGTCAGTTGTTGTGTGGTCAGTAGTTGTGTGGTTGTGGTCAGTAATTGTGGCCAGTAGTTGTCTGCAGTGGTTGTGTGGTTGTGGTTAGTGTCTAAACTACAGTTGTGTGTGAAACCTGAAAGAAGTGCAATCAGAATTGATCAGGTGAAATATAAAGGTTGTGAAGGAGGTAGTTGTTTTTCGAGGCAGTTGTTGCTGGGCAACAGTTGCCTTTGCTGACCTGCTCCCTTTTCGGCGAAACCAGTGTGAGAAACATGCTAACATACAGTACATTTGTGCTTTTAAACAAACAAATACTCCACTCTAACCCACAAAACGTATCTGATAGATTCATGATGTGTTGTTAGACAAAGCAAAATGTGGTTTGGAATTAGCAGCTGTTGTTGGTAAGTAATGAGTCTGCTAGCTTCTGAAATGACTTACTGCATCTAGAAAGAAAGTAGTTGATGGGTTACTAAAACAGCTCCATCTATTTATTGGTAGAAGCTATTCCTAATATTTTTGAAATGCAGAGCAGTAGAGGCATATTTAATATGCTATACATTTTTGTCTAACTTGTTGCGGAAGTGTTCAAAATTTGGTTACTAAACAGTTGTAACTTTTGATCAGAATAAGATATTTTTGTTCCACTGTCAGATTTGAACAGCAGGGAAATATAGGAAGATTTCACACGCCCTAACTTTTTGTCTAAGTTGTTATCAAAGTGGTCAAAGTAGCCGATTTGTGTCAAAAGTTGTATTGTTGCAGTTACAGTGAATGGAATGTTGGACGTGATGATGTAACAATGGGGAGATTTTGATTGTTGAGGAAATCCCATTTTAAGGACAAAAAGGACAAAAAAAAGGATAACTTCAAAAGTATAAAATATATCAAAATGTAATCCCACTGGTCCTAGCCAGTCTACACATTTTAAAGTTTGAATAGCGTTTCTAGAGGAGTAGCGTGTTAAACAATAATAATAATAATAATAAAAAGTCAGAAGTAAGTTGAAGATTTAAGTATTTTGAAGATTTAAGTGGGGTCTTTTTCTTTGCAAGCACCACAATAATAATAATGGATGGAGGGATTAAGGGATGAAATGAGGTTGAATTGGACTGATTGGTACAATAAAGGAATCAATTTATTATTGAAGGGAGGTTGGGGGGGAGGGCTAGTGATTGGTAGTAGTTATTGCTGTTCTGATTTCAGATTTGAATATAATAGAAGTAAAGCAAGGTGTCATACCCTTTACATGTTTGTCTACGAAACGTAGTTGGGAAAAGTGGTCAAGGTAGATGAAGTCACAATGTTTACTAGTTGTCTCATGCTTAGAATGTGCTCCACCATTGTTATAATTTGAAAGTCCTAAAATGTTCCATGGCAGTTATTCAACAGTGGGAAGTTACCTAAATTAGTTGATGGGGTTACTAAAACAGCTGTACCTCTTGACTGGTAGTAGATATTTCCGTTCTTATTTCAGATTTGAATAGCAAAGAAGGAGACCAAGGTGTCATACCCTTTAAGATTTTGTCTACGTTGTTAGGAAAAGTGGGCAAGGTAGCTGATTTGTGTCAAAAGTGACTATGTTTACTCATTGTCTCATGCTTAGAATGCGCCACCCCATTGTTATAATTTGAACATTCTGAAAGGTTTCATGGCAGTTCATTAAACAGTGTGACGTTAGCTAAATTAGTTGATGGGGTTACTAAAACAGCTGTACGTCTTGATTGGTAGTGAATATTTCTGTTCTTATTTCCAGCTTTGAATAGCAGAGAACTTGAGGAGGATTTCATACCGTCTAACTTTTTGTGAAACTTGTTCGGAAAGTGGTCAAAACGGCAGTTGTTTCAAAACATTTATAGAAAAAGTTGTTGATGCCGTTACTAAAACAGCTGTATCGTGAGATCTGTATAATATACGTCTGTTCCGATTCCAAACGTTCAGTGTAAATTAAGTTTGATTTTAGTTGAATGATGATATAATGATTAGAAAGTTTTATGCTATTGTTTGGGGAGAGAATTATGATGGTGCATCTACTGATGACAGCTCTTCAAAGGCCGTTTTGTGGTAGTTTGTGGTAGAAATATGTAAAATAAGTTTGTTTGTAGACCAACTGATTGCTAGGTGTAGTTCTATCTAATAAATAAACTCTTCAGGCTAACAGTGATCACTGAAAAGTACATTTCCTGAAGAAAATGTGGTTTGCTTGCTAACTTGTTTTAAAATATGTATGGTTTTGAAATCCATTATAGTAGTGGTATTGTCTGTAGTAGTAATGGTGGTAACTGCTAGTCTGAACATGTGAGCGTTGTGTGGTCAGTAGTTGTGTGGTTGTGGTCAGTAGTTGTGGTCAGTAGAAGTATTGTAGTGGTCATACGTTGTGTGGTTCAGTAGTTGTGTGGTTGTTGTCAATAAGTGTGGTCAGTCGTTCTGGTCAGTAGTTGTGGTCATTAGTGTTCAGTAGTTGAAGTCAGTAGTTTTGTGGTTGTGGTCAGTAGTTGTGGTGTATTAGTTGTGGCCAGTAGTTGTGTGGTTATGGTCAGTAGTTGTGGTCAGTAATTGTGGTCAGCAGTTGTGTGGTTCAGTAGTTGCGTGGTCAGTAGTTGTGCTCAGTTGTGTGCAGTAGTTATGGTCTGTAATTGTGATGTTCCGGTCAGTAGTTGTGTGGTTCATAAGTTATGTTCAGTAGTTGTGTGGTTGTGGTTTGTAGTTGTGGCAAGTAGTGGTCAGTAGTTTTGGTAAGTAGTTGTGTGGTTGTGGTCAGTAGTTGTGGTCAGTAGAAGTATTGTGGTGGTCATACGTTGTGTGGTTCAGTAGTTGTGTGGTTGTTGTCAGTAGTTTTGGTCCGTAGTTGCGGTCAATCATTTTGGTAAGTCGTTTTGGTAAGTAGTTGTGTGGTTCATTAGTTGTGTTCAGTAGTTGTGTGGTTGTGGTCAGTAGTTGTGGTCATTAGTGGTCAGTAGTTTTGGTAAGTAGTTGTGTGGTTCAGTAGTTGTGGTCAGTAGTTGTGTGGTTGTGGTCAGTAGTTGTGGTAAGTAGTGGTCAGTAGTTTTGGTATATTAGTTGTGGTCAGTGGTTGTGTGGTTGTGGTCAATACTTGTGGTCAGTAGTTGAGGTCATTACTGTTCAGTAGTTGTGGTATATTAGTTGTGGCCAGTGGTTGTGGTCAGTAGTTAGGGGTCAGTATTTGTGTGGTTGTGAAGATGCGTGGTCAGTAGTTGTGGTCAGGAGTTATGTGGTTGTGGTCAATAGTTGTGTGCTTGTGGTTCAGTAGTTGCGTGGTCAGTAGTTGTAGTCAGGAGTTGTGTGCAGTAGTTATGGTCTGTAATTGTGTTGTTGCAGTCAGTAGTTGTGTGGTCAGTAGTTGTTTATAAAAAAAATGGTGGTATTGTCACGTCCTGGCCATAGATAGCCCTTTTGCCTGCTCTATGGTGGTTTTGGTCAGGATGTGAGGGGGGGTGTGTGTTTGTTGTATGTTATATTTTCTATGTTGGTTTTCTATGTTGGTTTGGTTTGGGTTCCCAATTAGAGGCAGCTGTTAGTCGTTGTCTCTAATTGGGAATCCTATTTAGGTTGTTTAGTCCCCCACCTGTGTGTGGGATATTGTTTATGTTCAGTGTGTTAGTTGCTGTTGTGCGCTACACGTTGAGTCACGATCGTTGTGTTCTTCCTTTTGTTTTGGTGAGTTTAACTGAATAAATATGTTTTACTCAACCCGGCACGCTGCGCCTTGGTCTGTCTTTGAAGATCGTGACAGGTATCCAATTGGTAGTTACAGTCTTGTCTCATCACTGCAACTCCTGTACAGACTCGGGAGAAGCGAAGGTCGAGAGCCATGCGTCCTCCGAAACATGACCCTACCAAGCCACACTGCCCGCTTAACCCGGAAGCCAGCCACACCGCCCGCTTAACCTGGAAGCCAGCCACACCAATGTGTCGGAGGAAACACTGTACACCTGGCAACAGTGTCAGCATGCATGCACCCGGCCCGCCACAGCACAGCACAGCACGATGGGACAAGGACATCCCTGCCGGCCAAACCCTCCCCTAACCTGGACGACGCTGGGCCAGTTCTGCGCCGCCCCATGGGTCTCCCGGTTGCGGCCGGCTGAGAGAGAGCCTGGACTCTCTAGTGGCACAGCTAGCAACTGCGGTGCTGTGCCTTAGACCACTGCGCCACTCTGGAGGCCCGAAGGTCCGTAGTTGTTTGATTGTGGTCAGTAGTTGTGCTCAATGATTATGTGGTTCTGGTCAGTAATTGTGGTCAGTAGCTGTGTAGTTTTATTCGGTAGTTGTTGTCAGTAGTTATGGTAAGGAGTTTTGTGTTCAGGAGTTGTGTTCAGAAGTTGTGGTCTGTGGTTTTGTTGTGGTCAGTAGTTGTGTGGTCAGTAGTATTATGGTTGTAGTTGTGTGGTTTGGTCAGTATTTGTAATTAATACTTGTGTGGAAGTAGTCAGTATTTGTGTGGTTCAGTGGTTGTATGCAAAAGGCTCTGGAAAATTCCTTCAGAAAATGTTCATGCCCCTTGATTTATTGCACATTGTGTTACAACCTGAATTCAAAACGGATTAAATATGTTTTTTTTCTCATCCATCTACACACAATAATCCATAATGACAATGTGAAAACATGTTTTTAGACATTTATGCAAATTTATTGAATATGAAATACAGAAGTATTCACACCCCTGAGTCAGTACATGTTAGAATTACCTTTGGCAGTAATTACAGCTGTGAGCCTTTCTGTGTCTGTAAGAGCTTTGTTCACCTGGATTTTTCCATATTTGCACATTCTTTTTTAAATTCTTCAAGCGCTGTCAAGTTGGTTGATGATCATTGAAATAAAAACCAAAATGTAGCCTAAAGATATAAAATGCACAAGAATTATACATTTATGGATTTTTTAAGGTATTGTTTTCTCTGTATTCAAACCGACTGCCACCCACCCGCTCTTCATCCACATAATATTTCATGACCCTAAACCCGCCCGCCCAGCAGATTTAACTGCAGGACTGTGGGTTATGAGTCAACCCATGCATCACTACCCTATGTGGAACCCAAGGTTCATGGAACCAATTTTGGTAGAACTCCTGGGGTTATGATCAAAGAACCCTACAACATGTGTTCTATATAGAACCTTTTGGGGTGCTATATATGACGCAAGCAATAGAGCCCTTTTTGTTTCTATCCTTTTTTTCGAAGAGTGTGGTTGTTGCGTGTGAAAATTTAACGAAGTGCGATGAGAAGTTCCCGGTTGAAATATGAAGCAAGTGAACGGATACAGCTTATCTCTATCTAACCAGAGCAACAGGATCAACTTAGAGCCTGCACTTCTCTTTACAGACAGGCAAACTAGTAACTGAGTTATTTTGAGCATGGGGCATGATCCTGAGAAGTAGGACAAAGCTAGTGAGCATTATAAATATTCTCTGTATCATTCCAAGGAAGTTGATTTTTGGTCCGGTCCAGATCAAATCTGAATCAAGCATAGACAATCTGAATCAAGTGTAATGGCTCTACAGCAGGTCTTTAGGAAACAAACGCAGGAAGCCGGTTTACACTCCTTTTTTTAATAAGGGACAAATATTCTACTACGTAGACAAATACCTGCTCACACTCCGAGCCGTAAACATGAAACAATCACGGACAACACTGATGGGGGAACAGAGGAATAAATAACACATGTAATTAGGGTAATGATGACCAGGTGTGATTAATGACAAGACAAAACAGAAACTGAGAAATGGATCGGTGGTGGCTAGAACTCCGGTGACGTCAACCGCCGGTAGATGCCCGAACCAGGGGAGGGACCAACTTCAGCTGAAGTCGTGACAAACAGTATAGCTTTCGTCCCTCTCCTCGCCCCTACCTGGGCTCGAACCAGGGACCCTCTGCACACATTGACAACAGCCACCCTCGAAGCATCGTTACCCATCGCTCCACAAAAGCCACGGCCCTTGCAGAGCAAGGGGAACAACTACTTCAAGGTCTCAGAGCAAGTGACGTCACCGATTGAAACGCTGTTAGCGCGCACCCCGCTAGCTAACTAGCCATTTCACACCGGATACACAAGCATAGACATCTATGTTCGGTTCAGATTTTATTCTGGTCCGGACCAAATCTGAACAAATTACAGACCTCTTTGTTTCACAAGTTTGAACAGCACAGTACAGTAGAGCACAGCATAGTACAGTACATCACAATTCACTACACAGTACAGTAAAGAAAAGTATAATATAGTACAGTAGAGCACAGTAGATTACAGTAAAGTAACGAAGGGTCAAGTATAGTGTACTGTATTGTACCCTACTTTGCTCTAATGGACTCTCCTCTACTGAACTAAACTGTACTGGACTTTATTGTACTCTACTGAATTAAAATATACTGTACTGTACTCTACTGTACTGAATAAAATTTGACTGTCCTATGCCGTACTGTACTGTACTCTATTTTGCTCTAATGTACTAAACTGTGCCGTACTGTAATGTGGTGTTCAAACTTGTTAAACATAGCCTGGACATCTATGATTAATTCAAATTTGGGTCTGGTTCACAACAACCAAATGTGTACTTGTTTCGGGGCTGAGCTCATTGGAATAATTCCCACCATGCTTTGCTTTGTTTGTTTTTACATTTACATTTTGGTCATTCAGCAGACGCTCTTCAGGCTAACTACGTTTTAAAGTAGTACATTTTCTTCTTCATCGTTGGCTTATTGCTCCCAAATCATAGGAATCCCCACCCAGTTGACTCCTCTAAAATGGAAATGTCCATGCTAAAACGTGTTATATCCATGATGAGTCCTCTATCTATCTTCATGACAACAGGCACAACTCCGAAATGCCATGTGACTCAACTTATATCAGTGCATTCGTAACAACCTAACCATTATGAAAATTATTTTAGATCAAATAAGCCTCACGTAGAAAATTAGCAATTACATTTTTATTGACCAAATTCTACACTTATTGACCTTCAAAATTTCCTCACTTCGTGGGCTTATTTTTGTGGACAGACTTTGGGCTGCGTAAAACCTTTCGCTTCGCCTCTTCCGCTATGTGTTATGCTTGAATTTGACCCAAAACCAACAAGGAAGTCTGCCACAGTGTTGAGCGGTTGTATGAAACCAATCGGTATATCATGCAAAGCTCATTAGCGTGCCAGCCTGTTCTTAATTGACACTGATCAAAAATATAAATGCAGTATGTAAAGTGTTGGTCCAATTTTTCATGAGCTGAAGATAAAGATCCCAGAAATTTTGTATAAGCACAAAAAGCTGATTTCTCGGCCTCACAACCGCAGACCACATGTGCAACAATTTTACCTGTTTCATATAAGGAAATCAGTCAATTGAAATTAATTCATTAGTCCCTAATCTTTGGATTTCACATGGGAATATAAATATGCATCTGTTGGTCACAGATACCACAGATAAAAAAAGGCAGGGGCGTGGATCAGAAAAGCAGTATCTATTGTGACCACATTTGCCTCATGCAGTGCGATACATTCTCCTTCGCATAGAGTTGATCAGGCTGTTGATTTAGGATATCGTCACGGTATCTCTGTGCATTCAACTTGCCATCGATAAAATGCAATTGTGTTCATTGTCCATAGCCTATGCCTGCCTGCCTACCTGCCCATACCATAACCCCACCGCCACCATGGGGCACTCTGTTCACAATGTTGACATCAGCAAACCGCAAACTGTGTATATTTCTGTTCAGTGTATATTCAGTTCGACTCGCCATTAGTTTGGCATCTGAACTGTGTGTAACATTGTCAATTATGTGTTTTGTCTAGCCACTGTACAGTTAGGTTACTGTTATAACCAGCACTTAATTGAAATCATAAAACTGCTCCCTGTTGTGAACGCTATCACTTTACGTTTGCGCGCGCCTTGGATGAACATTAATTGCACAAGTAGGCTATAAATTGCATGTTGGCCATTTGGGTGAAAACTGAGGTATCGATCTTTCCCACATCTGGTAGATTTAGTGTCCCCGTCAAAAGTTTGGACACACCTATTCATTCAAGGGTTTTTCTTTATTTTTACTATTTTCTACATTGTAGAATAATAGTGAAGACATCAAAACTATGAAATATCACATATGGAATCATGTAGTAACCAAAAAAGTGTTAAACAAATCAAAATATAAAAAAGTAGCCACCCTTTGCCTTGATGACAGCTTTGTACACTCTTGGGATTCTCTCAACCAGCTTCACCTAGAATGCTTTTTCAACAGTCTTGAAGGAGTTCCCACATATGCTGAGCACTTATTGGCTGATTTTCCGTCACTCTGCAGTCCTTCTCATCCCAAACCATTAACTCTGTGAAGCATTTATTTGGCCGGAAATTTCTGAGACTGGTAACTCTACGGATCTTATCCTCTGCAGCAGAGGTAATTCTGGGTCTTCCTTTCCTGTGGCGGTCGTCATGAGAGCCAGTTTCATTATTAAATTATTTATTTTTTTACTTATTTTAATTGAACTAGGCAAGTCAGTTATTTACAATGACAGTCTAGGAACAGTGGGTTAACTGCCTTGTTCATTCCATATGTGTTATTTCATAGTTGTGATGTCTTCACTGTTATTATACAATGTAGAAAATAGTAATAAAAAAAAAAGAAAACCCTTGAATGAGTAGGTGTGTCCAAACTTTTGACTGGTACTGTAATTTCAGGACGTTGAAAATATGTCATTTATGGACATTGAAAATACATATTTTGGGACATTTTTTGCTGTACTGTGCTGTCCAAACTTGTGAAACCAGACCCAATCTGAACCAATCATAGACATCTACTTTATGTTTGGGCTAAATCAAGGCCGTTCTGGACCAAAAATCTATGTCAGTTTACGTTGAAATCAAGGCCGGTCCGGACCGCACCAAAAAAAAGAGGACTAAACAAGTTGTGAATTGAAAGGGAACCAGTGACTGTGTTGTGCACAACCTCCTGAGCCATTAAGATCAATATCATGTTGGTAGGCCATAGATGAGAGGGGAAGTGAGGAGAGGCCACCTGCATTATTGAGGTACAGCCCTAGTCTGGGTTGGAGTCATTCAGAAACACTGGGTGTCAGCCTCCTTTTCCCAAACAAAGTCAAGCTACCGTGTAGGATGTATGATGTCACATCCTGTGTTTGTGAAACATAACCAGGCATTTCTTTGGAAACCACATGGAAAAACAGGACTTTCACATATTGAGAGGAACATACTGTAGTTACATGCTGTACTAAACTGACTTTAACTGATGCCTTAAGTGTTTATATTTGTTTTTTATATTGTCAGTGTTGTGTTTGTCCTCTTTGAAGTACCCTGTCAGCCCGGAATAAATTGCCCCTTGGGATTAATGAAGATGTATTGTACTTATAGGAAAGGTAACTAATAAGGTAATATAAAATGTTCCCTCTCTCTTGGTGTGTAGAGAAGAGCCAGTCAATGAGGAGGGCCCAGGCTCTGTCCTCTACTCTGGCAGCTGCCTCCAGACTCTCAGCCATGATCCACCGACCAGGGACGGACCAGGTGTACGCCAATGCCATACTGGTGGACCGGGTGAGTTGTCGTAACCAGGTTTTTAACCAGGTAGATTCTGGTGGACCAGGTGATCTGTCATAACGAGGTCACAACCAGGTAGATGCTGGTCGACCAGGTGAGCTGTCATAACTAGGTTATAACCAGCCATAACCAGGGATCGGACTGCTTTTGTCCCAGACACTGACCTCTCACCTGTGCCCCTGCTCAGGTGGATGACCTGGATATAAAGTACCGTTCTCCAGTGGAGGAGGAGGTGAGCTCTGTGCCACAGAGGAACAGCCCTGCCTGGGACTCCTTCTTTGGAAGTCTCCCTGGCTCCATGGCTCCTCACAGGGACCAGGCCTTCCCCCTTCCTTTCTCTGGTGGTGGTCATAGTGGGAGGATCCAGCCGTCCGTCTCCCTCTCCTCTGGGCTCAGTCACAGAGGAATCAGTTGGCCTGAGGAGACCTGTGTACTGAGGTAAGTACCACACCCAAACACCCGCGCTCTGCTCTACCATGCTTGGTTAGTTATAGTTAACCTCTTAAGCATCATTAAAGAGCGCTGGCGCGCTAGCGCCCCGTTCCCGACACTGCCCGGTGAAATGTAAGGCGCCAAATTCAAAATCCAAAAGTTGAATTATTAAACATTCATCAATATACAAGTGTTGCATAGTCATCAAAAGCTCTGATTCTTGGCACTATCACAGCGTTGTCAGATTTCAAAAAGGCTTTACGGCGAAAACACAACATTTGATTGTTTGAGGATAGCACCTCACAAATTTTCTACATTAGCATAAACTCATATCCAGCGCGGGTCACACAAAACCCATATAAGAGCTAAAATAAATCACTTACCTTTCGAAGAACTTCTGCTGAGGGCATCCCAAGTGTCCAAGGAAGACATCCAATGGTTCTTTTGTTAGAAAAAGTCAATTATTATATCCATAAATCTCTGTTTGGTTGGCGTGTTATGTTCAGAAAATCCACCGTTGAGTCGCCCATTGAACCGTGAAGAGTATGCGTTCAAAGTATACCTATCAACTTTGTCCAAACAAATCAAACATAATTTATAATGTATCCTTAGGTACACTTTTATGTATATTTACTGTAATATTTCAACCGGAAACCAAAGAGCGCACGAGACTGTGAACGCGCATGTCATTCTATTGACTTCCTGGGTCCACTTCTAAATTCTTCTTCTATTCGCTTCTAATTCAACCTAACGTCTTGAAACCCTGTCTAAAGACTGTTGACATCCAGTGGAAGCCATAGGTACTGCAGTCTGAGTCCTTAGATAACAGCAAATCCCATAGGCAGCTTGGAGAAAAAGGTCATCTACACAAAAACTGCAAATCCGGATTGATTTTCCTCAGGTTTTCGCCTGCTATATCAGTTCTGTTATACTCACAGACATTATTTCAACGGTTTTAGAAACTTCAGAGTGTTTCCTATCCAATAGTACTAATTATGTGCATATCCTAGTTTCTGGGCCTGAGTGCCAGGTATTTTACTTTGGGCATGGCAGACTCTCCAAAACCGACACCTCGGCTGCCGCTCCCTAAGAGGTTTTTAAGTAAGGTCAAAAGCTGACCAAAAATATTTCTGGGGGTTTCATAATATGTTATTGTTTCATACTTACTCGGGTCTCAAAGATCTCCATGTTAATGTATTTTACAATGTAATTCCTCTAAAGGTGTCAAACAAAAACCAAAACCTAAACTAACTTAAATGTAAAATAAGCTTTTTGGTCCATTACTGTATCCAGTACAGTAGTTGTAACAGCAGTAGGGGTGAAAGTCACAGGAAGTCACAATGAACCATTCTCTTTGGTCAAGATGCCGGAGTGAGCAGATGCTGATCAGTGCGATCATTCTGTACCCAAGGACTTACGGTTTCAGCTTCTTTTACGAAAGACAAAAGTATTCATATTTACCAAAGTCTAGTAGAAACTAAATGCAATAAGAAAGTGGAACTTGTCTGTTGGCAATGCATTAAAGGCAAGTTGCATTTAAGGACCAAAAAATTGACCGCTGTGAAATATAGATTGCAAAATAGTTGGGAAGAGATTTTTGACGTACCGATTCCATGGCACATGGTTTATGAACTGATACTCAAAATGACGCCAGATTCAAAAATGAATATACAAAATTCTTGCAACCAATAGCATGTTAGATATATGGAGGATACAACCTTCTCAGCTCTGCAGATTTTGCTGCGAAAAAACAGAATCATTAGATCATTTGTTTTGGTACTGTCCATACGTAGCTTGTTTTTGGTCACAGGTCCAGGAATGGCTGAAGAATTGCAAGATTCATAGTCAATCGATCAATAATATAATACTTTTAGCAATTTTTTATTTACAATCTGTAGAAATTACGAAACATCACAGTAAAGTTAAAAAATATATGGCCAAATCCAAAATGCATGGTGTTAACAGATGGATGGGAGGGGTTAAATGGAGCTGAAGGTTGGGGATAATATAAACGAAAAACAACAAGTAAAACGTATATAGGTTCAGACCTTTTGTGAAATAAATAGATGGGAAAGGTTGAGGTAAGAGAACGGACAGGAGTAAAAACAAACAAAATATAACTATTGTAAAATAGACTGTGCTCGTAAAATGTATATAGTATGTATAAGCTGGAAGTAGAAGCCTAAGCATTGTTGTTCACTAGTTTACTCCAATTACGGGAGGGGTGGTAGGGTTATAAGGTAATAAAGGAAAATTTTCAGCAAACTTAACATGTGTAAATATTTGTATGAACATAACAAGATTCAACAACTCAGACATAAACTGAACAAGTTCCACAGACATGTGACTAACAAATGGAATAATGTGTCCCTGAACAAAGGGGGGGGGGGTCAAAATCAAAAGTAAAAGACAGTATCTGGTGTGGCCACCAACTGCATTAAGTACTGCAGTGCATCTCCTCCTCATGGACTGCACCAGATTTGCCAGTTCTTGCTGTGAGATGTTACCCCACTCTTCCACCAAGGCACCTGCAAGTTCCCAGACATTTCTGGGGGAATGGCCCTAGCCCTCACCTTCCAATCCAACAGGTCCCAGATGCGCTCAATGGGATTAAGATCCGGGTGCTTCGCTGGCCATTGCAGAACACTGACATTCATGTCTTGCAGGAAATCACGCACAGAACGAGCAGTATGGCTGGTGGCATTGTCATGCTGGAGGGTCATGTCAGGATGAGCCTGCAGGAAGGGTACCACATGAGGGAGGAGGATGTCTTCCCTGTAACGCATAGTGTTGAGATTGCCTGTGTCGTGGAAAATGGTTCCTCAAAAATATGAAACTCTTACAAGAACTTGTGAATTCAAAAAGACTTTATTAATACACGTAACAAAGTCTTGAGCCGGTCCATGGAACGACTGACTCTACTCATCACAGGGCTCTGTTTATATACCTTTGTAGCACACGGGTACATTCCCATATATGAATAGGATTTCTCCTTGCCACTATTATCCTCCAATCCGAGCTCTTGCTTGTTTACGCCCAGTAACGCCCACCTCTGTTCCAAGTTTAGATTAGAATAGTGGCAAGGCCCTTAATGTAATACAAAAAAGAATACATTTATCGTGAACATATATTTCCTGTGTTGGCCATTCTGTTGTCATCTTCTAGACCTTAATGTATTAAATCAATGGATTAAATCAGCATTATATCTTTCCCTGATACGTCTATGATGTCAATGCCCTGTTCTCTGCATATGGAAAAATAGCTTGTCCTTGCCTCTCTTCACCACATTCTTTGTCTTCACGCTTGCTGTCACTCACACTTGACATTTGGTTGGGCTATATTATTAGTCCTGCAAGCACTTGACCTTTAACTTATAGTTTCTGTCTTTCCTAAGTCCTTATGCTTCCACTGTTCGCCTGTCTGATTATACAGACCCTGTTACTTGACTCTATATCTGACTTTTAAACATATGTATTTACGGGTCTCAGTTATGCAGTCTTGTCGCTAGTCCAGGACAACCCTCAACATATGTTCTGCTCAACAGTGACAAGCCTACTAGTGTCATCCTGCTTTCTATATGTCCTGTGTAATTAGTGATATGCATGTTTGTTAAGGAAAGGAGAATAGACAATTAATGTCATCAAATTATCCCCTACACATGCAATGACAACAAGTTCAGTCCAATGATGCTGTGACACACCGCCCCAGACCATGACGGACCCTTCACCTTCAAATCGATCCCGCTCTAGAGTACAGACCTCGGTGTAACGCTCATTCCTTCAATGATAAACTCGAATCCGACCATCACCCCTGGTGAGACAAAACCGCAACTCATCAGTGAAGAGCACTTTTTGCCAGTCCTGTCTGGTCCAGCGACGGTGGGTTTGTGCCCATAGGCAACGTTGTTGCCGGTGATGTCTGGTGAGGACCTGCCTTACAACAGGCAAGCCTATTGCGGACAGTCTGAGCACTGATGGAGGGATTATGCGTTCCTGGTGTAACTCAGGCAGTTGTTGTTGCCGTGCTGTACCTGTCCGGCAGGTGTGATGTTCGGATGTACTGATCCTGTGCAGCTGTTGTTACACGTGGTCTGCAACTGCGAGGACAATCAGCTGTCCATCCTGTCTCCCTGTAGCGCTGTCTTAGGCGTCTCACAGTACGGACATTGCAATTTATTGCCCTGGCCACATCTGAAGTCCTCATGCCTCCTTGCAGCATTTCTAAGGCACGTTCACACAGATGAGCAGGGACCCTGGGCATCTTTCTATTGGTGTCTTTCAGAGTCAGTAGAAAGGCCTCTTTAGTGTCCTAAGATTTCATAACTGACCTTAATTGCCTACCGTCTGTAAGATGTTAATGTCTTAACGACCGTTCCACAGGTGCATGTTCATTAATTATTTATGATTCATTGAACAAGCATGGGAAAAAGTGTTTAAACCCTTTACAATGAAGATCTCTAAAGTTATTTGGATTTTTATGAATTATCTTTGAAAGACAGGATCCTGAAAAAGGGAAGTTTCTTTTTTTGCTGAGTTTATTTGCAAAGAAATGTAGGGGATTGGAAGTGATGCAGACAATTAAATTGATGGAAGCTACAATCTATCTGCAATATTAAAGCTGATCTACCCCCTAAAACATAAATAAATATAATATATATATATATATATATATATATATATATATATATATATATATTTTTATTTTTTTTTCATTTATTCTAAAATGGTCTCTCTCTCTCTCTCTCTCTCTCTCTCTCTCTCTCTCTCTCAGTTCCAGTCTGGACCCAGTAGAGTGTGACAGTGGGGAGGAGGACACCCTGTGCCAGTCTCCCCCCTCACTCCCCAACTTCTCATCTCCATGGCAATGCCCTGACCTGCATGCTAGCTCTGGGGACGAGAGGGACTCCTTTGACAACTCGTCGGACTTCAACCGTACACACTCTGACAATTCACACACACCTTCCAAGGTATTTCACACACATATACCCCGACTGCACACACTCACCTGCCAAGGTTCCACGTAGACAGACGTGTTCTGTATTGTGCTGTTATAGTTATGGCCACATTTGGTTACTGGCTAAATGTGGCTGAAAGCATCACTAATTGTCTCCAATTTTAATGATACTCCCTTACCTAATAATCCATGGTTCTTGTGTGTTTCCCTCAGGATCAGTCAGACCCACAGCTTCGGCTGCGCTCTTACTCCTACTCCTCCCCCAAGGCCCAGCTTTCACGCCCCCTGTTCACCCGAGATGCAGCGATCTCCGACCTGACAGAAGGTCAGTCACCTTAAACCCCTGACCCCTGACTTCTCTCTCCCCAGGGTCATCCGCCTAGTGTCAGACAGAAGCCTGTTTAGGATAGCTTTGTGTGTGTGTGTGTGTGTTAGCCATCCTGTGTCATTATCCTGTGTTGGTGGTGCATTCAGCAGCAGTGGCTGCTCCCTTCTTCAGGCTCTCTCTCTCTCTAAACTCTCTCTCCTCAACCCAGTTAGTAAGTACAACCCAGTTAGTAAGTCTTGAACAGCCCCTCAGAAACACTGGTCCCCCGAGTTCTGCTATATGAATCTATGGTTGCGCTTGCTGATGTATGGGGCTGACCATATTGTCACTATTGTTGCAGTGATGTAGCCTGGGTGCCTGACTTCTACATTCAGCAGTCTTAATTACATCATTATCATCTCAAGACAAACTGTCTGAAACAGGAACTAGACTGGTGCCCATGCTATGGTGAGGGTGTAGCTATGGTTACAAAGTGCATGGCCCTGTCTGAATCCTATTTGGAATATAAACCTCACATTAACTTGAGGCCAGTCTAAGACAATGATAACAGGATATGAAATGGACATGGGCGTGTCCTAAATGGTACTCTATTCCTATTTAGCATAGGGCACTGGTGTAAACTACTGCACTATATAGGGAATAGGTTGCCATTTGGGAGGCAGTACATGTGTTTTGTACATTGAGGCTTGACAGTAATTCTCTGAGGGTTGGTTTGGTTTTGTTTCGTGGAAATGTTGTGGTTCTTTATGGGGAGTTGTTTTGTTTCTCTTATGGGGAAATGTTTTGGCATTGCTACCGTTTGTCTGTTATCTTTTTCTCCTCCTGTTCTCTCTTTCTGTGATCTGTTCTTCCTCAGCAGCTCTTTCCTGTGTGTGTTTCTTCTCTCTCTGTAGGGGTCTGCTGGACCTGGGGCTTTAGAAATGTTCTAGGTTATCTCCCAAATGGCACCCTATTCCTTATATAGTGCACTACTTTTGACCAGAGCCCTAGGGGCCCAGGTCAATGGTAGTACACAACACACTCACCTGCCAAGGTTTAACATAGACAGACGTGTGATTGTATTGTAGCCCTAATGTTGACCTTTTCCTTCACAGATTACATACTCAAACTGTCAATGTTTGCGTCAATCTAAGTAACAAAATCCATCACTTTATTAAGCTATAGATATATATTTTTGCATGGGCTGGTCTAAATCCACTGCATCCGCCTATGTCGGCCTTCCGCATCTGCGGTGGAAGGTGGCCGAGCTACAGTTGTTTCAGAACATTAGACATCCCGAATATCACAAAAACGTCTGTCAACCCTTGAAAAGATGAGATTCTCACAAACACGATCGTGTTCTCCGTTTTGCTCTACGACCCCCACAAGTGTCACTGGACTCGTCTGACGGTAACCAGCTACCGGTTAATAAAAAATTATGGAAGTATGGAGGTAGGTTTGTGGCAACAAAAAAAGGGGCTAAATTTGTGTCCAAAAACACAAATATTTTCTGAGCTTCTTATATCCCCTAGATATAGGACAGACACTTAAAAACCTTATTCCTTATGATTTATTTTTTTACTGTCTGTTTTGCCATGTATGATTGTGAACTTCAATACATTTCAATGTGCTATAGTAGTAAAGGCCAAATTCAATATTTTATCCCAATAATTTTTTATTTATACCTACTGGGGTCCTAAAATTCTAAATCAAATAGCTAAATGATCCATGGTGTGACCATCTTAAAACAATTCCATATGTTAGCTTAGTAGAACGCCCCAATTTAAAATAATTATTTAATCTGTGTGTATGTTGTCTGTGAAGAAAAGGTATACTGTATATGATGAATATGATGCAATATTATCCCAAAAACATTAACATTTACCATACATTTTTATTAATGTTGTATTTTGCAATCTTAGCAAATCTGACCTAGGTATAATTGATTATTGCTTGTGTTCCAAATGGCACCATATTCCCTATATAGTGCACTACTTTTGACCAGAGTACTATCTGCCCTGGTCAAAAGTAGTGCACTATATAGGGAATAGGGTGCCATTTGGGACGGAGACATTAACTCTGCTTCTGGTGTTTATTAGTTGATGGGGACTCCTGGTGAGTCTCACTTTCCTTGTTACTCACATTACTGTCATTCCTTGTTACCCTTCCAGCAAATAGAGACTTCAACTTGACTGAGACACCCAGAGAGAAGAGGTATGGACAATCTTTCGTTCTACTGTATTTATTTTAGAGTCTTTGCAATGCCCCACCTCTCATGCATCTGTATGCATGCATGCGTGTGTGTTTGTGTGAGTGTGTGTGCGGATTTGTGCGTGTGTGTGTGTGTGTGTGTAACACGGTCTTAGTTACCTCTCTAGTTTAGCCCTGTGGTCAGGGTCTGGCTGGGCAGGATGTGACATACTTCCTGTTACATGGCCCACGGGTCAGAATAAGCTCTGATTACAACCTCAAAATAACCCCAAATACAACACACACACAGACACCACAAACAGAGCTTTCCTAAACATCTGAACTCAGACAACTTTTTGAATGCTGTAGTTTTGAAAGTGATACTAATACAATAACAACATGCATCATCATTTGAAACAGATATAATTGTTGATTTACTTGTCCATAACGTTTTATTTATCTGGTGACGTTATCAGATTTAGTTTGTAAAGAGTCTTTTCCATGTAAGTTTTTTTTTCATTCATGATGACTCACACTTACATCTCAGCTCATCTCACTAACGTCTCATAAATATGAGGTCTCATTCCCTAATATATTGCCATCGCTAAAGAAACATTAATATCAATAACAATATCAGTGATAGACAAGGTAGTTACATGCATACAATCAAGGGTAAAGTGGCTGAGCATCAGGATAAAAAAAAATAGTAGCAGCAACGTATGGAGTGTGTGTTAGGAGAGAGTCATTTGAATAGAGGCAATGCAGATAGTGCTGATGACTTGTTCGTCCGAATCACGCATGAACAAGGGAATCTACATTAACAGAGCCTGTTAATGTCCTGCCCTTGACTTTGGTTTAGGGCATGTGATGTCCACAACCTAAACTCCCTGATCTTCTCAAAAAGATACGTTTGTCTAGCTGTGTCCAGTCCAGGTGGTGCTTGTACAGGCAGACCATCTATGGGAGGAAGGATGTCAGCGTTTCGCCAAGGAGTCCGAACGCTCCTTGGCGAAAACAACACCAGGCTCCAGAGAATCGAAGCTGTAAAACAGGGAATAACAAACAACAAAAAATCTGAAGACATTACAACCTTGAACAACATCAATTCACTTCCCAAGTTTATATAAGAATAACCTCATACGATGCAATGAAAATTATTTTCACCTGAAGTGCTGATACTGCTTGATCTGTGGCAGCAGCTTGAAGTATTGAGTCAGGTGTTGTTGCCAGCCATAGCTTTCCACCAGCACCGTATCATCCTCCAGTCCAACCAGCTATGGGATGTTGACTCCTTTCCAACACCAGCAATCTCAGACAAAGGTCTTTTGGAAGCGCTGCTTGATGAGGCCGAAGCACCAGTCGGGGGCAAACTTGGTGTGGCCTGTGATCAGGAAGAGAAGGTCCAGACTGTGGTGGAGCTTGTGCATGGTCCACTTGGCACAATACCAGAGCACAAACTTGTTCTTGTTATCACAATTCAGGTCCACACGTGTTTCCCCAACTCCGTAGTTGGTGAAGAAATGGTGCATGTAGTTGATGACTGCGGTGCTGCCTTTGCTGGATGACGTGCCTTCATCAATCAAATAGTTGACCTTCACAGCAGACATCAAACAAGCCACACTTGCGAGGAGTTAAAAAGTAGATGGGACCCGGCTGCATAGGGTCAGAAGGATAGAGCACCTGCAAACAACAAAAGAACAGTAAGATAAATTATAATTAATTGTCTCACCCCTGTCAGTCTGTCTTTACACAGCTCAGTAAAAGGGATGGGGCTGACAGAGATGGCAACATCGCGACTAAATCTTAGGAAACTTTGCAGTATAATGTTTTTGTGTACTATTTTTACATTATTAGCTCAGGAAATGTTTTGTCATTACATACAGCCGGGAAGAACTATTGGATATTAGAGCGGCAGTAACTCACCAGAACTACCATCATTACGACCAGGAATATGACTTCCCTGGAGCAGATCCTTAGTTCACTCTCCCCAGAGCAATTTTACTTATTCCAGAGGCCGACCCAAAACATTGCCGGCGAGGAGAGTCACTCGAGGCGGCCTGCTGGTTCGACTTAGGATGCGCGCACACCACCCACCTCTTCCGAGTATATTACTCGCTAATGTTCAGTCTTTGGATAACAAAGTTGATGAGCTGAGAGCAAGGATTTCTTTCCAGAGAGACATCGGTGCATGTAATATACTTTGCTTCACAGAAACATGGCTCTCTCGGGATACTCTGTCGGAGTTGGTAAAGTCAGCAGGATTCTCAGTACATCGTTCAGACAGGAATAAATATCTCTCCGGGAAGCAGAAGGGTGGAGGGGTGTGTTTCATGATTAACGACTCATGGTGTAATTCTAGGAACATACAGGAACTCAAGTCCTTTTGTTCACCCGACCTCGAATACCTCACAATCAAATGCTGACCATATTATCTCCCAAGAGAATTCTCCTCCGTCATTGCCACGGCCGTTTACATCCCCCCTCAAGCTGATACCACGACGGCCCTCAAAGAACTAAACTGGACTTTATGCAAACTGGAAACCACATATCCTGAGGCTGCATTTATTGTAGCTGGGGATTTTAACAAAGCAAATTTGAGGACTAGGCTGCCGAAGTTATATCAATATATTGACTGTACTACTCGCGCTGCTAAGACTCTCGACCATTGCTATTCAAACTTGAATGCTTACAAGGAATGCTTACAAGGCCCTCCCCCGCCCTCCTTTCGGCAAATCTGACCACGACTCCATCTTGCTCCTCCCTTCCTATAGGCAGAAACTCAAACAGGAAGTACCCGTGCTAAGAACTATTCAACGCTGGTCTGACCAATTGGAGTCCATGCTTCAGGATTGTTTTGATCATGTGGACTGGGATATATTCCGGGTAGCTTGCAAAAATAATGTAGGCGCATACACGGATACGGTGACTGAGTTTATAAGGAAGTATATAGGAGAGGTAGTACCCACTGTGACTATTAAAACCTACCCTAACCAGAAACCGTGAATAGATGGTAGCATTCACCGCATTTAACCATGGCAAGGTGACGTGGAATATGGCAAAATATAAACAGTGTAGTTATTCACTCCGCAAGGCAATCAAACAAGCTAAACGTCAGTATAGAGAAAGTGGAGTTGCAATTCAACAGCTCAGACACAAGACGTATGTGGCAGGGACTACAGACAATCACGGACTACAAAAGGAAAACCAGTCACGTCGCCAAGAACAACGTCTAACTTCCAGACAGGCTAAACACATTCTTCACACGGTTTGAGGATATCACAGTGCCACCGACGCGGCCCACTACCAAGGACTGTGGGTTCTCCTTCTCCGTGACTGACGTGAGTAAAACATTTAAACGTGTTAACCCTCGCAAGGCTGCCGGCCAAGACAGCATCCCTAGCCGCGTCCTCAGAGCATGCGCAGACCAGCTGGCTAGTGTGTTTACTGGCATATTCAATCTCTCCCTATCCCAGTCTGCTGTCCCCACATGCTTCAAGATGGCCACCATTGTTCCTGTACCCAAGAAGGCAAAGGTAACTGAACTTAATGACTATCGCCCCGTAGCACTCACCTCTGTCATCATGAAGTGCTTTGAGAGACTAGTCAAGGATCATATAACCTCTACCTTACCTGTCACCATAGACCCACTTCAATTTGCTTACCGCCCCAATAGATCCACAGATGATGCAATCGCCATCACTCTGTACACTGCCCTATCCTATCAAGACAAGAGGAATACCTATTTAAGAATGCTGTTTATTGACTATAGCTCAGCATTCAACACCATAGTACCCTCCAAGCTCATCATTAAGCTCGAGGCCCTGAGTCTGAACCCTGCCCTGTGCAACTGGGTCCTGGACTTTGTGACGGGCCGCCCAAGATGTTGAAGGTAGGAAACATCACCGCCACTCCACTGATTTTCAACACTGGGGCCCCACTGATTCTCAACACTGGGGCCCCACAAGGGTGCGTGCTCAGCCCCCTCCTGTACTCCCTGTTCACCCATGACTGCGTGGCCAAGCACACCTCCAACTCAATCATCAAGTTTGCAGACAACACAACAGTGGTAGGCTTGATTACCAACGATGACGAGACAGCCTACAGGGAGGAGGTGAGGGCTCTGGGAGTGTGGTGCCTGGAAAACAACCTCTCACTCAACGTCAACAAAACAGAGGAGATGAACGTGAACTTCAGGAAACAGCAGAGGGTGCACCCCCCTATCTACATTGACTTGACCGCAGTGGAGAAGGTGGAACGCTTCAAGTTCCTTGGCGTACACATCACTGACAAACTGAAATGGACCACCCACACAGACAGTGTGGTGAAGAAGGTGCAACAGAGCCTCTTCAACCTCAGGAGGCTAAAGAAATTTGGCTTGTCACCTAAAACCCTCACAAACTTTTACAGATGCACAATTGAAAGCATCCTGTCGGGCTGTATCACCGCCCAGTACGGCAACTGCACCGCCGGCAACCGCAAGGCTCTCCAGAGGGTTTTGCGGTCTGCCTAACGCATTACTGGGGGCAAACTACCCGCCCTCCAGGACACCTATAGCACCCGATGTCACAGGAAGGCCCAAAAGATCATCAAGGACATCAACCACCCGAGCCACTGCCTGTTCACCCTGCTATCATGCATAAGGCGAGTTCAGTACAGGTGCATCAAAGCTGGGACCGAGAGACAGAAGCATTTTTTCAATCTCAAGGCCATCACTAGTACATTAGAGACTGCTGCCTATAGGCATAGACTAGAAATCACTGGAATGGAACACTAGTCACTTTAATAATGTTTACATATCTGGCATTACTCATCTCATATGTGTATACTGTATTCTATACTATTCTATGGTATTTTGGTCACTTAATAATGTTTACATATCTGGCATTACTAATCTCATATGTATTTACTGTTTTCTATACTTCTATGGTATCTTAGTCCGTTCCGATCTGACATCGCTCGTTCATATATTGATATAGTCTTAATTCATTCCTACTTAGATTTGTGTGTATTGGGTATATGTTGTGTAATTTGTTAGATATTACTGCACTGTCGGAGCTGTCGGAACACCCACAATAACATCTGCTAATCACGTGTGTGACCAATAAAAAACGATTTGATTTGATTTGAAAGATATTTGAGTGTATATCTATCTATCCATCTATGTCCTTAATCAGTATAAAGGAGGAAATGTTGCTTACTTGTTGAGTAAAATCAAAGCTGTAATTCATCCTGAGGTCTTTGCTTGCTGGTTCAGTAGGGCCCCCCAGAGACAACTACAGGTCTTGACAGGTGGTCTTGCAGTCAGCAACCATCTTCTGGTAAACAGACGGCTCACTATGAACAAGCAGGATATGATGTTCTTGCTTCTTCAGCTTCACTGACTTAACAGCTTCTGGAAAATACAGAAATAGTGTGAGATCAATCAAATCAGTGCCAATCATGTTGGAGGTCAATTAAATAATCAAAACGTGTTTATGCTTTACATACCAAGTGTTGTCATCGATTCCTTGTAGAGACACCACACTGCTGCTTTTGTCACATGGGATTACAACACAAAGTGTTTGTGTCCTGGGTGGCATCCTGATAATACTATTGCATTATCCTCTGCGTAGTTGAAAGACAAATTCCAGATACAAATAATTTAGATGCGAAATGGCATTCTGAGATAACGTCATAGGTTCAATGCCAGCCATCGAACTTCAGCTAGCTAGCTAACAGCAAGCTTTAACCTCTACGGGACCGGTCCCAGTTGAGGACTTATGAGGCGTCTGTTTCTCAAACTAAACACTCTAATGTACTTGTCCTCTTGCTCAGTTGTGCACCGGGGCCTCCCACTCAACTTTGTTTTCTGGTTAGAGCCAGTTTGTGCTGTTCTGTGAAGTGAGTAGTATACAGCGTTGTATGAGATCTTCAGTTTCTTGGCAATTTCTCACAGTTTCAGAAGAAAGGTCTTTGTTTCTGGCCATTTTGAGCCTGTAATCGAACCCACAAACGCTGATGCTCCAGATACTCAACTACTCTAAAGAAGGCAAGTTTTATTGCTTCTTTAATCAGAACAACAGTTTTCAGCTGTGCTAACGTAATTGCAAAAGGGTTTTCTAATTATTAGACATTGAATATTCGTTAGAGCATGGTGAAGTTATTAATTATAAAGTCAAAAATACAGGCGTCTTTCCTAACTCAGTTGCCAGAGAGGAAGGAAACAACTCAGGGATTTCAACATGATGCCAATGGTGTCACGCCTGCTCCCACTCCCCCTCTCTGGCGCTCGAGGGCACACCTGTCACCTCCTGTTACGCACACCTGTCACCATCGTTACATGCATCAGTGCTTCATTGGATTCATCTGGACTCCATCACTTATTGATTGCCTCCCCTATATCTGTCTGTTCCTCAGTTTCATCCCTGTGTCAGCATTAATGTTGTTTTTGTTCCCCTTGTCCAGATGCCGTCCTTGTTTTGTTTCATGTCGGTTATTTATTAAATATTCACTCCCTGTACTTGCTTCTCGTCTCCCAGCATCTGTCCTCACAGAATGTTGACACCACATTATTGGAAGCATCAGTGAGTTTTTTTGTTGGTGACGTCGGGTCCGGGTGCCCTGCCGAAGGAACCCGGGGGTGCCTCAGCTGGCTCGTCAGACTTCCATGCCTTAGCTGGCTCGAGAGGTTTTCTTGCCTCGGTTGGCTCAGCAGGCTCCCATCCCACGTCATACCTCAGCCGGCTCGTCGGGCTCCCACGCCTCGGCCGGCTCGTCGGACTCCCACGCCTCGGCAGGCCCGCCAGGCTCACCCAGGTGGGATGCCGGGTGGCGCTCCTAGAGAGGGGGGGTGTTCATCCATGTGTCCATCCATGTGTCAGCATTAATGTTGTTTTTGTTTCCCATCCAGACGCTGTCCTTGTTTTGTTTCATGTCAGTTATTTATTTATTCACTACCTGTACTTGCTTCTCGTCTCCCAGCGTCTGTCCTCACAACTGGTGACTCTAAAACAGTTACAACGTTTAATGGCTGTGATAGGAGATAGCATCCTGTTACTCCACAATACTAACCTAATTGACCGAGTGAAAAGAAGGAAGCCTGTACAGAATAAAAATATTCCAAAACATGCATTCTGTTTGCAATAAGCCACTAAAGCAACGTTTTGGTTTTTGCCCTAACACTACACAGCTCGTGATTATTTGATTACTTAAATCAGCTGTGTAGTGCAAGGGCAACAACCAAAATGTGCTTCCCTTGGGGTCCCGAGGACCGAGTTTCAGAAACCCTGCACTAAAATAATGCTGCAAAGAATGTGGCAAAGCAATTCACTTTTTGTCCTGAATACAAAGTGTTATGTTTGGGGTAAATCCAATACAACACTTTACTGAGTACCACTCTCCACATATTTTCAAGGATAGTGGTGGCTGCATCATATTATGGGTATGCTTGTAATCGTTAAGGACTGGGGAGTTCTTCAGGATAAAAAAGATATGGAATGGAGCTAAGCACAGGTAAAATCCTAGAGGAAAACATGGTTCATGCTTTCCACCAGACACAGGGAGATGAATTCCCCTTTCAGCAAGACAACAACCTAAAACACACTGGGGTTGCTTACCAAGAAGACAGTGAATGTTCCTGAGTGGCCAAGTTACAATTTTGACTTAAATCTTCTTGGAAATCTATGGCAAGACCTGAAAATGGTTGTCTAGCAATGTTAAACAACCAATTTGACGGAGCTTGAAGAATTTAGAAAATAGTCATGGGTAAATGTTGCACAATCCAGGTGTGTAATCAGTTTTGGTAATCCGTGGCTGTATTAGAGGTGGAGTGGTTTCACCTCTTTTCTGAGTATATAACCAGCTTCTCAGGCTTCATCTCTGTGTGCTTCATTCTATAGCTTGACGACTCCTGATATATCCAGGAGTGATAAGTATACATTTTGTCTTCATCTGTTATAGTCTAGGACTGTCTTTTTGCTAACTAGGGCCATCTACTTTAGTAGGCTGCCTTCGTAGGCTGTCTTCCTATTAGCCTACTTAGTGTGTGAACTGCTGACTGCTATTAACTTGCAGATGATTGTTGACATATCAACCAGGATTAAGGGGTATGGCAATTTGTGACTGTTGTTTTGGTGGCTCGGTCCCCAAGGCATTCAAAGTTGATC
This sequence comes from Hucho hucho, assembly GCA_003317085.1. NCBI lineage: Eukaryota > Metazoa > Chordata > Actinopteri > Salmoniformes > Salmonidae > Hucho > Hucho hucho. The sequence continues at coordinate 255,594 of QNTS01000870.1, read as the reverse complement.
ACCAAACATTTCTGTAAAAACAACAATGATAAAGCCTTGCGTTCCTAATTATTATAATTGTTTTGCGCTGTTGGTGGTAGGTGCATTTGATTCAGCAGCCCTAGCGCCGAAAAGGTAAAGTGTTCCCATTTTAAACCATTTCATGTGTCTGAAGGTAGAACCAAATATTTGTTTAACTATCCCAAGATAGACCAGAGCCTGTCGTTTCCAATGGGAGCAAAGGAATCATAGTGGGCAGAACAAGGTGGGCAGAGCCAAGCACAAGATATTGAGATCCTATTGGTGCATTCTAGCATTTATTTGCATATTTTCATTAGGGAAGGCCTACTCTGTAAAGAGCGCGTGTGCAATAACTAAAAACAATTTTTTGAAACTTTGGCAAAAGGTAAAGTCTTCAAAATCCGGTCCACTCTGTTTTGTACATATTCTAGTTTTGTAAACAGAAAACTGTATGGAGATCGAATGTTTCATTGATGAGAACATTTGAACAATGTCAGCCAAAATCCATCTAGCTCCATCTTCTCCCAGTGCCGGCCACTGGGCTTCCACTCATCACCATATTTGGTAGTGGAAATGCCAATCGGATGCTTCACATTTATACATCTGGTGAAATTTTTTGTCTCATTGTTCTATCTGTGTTAAACCCGGCCAGCCCAGAGAGCAAATCAAGTGCACCTTTAGGCCTACCGCTGGTCAATCAGATAGCTCAGATCACTGTTTCTCCACAGTTTCCTCGTGCCATGGACTGTAAAAAGAACAGCAAATTTGATACTGTAGGATTTTTAAAAACGTTTAAAACAATGACTAGAGAGAGACTCAATTAATACAGCAAAAAATATGCTGTTTTCATGTTTATAATAAATATAATTTCAAAATGATCTGAGAAAACAACATTGGCAGGGCAGTTCAAGCAAAGCCAATATATAGTGATAATATATTGGGCTTTTAGCCTACTGCACAATCCTCATTGCTATAGAACTGTTTTTAATAGGTTAATGTTGCATAGGCTTATGTTTTTTAAGTCATGTTTAAAAAAATCTGAGCGGTACTCAAAGTGATCATGACTCAGAAAAGGTTGGTGACCAATGCTCTAATCAAATCCAGACATATTTATATGCAATATGCTTCAGAATGACAGTTACGGTTTTGGCTGGAAATACCGGGAAAGGTAATTTATTCTCAGGATGGAACATTTGTAAAATACCTAGAAAATGTTAAACCCTAGCGTACATGTGATTAGACCACCAGGCCATGTGGCCTGTGCAGTAGCCTCAAGATCTGTTGAAAAGGTTTCAAGACAGATCTGGTAAGCAGTGATCTCCAGAACTCAGTCATCCAGTGTGTTTCACCATAGGGATGTGGGTTTCCGTAAGAGGGCCCAGTCTGCTGAGGACGAAGGCAGCTCATCATCATCACTCCAACACCTCACCCTCTCAGAGTTCCTCAAAGAGTATGTCCCATTTCACTAATCTGGCTCCCATGCCACACATGACTAGCGCAAAACCCGCCTGGCATAACCTATAATAACCCATTAACCCTGCCCGCCATTTTCTCAGACTTAGCCTGGTACGTATGCTCCAGGATGAAGTTTCCCCTGGTTACAGATCTAGGATCAGATTGGCTGAGGGTAATCTTCACCTTAACCATTAGTGGGGGAAAGGCAAAACTGACCTATGATCAGTGTCTAGGGGCAACTTCACCCTACTCTGCCTTGTTCACCCGATCTAATTTTTAAAACTAATCTAATAACAACTCAATATGACACCTACAGTGAGGGGAAAAAAGTATTTGATCCCCTGCTGATTTTGTACATTTGCCCACTGACAAAGAAATGATTTTAATCTATAGTTTTAATGGTAGTCTATAATTTTAATGGTAGGTTTGTTTGAACAGTGAGAGACAGAATAACAACAAAAAAATCCAGAAAAATGCATGTGAAAAATGTTATAAATTGATTTGCATTTTAATGAGGGAAATAAGTATTTGACCCCTCTGCAAAACATGACTTAGTACTTGGTGGCAAAACCCTTGTTGGCAATCACAGAGGTCAGACGTTTCTTGTAGTTGGCCACCAGGTTTGCACACATCTCAGGAGGGATTTTGTCCTACTCCTCTTTGCAGATCTTCTCCAAGTCATTAAGGTTTCGAGGCTGACGTTTGGCAACTCGAACCTTCAGCTCCCTCTACAGATTTTCTATGGGATTAAGGTCTGGAGACTGGCTAGGCCACTCCAGGACCTNATCATTCAGATGTTCATTGGCAAACTTCAGACGGGCATGTATATGTGCTTTCTTGAGCAGGGGGACCTTGTGGGCGCTGCAGGATTTCAGTCCTTCACGGCGTAGTGTGTTACCAATTGTTTTCTTGGTGACTATGGTCCCAGCTGCCTTGAGATCATTGACAAGATCCTCCTGTGTAGTTCTGGGCTGATTCCTCACCGTTCTCATGATCATTGCAACTCCACAAGGTGAGATCTTGCATGGAGCCCCAGGCCGAGGGAGATTGACAGTTCTTTTGTGTTTCTTCCATTTGCGAATAATCGCACCAACTGTTGTCACCTTCTCACCAAGCTGCTTGGCGATGGTCTTGTAGCCCCTTCCAGCCTTGTGTAGGTCTACAATCTTGTCCCTGATGTCCTTGGGGAGCTCTTTGGTCTTGGCCATGGTGGAGAGTTTGGAATCTGATTGCTTCTGTGGACAGGTGTCTTTTATATAGGTAACAAGCTGAGATTAGGAGCACTCCCTTTAAGAGTGTGCTCCTAATCTCAGCTCGTTACCTGTATAAAAGACACCTTGGAGCCAGAAATCTTTCTGATTGAGAGGGGTTCAAATACTTATTTCCCTCATTAAAATGCAAATCAATTTATAACATTTTTCACATACGTTTTTCTGGATTTTTTTGTTGTTATTCTGTCTCTCACTGTTCAAATAAATCTACCATTAAAATTATAGACTGATCATTTCTTTGTCAGTGGGCAAATGTACAAAATCAGCAGGGGATCAAATACTTTTTTCCCTCACTGTACCTCGTCACAAAACTGAACCATAAGGCAACTTCTTATTAACCAGCCACGATACACTTGTCTTAACTCTATCCTACATGATTTTTTTATATATATCTATATATTATTTTATTTTACCCTTATTTTACCAGGTAAATTGACTGAGAACTCATTAGTTACAGGGGAGAGGAGTAACCCTTCATCGCTACTTTATCCATCTGAAGTGGAGTTCCTACCTGATGTCAACTATGATTCTAGCCAATGGCAGGATGGTTAAGGAATCCCAAATGGCACCCTATTCCCTATGTAGTGCCCTGCTTACATTTTTTTATTTTATTTTACCCTTATTTTACCAGGTAAATTGACTGAGAACACATTCTCAGTCAACTTTTTAACCAGATCCCAATGGGCATTTTGACTAGGGCCCAACGGGCTTTTGTCTAAAAGTAGGGCACTATATATGGAATAGGGTGCCATTTGGGAGGCAGGCCTTGTCTTTGAAGTCTGTTACACCAGATGTAATCAGTATGGCTCAGTTCTGCTTTGTCATGGAAAGACTGTGTATTGCATTGCATGTACTCTAACTGTCCTCCTGCCTCTAACAGAATACTTTTCACTTGGAATGTCTACTCTACCTACTAGTAGTGTTATGAGTATCTGACACATTATGTGTAAAGGTCATGCCATGAATAGCATTGAGACATAATTTAAACTGTTGGGTTATTCCAAACTTTCCAAGTATGTTACTAAGAGTGATGGTCTTTTTGACCAGGGGTGGCCAATCCTGGAGGCCAATCAATTTATCATGGTCTTCAATCTCTAGACCCTGAATAGTTTTACTCAGGTGTTAATGTGTTTGAGTTGACCACTCCTGGTCTAGATTAATGGGATAAACCTAGCTAGCCTGGTCCCAGATCTGTGTGTGCTCTTGCCAACTCCATGGCTCACTGTCAAGCCAGAAAAAGACTGTAACCCAGGCTAAAACCTAGCTTCACTGTACTATGGAATGTCACACTGAAATTCCTTTCCTAAAAACAGGATTGAGGACGAGGAGTGGGATAAATACATAATTCCCTCCAAGGTTGAGTCAGAGAAATACAAAGTCAGCAGAACCTTCAGCTTCCTGAAGAGCAGGATGTCCAGCCCACGTAACAAGATCAAGGTGAGCGCTTCGGGGTGAAGTTTCCCCTAGGTACAGATCTAGGATCATCTTCCCCTCCCCCAATCCTAACCTTAACCATAAGTAGCAGAAATGCAAGACTGACCCAAGATCAGCGTCTAGGGGCAAATGCAACCTACGTACACCCAAGTGAGATAGACAACAAACACTCTGTTGGTTATTCTCCAAGTTACAATAAAATATACTGTAGTACTTCAGACAAAATCTACTTCTTGAGTTAAAAGTGTAAGATTATCCAAACCAGACGTGCTACTGGACCTGTTGGACTCTCCCACACAAACCTTTAAACACCTCTGTCAGGATTACTATTCTGCTGTGAGCCATTGTCTGGGAATGGTGCCTTTGCTCGGGGAAGGGAAAATTCCCTTTCTATACATCTTAGCAACAGGACACAATGAAAACATAATCTACAGACGCCCAGCGCAGGGCCGGGATCCAAAACACATTCCATTATACACAATCACTCATATTTCACCTTTTATTTATTTCACCTTTATTTAACCAGGTAAGTTCTCATTTACAACTGCAACCTGGCCAAGATAAAGCAAAGCAGTTCGACACATACAACAACACAGAGTTACACATGGAGTGAAACAAACATACAGTCAATAATACAGTAGGAAAAAAAACAAATCTATATACAATGTGTGCAAATGAGGTAGGATAAGGAACATAAGGCAATAAATAGGCCATGGTGGCAAAGTAACTACAGTATAGCAATTTAACACTGGAATGTTAAATGTGCAGTAGATGAATGTGCAAAGTAAAAATACTGGGGTGCAAAGGAGCAAGATAAATAAATGACTATGGTAGGGGATGAGGTAGTTGGTTGGGCTATGTACAGGTGCAGTGATCTGTGAGCTGCTCTGACAGCTGGTGCTTGAAACTAGTGAGGGAGATAAGTGTCTCCAGTTTCAACGATTTTTGTAGTTCGTTCCAGTCATTGGCAGCAGAGAACTGGAAGGAAAGGCGGCCAAAAGAGGAATTGGCTTTGGGGGTGGCCAGTGAGATATACCTGCTGGAGCGAGTGCTACGGGTGGGTGCTGCTATGGTTACCAGCGAGCTGAGATAAGGCGGGGCTTTACCTAGCAGGGACTTGTAGATGNGGAGGCTATTTTGTAGATGACATCGCCGAAGTCGAGGATCGGCAGGATAGTCAGTTTTACTAGTGCAAGTTTGGCAGCATGAGTGAAGGAGGCTTTGTTGCGAAATAGAAAGCCGATTCTAGATCTAATTTTGGATTGGAGATGTTTAATGTGAGTCTGGAAGGAGAGTTTACAGTCTAGCCAGACACCTAGGTATTTGTAGTTGTCCACGTATTCTAGGTCAGAGCCGTCCAGGGTAGTGATGCTAGTCGGGCGGGCGGATGCAGGCAGCGAACGGTTGAAAAGCATGCATTTGGTTTTACTAGCGTTTAAGAGCAGTTGGAGGCCACGGAAGGAGTGCTGAATGGCATTGAAGCTCGTTTGGAGGTTGGTTAACACAGTGTCCAAAGAAGGGCCAAAAGTATACAGAATGGTGTCGTCTGCATAAAGGTGGATCAGAGAATCACCACCAGCAAGAGCGACATCATTGATGTATACAGAGAAGAGAGTCGGCCCAAGAATTGAACCCTGTGGCACCCCCATAGACTGCCAGAGGCCCGGACAACAGGCCCTCCGATTTAACACACTGAACTCTGTCGGCAAAGTAGTTGGTGCACTGAAAAGCACACACAAATCCAATACACTTTTATTTGTCACATGCTTCCTAAACAACAGGTGTAGACTAACAGTGAAATGCTTACTTTACGGGCCCTTCCGGACAATGCAGAGAGAAACAAAGAGAAATAATAGAAAAATAATAACACAAGGAATACAATGATGAACAATACCTTAGCTATACATACGTACATATTACTGTGCAATATAATGTGTCACTGTCTACACAACATTAGCATGTAATAGCAACATCTGTCTGTGCCTTAATCTGTCTCTCTCTCAAGCTCTCTCTCTTCCTCACTGGTACATCAAATAAAACACCCCCCACCCATGGCTTTGGCTTCTCTGGGCCTTTCTGCACTGCAGGTGAAGGTGGGAAAAGAGAAGACTGGAAAGGAGAAGACAGGAGCAACTAACGTACACCAGTTTGTGCCAGTCTCTCCCTCAGTACCCTCTGGGCTGTCTGTATACGTGGACTGTGACAAGCCTGTCCCTGGGAAGGAGTTGCTGCAGTTTACCGGTGAGTATTGTACTTTTTGTCGCTCTCTATTCCCTGTAGGGGACCATTGCTCATGTCTTTGGCCATGTCTAATAGCAAGGCAATTTGATAGCAATTCCAATCCAATAAGATTGCTAATAGAATTTATTTAAAGAATCTTTCATGCTAACATGGAGGAAAGTTTTGTCAAACTCTGTGCACAATTGGCTCTGCTGAGCACTAGTATCTGATCACTGTGACAATTAACATACTGAGTGAAAGTCATAAATTGTCACTTCCTCCCTAGACTGCTCCCTGAGTGTCCATAAGGGCTGTCGTAACTCGGCTGCAGCCTGTGGGAAGGTATGGGTCACCTATTGAACATATTCTTTCACCTTTGACCCCATGAGTACTGTATATCACTGAGAACTAATGCAACGTTCATGCTGTGTGTTCGGAAATACAACTTCTGAACTCGGAGCAACAAGTTGTTTGCATTCATGTGCTTTGAATTCAGAGAGAATGCCAATTGACTAATGCCTGACTAGTTACTTCAACCATAATTAGAATTATGGCTAACATGCTCGCAAACAAACAAATTATAGTGTTCTAAAATATATTTATGTAAATAGGCTGTTTTTGATGAATAACATTTTGTTGTTTATAATTAACTACCGAAAATGATGTCATCAAGGTAATTCCCTTGGTAGGTGATATCAGAGTTCAGCATGTCGGATGAGTCGGAGTACTCAGATTATCCGATTTGTAATTAAGAGTTGGAGTGCCATTCAAATACATTTTTTACCCTTGGAAACTACAATTTCCGAGTTTCAGACATGTTTTGAACGCGGCATAAAGAACATAGAGACCTATGCTAGGATCCTATTCACGCTATAGCTGAGCTGGGAGAAAACATGATATCCAGTCTAGCTTTGTCTTGTAAATGTACTCACCAGTGTCGATTTTAGCATGTAAATCTTGGTGTGGCAAACCAAAAAATGCATGCCAGCAAAGCCACTACACAACACAACACAGCACTAAACAATACATTAATTGCACTATAACGATGACAAACGGTGACAACAAACTGTTAGGGCCTACATAAAGCTGTCCAAACAGCAGTCCCAACCTCTTACCACTAATACACCTGGATATCAGCGAGGCCTTGTGTGGCAGAAAAACAGTTCATTCAGCCTCATTTACTGCCTTAAAAAAAACATAGCTGATATGGCTGACTTGCTTAAAACCTCTTAAAGGATTAGCCCCTTTTTTTCCATTTTTGCCTAAAATTACATACCCAAATCTAACTGCCTGTAGCTCAGGCCCTGAAGCAAGGATATACATATTATTCCAGCTCAGGTGCAATTCAGATTTTGGCCACCAGATGGCATCAGTGTATGTGCAAAGTTTTAGACTGATCCAATGAACCATTGCATTTCTGTTCAAATTTTTGTATCAGGACTGCCCAAATGTGCCTAATTTGTTTATTAATAACTTTTCATGTTCATAATTGTGCACTCTCCTCAAACAATAGCATGGTATTCTTTCACTGTAATAGCTACTGTAAATTGGACAGTGCAGTTAGATTAACAAGAATAAAAAAATTCTGCCAATATCAGATATGTCTATGTCCTGGGAAATGTTCTTGTTGCTTACAACCTCATGCTAATCGCATTAGCCTACATTAGCTCAAGCGTCCTGTGGAAGGGACACCGATCCCGAAGAAGTTACAAATGTGGTTTCTACTGACAATTGAGATGTACAAACTATGGCATTATGAGACAACGAGCGGATAAATGTCACGCTGGTATAAAGGATTTGGAGACAGGCGCAGGAATAGACAATAGGGGTTTTTAATACACCCAAAACAAACACGTATACAAAAACACTGGGCTGTACCCAAACAAAAGAGCGAGGGTAAACCTTGTTAATCGACACGGGCCGATACCCGTAATACACAATATATAAAGCACGCAGCATAACAGCTGCACCAACGCATACGTACTCACACGACCAACGGACATGGGAACAATAATCAACAAGACCATGGAAACCAAAGGGCACATATATACAAATACTAATCAGTGGGAATAGGGGACAGGTGTGCGTGATGAAAGTTCTGGAGTGATCCGTGACAACATTTCATTTTCAACTAATTTGTAAAAAATTATAAAAACATAATTCCACTTTGATATCATGGGGTATTGACCCCAAAATCTAAATTGAATTAATTTAATCCAAACGTAACCACATGTAACAGATTGATTTGCATTACTATACGCATCAAAAGTCCCAGTGCAAAGTTACACCTCACTTTTCTATTTTTCGAGTTATTACATAAAGCCGATCAGAATTCCGAAGAACGCCAAAGTCATGTCGAAAAATGTTTTTCTGGGGTGTGATGTAATATGGAGGACCCGGCAAGCCAGCCTATTCCCTATCATGTAAACTCCAACAGAAATACAGTAACGAGGATAAACCTTGTTTAACGACACGGGACGATACCCGTAATACACAATATATAAAGCACGCAGCGTAACAGCTGCACCAACGCATAGGTACTCACACGACCAACGGACATGGAAACAATAATCAACAAGACCATGGAAACCAAAGGGCACACATATACAAATACTAATCAGTGGGAATAGGGGACAGGTGTGCATGATGAAAGTTCTGAAGGGATCCGTGACAATAAGAGGCAATCTGTAATTTCGATTAAGACATTAATGAGCGAGCTAGGACGCACATAGTCAATATAACTATTTTTTCAGCACTTTTGAAATGTACAGCGACAGAATTCAGACCATGGGCCGTTCTTACAGTATTCTCCCGGTACAGTCAGAACCGTAGGATAAATAAAGGGGGCATATAAGCAGACAATAAAAGCTCCTACATTATTTGATTATTACATTTCTCTAAAACAGGTTATAGGCTGCATGTGCACCACCAAGTCAGAACAGTAGGCAAAAATAAGATCGGGAAGGGGACCAAATTATTAGGGTGAGACACATGGGCTACAGTTTACTACTCAACATACACATAGCATTACTTTCTTAGCTACAGTATACATATCTTCCAGGCATATTACATAATTTATGCAGTGGGGGGGTGCAAATGGTCTGGGTAGCCATTTGATTAGCTGTTCAGGAGTCTTATAGCTTGGTGGTAGAAGCTGTTTAGAAGCCTTTTGGACATAGACTTGTCGCTCCAGTACCGCTTGCCGTACGGTAGCAGAGAGAACAGTGTATGACTAGGGTGGCTGTAGTCTTTGACATTTCTGGTGATGTGGACGCCAAGGAACTTGAAGCTCTCAACCTGCTCCATTACAGCCCCGTCGATGAGAATGGGGGCGTGCTCGGTCCTCCTTTTCCTGTAGTCCACAATCATCTCCTTTGTCTTGATCACGTTGAGGGAGATGTTGTTGTCCTTGCACCACATGGTCAGGTCTCTGACCTTTTCCCTATAGGCTGTCTCATCGTTGTCGGTGATCAGGCCTACCACTGTTGTGTCATCAGCAAACTTAATGATGGTGTTGGCGTTGTGTCTGGCCGTGCAGTCATGAGTGAAGGAGTACAGGAGGGGACTGAGCACGCACCCCTGATGGGCCCCCATGTTGAGGATCAGCATGGCGGATGTGTTGTTACCTACCCTTACCACCTGGGGGCGGCCCGTCAGGAAGTCTTGGATCCAGTTGCAGAGGGAGGTGTTTAGTCCCAGGGTCCTTAGCTTAGTGATGAGCTTTGAGGGCACTATGGTGTTGAACACTGAGCTGTAGTCAAGGAATAGTATTCTCACATAGGTGTTCCTTTTGTCCAGGTGTGAAAGGGCAGTGTGGAGTGCAATAGAGATTGCATCATCTGTGGATCTGTTGGTGCGGTATGCAAATTAATTTTGGTCTAGGGTTTCTGGGATAATGGTGATTATGTGAGCCATGACCAGCCTTAAAAGCATTTCATGGCTACAGACGTGAGTGCTATGGGTCGGTAGTCATTTAGGCAGGTTACCTTAGTCCCTGTGTCCATGAACACTATGGTGGTCTGCTTAAAACATGATGGTATTACAGACACGGACAGGGAGAAGTTGAACATGTCAATGAAGACACTTGCCAGTTGGTCAGCGCATGTTCAGAGTACACGTTCTGGTAATCCGTCTGGCCCAGCGGCCTTGTGAATGTTGACCTGTTTAAAGGTCTTACTCACATCGGCTGCAGAGAGCGTGATCACACAGTCACACGGTCATCCAGAACAGTGAGCATAGAAGTTATTTAGCTCATCTGGTAGGCTCGTGTCACTGCGCAGCTCTCGGCTGTGCTTCCCTTTGTAGTCTGTAATAGTTTTCAAGCTCTGCCACATCCGACGAGCGTTGGAGGCGGTGTAGTACAATTCGATCGTAGTCCTGTATTGAAGCTTTGCCTGTTTGATGGTTCGTCGGATGGCATAGCGGGATTTCTTATAATCTTCCAGTCCCGCTCCTTGAAAATGGCAGCTCTACCCTTTAGCTCAATGCGAATGTTGCCTGTAATCCATGGCTTCTGGTTGGAGTATGAATGTACAGTCACTGTGGGGACAACGTCCTCGATTAACTTATTGATAAAGCCAGTGACTGATGTGGTGTACTCCCCAATGCCATCGTAAGAATCCCGGAACATATTCCAGTCTGTGCTAGCAAAACTGTCCTGTAGTTTAGCATCTGCTTCATCTGACCACTTTTTTATAGACCGAGTCACTGCTGCTTCCTGCTTAAATTTTTGCTTGTAAGCAGGAATCAGCCGGTTAGAGTTACGGTCAGATTTGCCAAATGGAGGGAGAGCTTTGTACGTGTCTCTGTGTGTGGAGTAAAAGTGGTCTAGAATTTGTATCCCTCTGGTTGCACATTTAACATGCTGATAGAAATTTGGTAAAACTGATTTAAGTTTCCCTGCTTTAAAGTCACCGGCCACTAGGAGCGCCGCCTCTGGATGAGCGTTTTCCTGTTTGCTTATGGCGGAATACAGCTCATTGAGTGCGGTTTTAGAGCCAACCTCGCTCTGTGGTGGTATGTAGACAGCTACGAAAAATACAGATGAAAACTCTCTAGGTCGATAGTGTGGTCTACAGCTTATCATGAGATACTCTACCTCAGACAAGCAAAACTTTTAGACTTCCTTCCTTCCCCATGTCTTACCAGAGGCTGCTGTTCTGTCTTGCCAATAGAGTGTATAACCCGCCAGCTGTATGTTCTTAATGTCATCGGTCAGCCACGACTCCGTGAAACATAATATATTACAGTTTTTAATGTCCCGTTGGTAGGATATACGTGCTTTCAGTTCGTCCCATTTATTTTCCAGTGATTTAAAGATAGCTATCAGAACGGAAGGCAAGGGCCACTCGTCGCCTGATCCTCGCAAGGCACCCTGATCTTTTGCCTCGAAATCTCAGTTTCCTTCTCCAGTGAATCACAGGGATCGGGACCTGGTCAGGTGTCTGCAGTATATCCCTCACGTCTGACTCATTGAAGAACTCCTCATCCAATTTGAGGTGAATACTCCCAGTTCTGATGCCCAGAAGCTCTTTTCGGTCATAAGAGACGGTAGCAGCAACATTATGTACATAACAATTTACGAACAATGCGAAAAAACAAACAAAATAACATGATTGGTTGAGAGCCGATAAGAGACCCTTAAACCCAGACTTGGAACCACACACCCACTCCAATGAATAGCAAGCTAGTGATCGCTTTGCAATGCTTGCAGTTAGCCACTGATTCCTTCCAAACCACTCTTTGTTGAATTTGCGATTTCCAACTTGTTGTGTAATGTTTATGTCCAATGGCCGATGAGCACCGATACGTTTTATCTATAATTTCTCTTCATTATTTCTCTTCATATAACAAGGATAAAAATGTATTTGCCAGTAGATTGTCGACTTGATTCATGATGATGACTGCTAGCTAAGATTTTGAAAGTGTGATGTTGACATGATCAGTTAAATCAAAGCTACTGTAGATATAACGTGATTTGAAATCATTTTATCTGTGGCCATTTACCTTGAGCCTTCTAAGATGTGCTTTCGCCGTGAAGAAGTGCCCAACATTTGATTGTTTGAGGATAGCACCTACAATATTTAACCATTAGCATAAATTCATAACCCAACGCGGGTCTCAAAAAACGCATAAAATCGCTAATATAAAATCCCTTACCTTTTTGAAGAACTTCTGCTGATGGCTTCCCAAGTGTCCAACGAAGACAATCCATGCTTCTTTTGTTAGAAAAAGTCATTTATTATATCCATAAATCTCAGTTTGGTTGGCGCGTTATGATCATAAAATCCACCGTTGAGTCGCCCATTGAACCGTGAAGAGAACGCGTTCACATTATACCTATACACTTGTCCAAGAACAATCAAACATCATTGATAATGTATCCTTAGGAACACTTTTATGTATATTTACTATAATAACTATAATATATATAAACTGGACGATAGGAAAGGAAAAAACCACAGCGCGCGCGAGCCCGTGAACGCGCCTCCTCTTCTGTTTACATCCGATGACTAGTTCGAAGTTCTTCTTCTATTACCATCCAGAGCAACCTAACATCACCAAACACTGTCTAGAGACTGTTGACATCCAGTGGAAGCAATAGGTACTGCAATCTTACTCCCAGAAATGGCTGTTTTCAATAGGGAGGGGTTCAAAATGAGGCAATGTGTCAAAAACATTTTTTCCAGGACAGAAATTCCTTGGGTTTTCGCCTGCTATGTCCGTTCTGTTATACTCACAGACAATATTTTAACACTCTTAGAAACTTCAGAGTGTTTCCTATCCAATAGTACTAATTATGTGCATATCCTAGTTTCTGGGCCTGAGTGGCAGGCCTTTTACTTTGGGCACGCCAGACTCTCCAAAACCGACACCTCAGCTGCCGCTCCCTAAGAAGCTAATGTAGCTCTATGGCAGCACCCAATGAGCTTGAATTTTCGAGCTCTAACCTTACATTTGGTGGTGAAGTAGTTTCCCCATGAGTGACAGAACACTGAGTCAATCACGGAGCAACTAGAGAACATTACCTACATAAGGGTAATGGCAGCTCCCTTATGATGAGATGAGGATTTTCATAAGGCAAATGGACGGTCCCTTACTAGATGTCCACGGGTGCTATTTAAATAGGTCGCCCCCCAAGGCCTGGTTTTCCGAGAAGTCAAAAAAGAAAGTTTCCAGGACACTCAGTTTCCGAGATATAATTTTATTATATTTTGTGTACTTTTTCTGCTGTACCGGAAAATTGTATCTGGCAAATGGACATTTCATAACCAAATGGACATGGCCGTTTCTCGTAAACGGGACAGACTTCATAGACAAAGCTCATGAGCACAGGGGTGGCCAAATGTACTTTGAACCCAGAAACGAGATGGCGTCGAGGCCATAATGAGTTAATTCACATTTTGTGGGATTAAAGGTTGAAAACGGTAATACAGCTCTAATTTGATTGCGTCACGTCAAAGTACATAAACCTACGGTGTAAGGAAAAATAGAACCAGCCATTTATCTATTGCAGTTCATGAGAAATCATACAACGTCCTATGAGAAATTGTACAACGTCCATTTCATGATGCTAAAACAAATGTTTTTTTGTTGAGGCATGTTAAGGCAAATCCGTTACAACGGTTGTTGGAGCTCTATGTGATTTCTGTGATTTACTGTAATCACACACACACAGCTAAAATGGAGTGACACAGTGTGGGGCTTACAGACACACAGAGCCGGCAATAGTTAACAGCGTTCGAACCGTCAAAGAACAGTCAGACCTAGAGCTCTGAAACTTTACAAACCTGTCCTAGAGCTTAAGTCGGTAGTTATGGGGCTCTATAATGTTCTCAGGCTGAGTAACAGCCTTGTCCATTTGCAATAGCTTCAATTAATTTTTAACGTAGCGAAAATTACGACATTTAGAAAAGTCCCAGAATCACAACACTAGGTGCATTGAAACCGCCTCGGCCCATAGAGACGGACCCTACAAGTTTCTGTCTGATAGCTCTTTCAGCGACCCCGTAGCAACGCCCCAAAAAAGTGGGCTCCGAATGACCTATCGACCTATCATGCCGAAACTCGGGATTTGGGGTTGCCTCAGCGAGGCCTACATATAATGTCAAAACTGGACCCGTAGATAGAACGTAACTACGTGTTTTACGTTTTTTTATGGTTTTAACAGAAGGCGCTGTGAATTTTGGGCCGGCTCTGAAATATGTGATAGTTGGCTTCAAAACGAGTTGGACAAAGTGGGTTTGGTGTCAGTATGTATCAGTTTGGTGTCAGTATGATATCTTATTGACTGATGGATAGCTGACTTGATGGCTGGCTGTCCATTTCCAATAAGTTTGAACCATGATTTACCATCACCAAATGCACAGGCTGAAATCAACACTGAAAGTGTTGGCAAAAGGCATCACCGTAGTCTCTAGGCTGTGCCGAGTTCAACGAGGTGCCCCACTTGACCGTAGCTCGCTCGGTCTGACTGCAGCGACTGTGCAAAAAGTAGGCCCGGAATGAAGCCTGACTAGTAGTTATTTACACATGCTTTTGACATATTACGGCCTCTGGGTCACACAGAGACACGCCGTTTTCAATGGGGTCATCGGGGGGAGGTTGGGGTGGATAAGCCATAGAGTTATTCTAGCTGCGCTCACCGGTTCATGTAGTTTGACACATCCGAGTTTCTCCCTAAGGATAACATGGGGTTACAGGTTATGCTCTAACTCTCCTTCTGTGCAAGCAATTTTCTAAATTCATTTTGCCACGTGTTCAGGGTCACCTGTAGTTCTACAGATATCAATATGAAAAGATTAGGATATGAAGGGGATCATTCAAAGGGGAAGTATGAACCTCACCATCAAATAGGGCTGAAATCAACAAATGGGCAGGCTAAAATCATCACTGAAAGGGAAACATAGTCTCTAGGCTGTGCCGAGTTCAACGAGGTGCCTCACTTGACTGTAGCTCGCTCGGTCTGACCGCAGCGAGTGTGCAAAAAAGACGGCCCAAAATGAAACCTGACCTAAATTTGTGGTGCTTTTGGATGACAGCAGCAGAACCGTTGAGGCTAAAAACACAATTCAACCACAGGAACGTTCCTACGGTCCTCCAGGTCTCAGGATTCTGTAAAAGCCTAGCCCAATTTTTTTGTACCTTTATTTTACTAGGCAAGTTAGTTAAGAACAAATTCTTATTTTCAATGATGGCCTAGGAACAGTGGGTTAACTGCTTGTTCAGGGGCAGAACAACAGATTTGCACCTTGTCAGCTCGGGGAATTGAACTTGCAACCTTTCAGTTACTAGTCCAACACTCTAACCACTAGGTTACCCTGCCGCCCCAATGAGGACATGTGTTTACTTTTAGCTTCAGCTCATGAGCCGGTACATATTAGAAAAACTGGTTTTATCGGATTTTGTTTGCCCTTTTTGGAAGACTTACAAGTTTCATCTAGGTAGTGGTAAGTATCCATGTGTAGTCTGAATTTAATATATTTCCAGATTATAGTCGGGGGGGCATATAAAGAGCAACATATGTGAAGAGCAGCTGTCTCTGACGTTTTTGGGGTAAGATATTGACATCCAGCAAGGTCTTAGGACAAGGCCCAAAATGAAGCCTGACCTAAATTTGAGGTGCTTTTGGGTGACAGAGGCAGAACCGTTGAGGCTAGAAACCACAGGAACGTTCCTAAAGTCCTCCCGGTCTGCGCAAGCCTAACCTTGACCATGTGGAATTAACCCTTAACAGTGAAAACAGGGAGTATTTCTTCTAACAGTTGATTTGACATCTCTCCCCATAGGAAAACATTGCCTGCTGCCCTAACTTCAACCTGATGTCTATGTAGGTTACGATTGCCATATCAATCTGTCTTCAATGACAATACATCAGGCCACTATGTGCAAAGCTGTCATCAAGGCAAAGGGTGGCTATTTGAAGAATCTTAAATGTAATATATTTTGATTTGTTTAATTTAGGGCTAGGCGTCCCGCTAGCGGGACATCTTCCGGTGAAACTGGAAGGCACTCAATTCAAATAAGTAATCATAAAAAGTATGGATATTAAACATTTAGGTACATACAAGTGTCTTATATCGGTTGAAAGCTTAAATTATTGTTAATCTAACTGCACTATCCAATTTACAGTAGCCATTACAGCGAAAGCATGCCATGCGATTGTTTGAGGACGGCACCCCACATCAACATATTTTTCCACCAGCACAGGTTTCATAAATTCAGAAATAGCGATTAGATATTCACTTACTTTTTGAAAATCTTCCTCTGATTTGTCATCCAAATGGTCCCAGCTATAACATGTAGTGTCGTTTTGTTAGATAAAATCCTTCTTTATATCCCAAAAAGTTTAGTTAGCACCATCGATTTGAGTAATCCACTCACTCAACATGCAGAGAAAGGAATCCGAAAATCTACTCCTAAACTTTGTTTCAACAAGTCAAAATCAGTTTTTATTTACTCCTCAGATACCCTCAAATGTAATAAAACTATAATATTTCTTACGGAAAGAAGTATGTTCAATAGGAAACCGATTTCAGCAGGTGCGTTCTGTCTTCATCGCGAGCGCATACACACATTTTCAAGACTGTCCCTGTACTAAAACTGATATTTCTTATTCGTTTTGGAAGTTACAAGCCTGAAACCTTGAACATAGATTGCTGATACCCCGTGGAAGCCATAGGAATTGCATTCTGGGAGCTAGAATTCAGTGTGCCCCTATACTTTCCATTGTAAGAGCATGGGCTTTCAAAAAAAAAGAAATTCTGGTTGGTTTTTCTTTGGATTTTCTCCTACCATATCTATTGTGTTATATTATCCTACATTATTTGAACATTTCTACAAACTTCAAAGTGTGTTCTTTCCAATGGTACCAATTATATGCATATCCTGGCTTCAGGGCCTGAGCAACATGCAGTTTACTTTGGGCACATCATTCAGGCGGAAATTGAGAAAAAAGGAGCATGATTCCATATGTGTTATTTCATGGTTTTGATGCCTTCACTATTATTCTACAATGTAGAAAATAGTAAAAATAAAGGAAATCCCTTGAATGAGCGGTGTTCTAAAACTTATTGTATGTATAATTGACCAAAATGGTCCAAAACACACTTTTTACGAGGAAAAATCTATTTTTTTAATTTAAGATTTCACGTTTGAGACCTGACTTTTTAACCATTTCACATATGAAATCCTACGGTGGAACACGCTCGCCACCTTTTATATTTTTGGTTTTAAAACCCAGCATTTGACATAATCCACTTGCAATATGTTTTGACCAACTGCCACCAAATTGAGTGGTATTTGCGATTTTGTGTATGGTTGGCCCAATGCCAATAAGATGGCATTCATTTTTGTCCATTTCATGGGGTTCTTCCCTTACCAACCCCTACACTCTGTATTTTCCGCTGACTGCCCCACCAACACAGAAAGCATTGAGCTAGGCTGAAACACCTGCATTTTGAAGCTGCCTTACTCAAGAAATAAAAAAAGAGACCAAGTTTGTGTGCGGCTTTATTAACTCAATGATTAAAAAAAATATATAATTTTACATTGTTTGCAAACTGATATGTGACACGTACAGTTGAAGTCGGAAGTTTACATACACTTATGCTGGAGTCATTAAAACTCGTTTTTCAACCACTCCACAAATTTCTTGTTAACAAACTATAGTTTTGGCAAGTCGGTGAGGACATCTACTTTGTGCATGACACAAGTAATTTTTCCAACAATTGTTTATGGACAGAATAATTCACTTACACTCACTGTATCACAATTCCAGTGGGTCAGAAGTTTACATACACTAAGTTGACTGTGCCTTTAAACAGCTTGGAAAATTCCAGAAAATTATTTCATGGCTTTAGAAGCTTCTGATAGGCTAATTGACATCATTTGAGTCAATTGGAGGTGTACCTGTGGATGCATTTCAAGGCCTACCTTCAAACTCAGTGCCTCTTTGCTTGACATCATGGGAAAATCACAATAAATCTGCCAAGACCTCATAAAAACAATTGCAGACCTCCACAAGTCTGGTTCATCCTTGGGAGGAATTTCTAAACGCCTGAAGGTACCACGTTCATCTGTACAAACAATAGTACGCAAGTATAAACACCATGGGACCACGGAGCCGTCATACCGCTCAGGAAGGAGACGCGTTCTGTCTCCTAGAGATGAACGTACTTTGGTGAAAAAAGTGCAAATCAATCCCAGAACAACAGCAAAGGACCTTGTGAAGATGCTGGAGGAAACAGGTACGAAAGTAGCCACTGCTCCAAAACCGCATAAAAAAGCCAAACTATGGTTTGCAACTGCACATGGGGACAAAGATCGTACTTTTTGGAGAAATGTTCTCTGGTCTGATGAAACAAAAATAGAACTGTTTGGCCATAATGACCATCGTTATGTTTGGAGGAAAATGGGGTAGGCTTGGAAGCCGAAGAACACCATCCCAACCGTGAAGCACAGGGGTGGCAGCATCATGCTGTGGGTGTACTTTGCTCCAGGAGGGACTGGTGCACTTCACAAATAGATGGCATCATGAGGAAGGAAAAATATGTGGATATATTGAAGCAACATCTCAAGACATCAGTCAGGAAGTTAAAGCTTGGTCGCAAATGGGTCTTCCAAATGGACAATGACCCCAAGCATACTTCCAAAGTTGTGGCAAAATGGCTTAAGGACAACAAAGTTAAGGTATTGGAGTGGACATCACAAAGCCCTCACCTCAAACCTATAGAAAATGTGTGGGCAGAACTGAAAAAGCGTGTGCAAGCAAGGAGGCCTACAAACCTGATTCAGTTACACCAGCTCTGTCAGGAGGAATGGGCAAAATTCACCCCACTTATTGTGGGAAGCTTGTCGAAGGCTACCCGAAACGTTTGACCCAAATTAAACAATTTAAAGGCAATGCTACCAAATACTAATTGAGTGTATGTAAACTTCTGACCCACTGGGAATGTGATGAAAGTAATAAAAGCTGAAATAAATCATTCTCTCTACTATTTCACATTCTTAAAATCAAGTAGTGAACCTAACTGACGTAAGACAGGGAATTTTTACTAGGATTAAATGTCAGGAATTGTGAAAAACTGAGTTTAAATGTATTTGGCTAAGGTGTATGTAAACTTCCGATTTCAACTTTATTAATTGCAAAATAACATGCCCCACCTGCCCTGAATGACAAGTCGCCACTGCATATGACAAACTACAGATTTATCGGGCCCACCCCATACTGTTAAGTCAATCTCATATGCAAATTAGAGAAGGCTAGTAGATGTACTGATAATGAACTACTAAGTAAGCGCTACTAATAAATCCTGATTTGATTATACTGTCCTCAGAGGCCTCTGGAGAAGAATGTGGCGATGTTAAAGACCAAATCTCTCCCACACAGTAAGTTTGCCATTCCTCCTCTCCTCTAGTATCTCCATTCATCAACATCCTCCTCCTCTTCTCCTTCATCTCCCTTGCTGAGTAAGTTGGGTATTCCTTCTCCCTCTCTCCCCCCTTCATCCCTCCTCCTCTCTGTTAACATGTTAAAGTTTAATGGGGGCCAGGTGTGTGTGTGTGTGTGTGTGCGTGTGCCTGCAGTGTGGGGACATTTAGCATTAACTTCAGTGTGAGGCTTTGTCCCTGTTATGGGTGTTTGTGACACAGATGTCAAGTTAAGAAGTCAAGGTCAGATCAGGTGACTGAAGGAGACATTCTCAGTTTTGATCATTTGAAACACAATTAGCAGAATTGTTGTTGTTAAATACAAGTCTAATGGAGCTGGATGAATGTTGTCGTCTTTGACATGTTCCCTCTTCTCCCTCCTCTCGCTCCTCTCCCCCCCCCATATTCAGTGATGAGGGAGGGTTCCCCTGCCTCCTTCACATCTTCCTCCTCCCACCTCACCATGCTGCCCCGAGGCAGAAAATATATGACTGCTCCCCTATCTAAGGGCCCCTCTGAGTCTACAGACAGGTGAGTACACACACACACTCCACAGGTCTCTCCAGCTTCACTAATAGATCCCGTCTTGCTCTCTCTAGGAGGCTGAGGGATGCTGTGGGGGTCAGTGTGGACAGTGACATGTGGAGCAGCTGCTCCCTTAATGAAGAGGGGGTACAGGTCACAGGGACCGCCCCATCCACAGACCACCATCTCACCACACAGGGTAATGGCTTGAACTGTACAACTGCACAACACCAGGTTATTAGAAGGACCAGACCTGTTAAACTACATCATCAACACATACTGTAAACATACAAAACAGAAAAGATTCAACAGCAGAAGTGTGTGTTAAGAAGATAGGGCAGGAGCTGTTTCTGTTCCATCTCCTGTTTCTGTAGTGTGAGGCAGCTGAAAGCACAAGTATACCCCCTGGACAGGACGCTAGTCTATTGCAGGGCCTTTCCTAATAATTTGACCTTTGCCCCCCCCTCCATCAGAGTTGGTCAACACCCCCCTGCTCAGCGACCTATCGGCTGACCTGTTGGGGTTTGAGGTGGAGTCCTGGAGTCTGGCCGTCACAACTGACTTCTGCAGAAAACACGACAAACACACCGTCAAACGACAGGAGGTCATCTACGGTGTGTTAGTGTGTGTATGTGCATGTGTGAGAGTGTGTGTGTGCGTACATTGGTCATGTACCCATAACAAAGGAATTGCAACACATTTCAGTGTCTCATATCTATGGTGTGTTGGTGTGTGTGTGTGCGCATGTGTTTGTGCATGTGCACCTGTGCGTGTGTGTGTGTGTACATAATCCTCTCTCTGTCTCTCTCTCTCTCTCCCCTCGTGTAGAGCTGATGCAGACAGAGTTGCACCACATCCAGACACTGACGGTGATGTCCGAGGTGTTTCGTCGAGGGATGTTGGACGAGCTCCAACTGGACTGGGAGTGTGTGGCTCGCATCTTTCCCTGTCTGGATCCTCTCCTGCTCTTCCACAGGAATCTCTTCGGATCTCTACAGGAGCGGCGATACGCCTCAGCCCAGCCTGGACACCCACGCAACTACTGCATCCACAGTATAGGGGATATACTGTTGCAACAGGTTGACACGCACACACAACAACAGATGCAAACACATGCATGTATGATTATTACTCACACATGCGCATTCACTGTGAACACTCATACACACACCACATTTACACACACTCAAGGCCTATTCATATTCACTCTTTATGTTGTTAGTTCTCAGAAGACAACGCTGTGAAGATGAAGCAAGTGTACGGAGAGTTTTGTAGTCACCACACGGAGGCTGTCAAAGTCTTCAAAGAGCTGCAGCAGCAGAACAAGAAGTTCCAGGTGTTTATCAAAGTATGTTTCTGATGGAACCTTTCTTTTTTAGTCCAACTTGGTTTTTATGTTTGGTCAATAATGTTCTTAAGGAGGGACTGAACAGGATGATTTTACCTTGGTTTTGTGTGTGTTATTACACTTTTCTTATGACTACCGATGCCACTGAGGCCGTTTTTAACCTGAAAAGTTGTTTGGCAACGGCTCCTCTTTAAAATGTGGATATCTTTCACTCAACACACACCAGTTGTTGTCTCTTCTTCAGCAACAGAGTAACAACTCTCTGGTCAGAAGAAGGGAGGTGCCAGAGTTCATCCTGTTAGTGACTCAGCGCATCACCAAGTACCCTGTACTACTGGAGAGGATACTGCATTATACACCCGGTCAGTTACACAGACACAGAGACAGAGAGAGAGAATATATGTGCTTCTTTGCACTATGTATACTATACAACTATACAATGTTACTTTGTCAAGTATGCCAGTATAGATCGTGTATTGCTGCTGAATTGAAGCATTTTG
Organism: Hucho hucho; assembly: GCA_003317085.1. Lineage (NCBI taxonomy): Eukaryota > Metazoa > Chordata > Actinopteri > Salmoniformes > Salmonidae > Hucho > Hucho hucho. Next base: position 233,410 of record QNTS01000870.1, on the reverse strand, counting down.
TTCCTTCTACCTCCAGAGGGCAGTGAGGAGCACACTGAGCTGTCGCGGGCACTCACTCAGGTGCGTGACATCATCACCGCAGTGGACATGAGTGTGAGCGAGTACGATAAAGGCCAGGAGCTGCAGGAGGTCCTGAGTCGCGTGGAGAACAAGAGCCTGGCCAAGCTGAAGAGCGGTGAGGTGTTCCGCAAGGACGACCTGCTAGGAAAACACCAACAGAGGGCGCTACAGCACAAAGGACTTGTCTACTGGAAAACTGCTACGGGAAGACTGAAAGGTAGGGTGATAGGATAGATAAAGTGGAAAGATAGAGGAGAGAGTTTCTGAAATAGCAGTGGGCCGATTTCGAACCCATGCTGCAGCAGTATGCGTTCCGGAGGCAGTGGCTTATACTGCTGGACCAACCTAGGCCACAACAATATCTATTCTAACACTCTCCCTCACCCACTCTCTCTGCAGACACCCTGGCTCTGCTGCTGACTGATGTGCTGGTGTTCCTGCAGGAGAAGGACCAGAGACTCATATTTGCTGCCGTGGTATGCCGGTTTGGTCAATCTCGTTACATTACACTCCAATCATTATTTTATTATCTCGTGCCTTATCTGTAATTACATTACCTACCTAAAAGGTAAAAAAAAAGTCCCTCAAAAAGTAACAAAAAGGATTCGGTAAAGGGATACTTCGGGATTTTGGCAATCAAGCCCTTTGTCTACTTCCCCAGAATCAGATGAACTCATTAGTGTTAGCACAATGACTGGAAGTATATGGGGACAGCTAGCATGCTAGCATGATTGGCTCACGAAACTACCTCTAACTAGCATTGCGCATGCCCCACCCACCTGAGGATCTGTGTTTTTTAGCCATTTATTTCCTGTGTTTGAAGGGTGCAAAATCCACTTGTAACTTAAATCTCACTGGATTGATTGCTTTCATTTTACTCCTGCGACTCTTTCATACTTTTGCTTGTGCCTGTCGATTTTTCCCATCAATGTTTGTAATGACCTCTCAAACACATCCCTGTGATGGCTGAAATGGGTTCAATGGGATACATTGGCTTCGTCAGGGATTTAACGCACTGTCGTACATTACTGTTCAAAAGTTTGGGGTCACTTAGAAATGTCCATGTTTTTGAAAGAAAAGCAATTTTTTGTCAATTAAAATATCATTGAATTGATCAGAAATACAGTGTAGACATTGTTCATGTTGTAAATTACTATTGTAGCTGGAAACGGCAGATTTTTTTTATGGAATATCTACATAGGCGTACATTATCAGCAACCATCACTCCTGTGTTCCAATGGCACGTTGTGTTAGCTAATCCAGGTTTATCATTTTAAAAGGCTAATTGATCATTAGAAAACCCTTTTGCAATTATGTTAGCACAGCTGAAATTTGTTGTTCTGATTAAAGAAGCAATAAAACTGGACATCTTTAACTAGTTGAGTATCTGGAGCATCAGCATTTGTGTGTTCGATTATAGGCTCAAAATGGCCAGAAACAAAGCACTTTCTTCTGAAACTCGTCAGTCTATTCTTGTTCTGAGAAATGAAGGCTATTCCATGCGAGAAATTTCAAAGAAACTGAAGATCTGGAACAACGCTGTGTACTACACCCTTTACAGGTCTCTCCAGAGATGTTCAATTAGGTTCAAGTCCGGTCTCTGGCTGGGCCACTTAAGGACATTCAGAGACTTTTCCCGAAGCCACTCTTGCATTGTCTTGGCTATGTGCATAGGGTCTTTGTCCTGTTGGAAGGTGAACCTTCGCCCCAGTCTGAGGTCTTGAGCGCTCTGGAGCAGGTTTTCATCAAGGATCTCTCTGTACTTTGCTCCATTCATCTTTCCCTCGATCCTGACTACTCTCTCAGTCCCTGCTGCTGAAAAAACATCCCCACAACATGATGCTGCCACCACCATGCTTCACCGGAGGGATGGTGCCAGGTTTCCTCTAGACGTGACGCTTGGCATTCAGGCCAAAGAGTTCAATCTTGGTTTCATCAGACCAGAGAATCTTGTTTCTCATGGTTTGAGAGTCCTTTAGATGCCTTTTGGCAAACTCGAAGTGGGCTGTTGTGCCTTTTACTGAGGAGTGGCTTCCGTCTGGCCACTCTACCATGAAGGCCTGATTGGTGGAGTGCTGCAGAGATGGTTGTCCTTCTGGAAGGTTCTCCCATCTCCACAGAGGAACTCTGGAGCTCTGTCAGTGACCATCCGGTACTCAATGCTGCAGAAATGTCTTCGTACCCTTCCCCAGATCTATGCATCGACATAATCCTGTCTCGGAGCTCTACGAATGTGCCATTCCAAATAATGTCCAATAAATAGAATTTACCACAGGTGGACTCCAAGTTGTAGAAACATCTCAAGGATGATCAATGGAAAGAGGATGCACCTGAGCATGGCATAAGAGCAATTTAAAGGTGTAAACTGGGATTGGTATCATTTTAATTTCATGGATGGTCAGTCCTTGCATCCACAGTTCTGTCTGAATTTAAGAGTGTATACATTTCTCCAGCCCCATCATTTAGCTGTTTACCAAAAATGTAGCTGTTTACCATCATTTAGCTGTTTACCAAGTGCAGAGGTGACTGCTTTGTTGTTGTAAGGCTAGGCGTCCCGCTAGCGGGACAACTTCCGGTGAAACTGGAGGGCGCGCAATTCAAATAAATAATCATAAAAATTATGGATATTAAACATTTAGGTACATACAAGTGTCTTATATTGGTTAAAAGCTTAAATTCTTGTTAATCTAACTGCACTGTCCGATTTACAGTAGGCTTTACAGTGAAAGCATGCCATGCGATTGTTTGAGAACGGCGCCCCACATCAAAATATTTTTCCACTGGCACAGGTTTCATAAATTCACAAATAGCGATTAAATATTCACTTACTTTTTGAAAATCTTCCTCTGATTTGTCATCCAAAGGGTCCCAGCTATAACATGTAGTGTTGTTTTGTTAGATAAAATCCTTCTTTATATCCCAAAAAGTCTGTTTAGTTGGCACCATCGATTTGAGTAATCCACTCGCTCAACATGCCAATATAGGAATCTGAAAATCTACCCCTAAACTTTGTTTCAACAAGTCAAAATACATTTATTTAATCCTCAGATACCCTAAAATGTAATTAAACTATAATATTTCATACGGAAAGAAGTATGTTCAATAGGAAAACGATATTAGCAGGTGCGTGTCCTCTTCATCGCGCACGCATTCTCGAATTTCTAAGTCTGTGTCCCTGTAGTAAACCTCATATTTCTTACTTGTTTTGGAAGAAACAAGGCTGAAACTTTGAACAAAGACTACTGACACCCAGTGGAAGCCATAGGAATTGCATACTGGGAGCTAATTATTTCCCTATACTTTCCATTGGAAGAATTTTGGTTGGTTTTTCTTTGGATTTTCTCCTACCATATCTATTGTGGTATAGTCTCCTACATTATTTTTACATTTCTATGAACTTCAAAGTGTCTTCTTTCCAATTATATGCATATCCTGGCTTCAGGGTCTGAGCAACAGGCAGTTTACTTTGGGCACGTCAGTCAGGCGGAGATAAAAGGACCCTAGCCCTAACAAGTTAAATCCCCAAATGCCCATTTAATGTTCTATCAAATGTTGCTCACTACTGAAATCTCAACGTGGATGTTAGAATGATTTCCATGCTCTACTCATTTTAATTTTAAAAAGTTGCAGAACTCCAGTACTTTACAGAGAACAGGCTGAAATTGTAGACAAAACAAAAAAGGAGAACGCAAAACTGAGAACTATTCAACTAAACTGGGAGCCAGGGAGAACCAGCAGTCAGACAGGATGCCAGTAGTGGTTTTTCCCGGAAAATTATCTTATTTAAACTGTCCCTCCCCAGGACCAGAAGCCCCCAGTCATCCCCCTGCAGAAGCTAATTGTGAGAGAGGTAGCCAATGAGGAGAGAGGGATGTTCCTAATCTCTGCCTCCTCAGTGGGGCCTGAGATGTACGAGGTTCACACCTCCTCGAAAGAAGAGAGGAACGCCTGGATTAGACACATACGACGGGCTGTAGAGAGGTGAGGAGTGTGTGTGTGTTTGTGTGTGTGTTGATAATATAATAACAATAAGCCATTTAGCAGACGCTTTTATCCAAAGCGACATACAGTCCCACATTTTACGTAATGGTGTCCCCAGCGGGAATCAAACCCACGACTATTGGTGTTTCAAGTGCCATGCTCTACCCACTGAGCCACACAGAACATGTGTGTGCGTGCGTGTGTGTGCTTGCGTGTGTGTGTGATTTTGTCCCTAAACCCCTGTGCTGTGTGTTAGTTGTCCTGAGGAGGAGCAAGAGAGAAGTGTTGAGACTGAGGAGGTCAGACGGAACACTGAGCTGAGAGTTCAGAAGATCTACAAACTCCAAGGTAAGACACATCAGTCATCCCTACACATGGACTTAACCATTCCCATTTGACACTTTGTAGCATTTTATAAACTTTTTCTTCTGTGGGCCAGGAGAAACTGAAGTCCATTGTTCGGTTTTCTTTTAAACAGCCCTTACAAACTTCAGCTGACTTTATTACCATAGATTACATTTTCTCCTGGCCAATAGACTAATTTCAGGTTGAGGAACCATCCAACATTATGTTGCAATATGCAGGACTTCCCTTTAAACTGAGTGTGATCCATGATCTATATCGTTCTTTCAGACACCCTGGCAAGTCAGGACCAGCGTATCTGCAGTGGTCTGGAGGAGAAACTACAGCTGTATGCCGAGCTGACAGAGTTAACCCTTCACACGCCAGAGCCCCTGCCACAGCACCACCTACTGGTCCAACCGGACCCTGACGCTCTGATGCCACCGCAGACCATTGTACTACTCACAGCTGCACTCAAAGAGGGTGAGAACCACACACACAGGCGCACTACGCACAGCTGCATCCTCTCCTTTTATATTAGAGAGTATATTGAGAGATATCTCTTTTCTCTTCCCTCGCTCGCTCGCTCTCTCGGTCTCTCTTTGTATGTAGCGGAGAATCTGATGTCTACCCTGCAGGCCAGTGAGGCCCCCACTGAGCCCAGCCACAGCCCCCCTGTCAGAGTCCCAGAGTACTGCAGCTACAACAGCCATTGCAGGATCCAGGAGTCACCCGCTGAGTGTGAGTCAATACACTAACCCTAACCCTAATAACCCCCTAACTCTAACCCTAACCACAACCCCCAACGACTATGGAATTACCCAGGAATCGCCTACAGAGAGTGAGTATGAGACACACAACCACACATTAAAGGAATAGTTTACCCCAAAATAAAAAGAATGTCAAAAGTGTTTGATTCTACTATAATCATGAACTGTTTCTTTAAATTGACTGTTTTTTGTGTCCTCTCCCTGTAGTGGACTATCTGAGCACGCTCAGTGTGAGCTCGGCCTCTCTGGTGTCGGATGGCGAGTGGGCGGGGCCAGACACCATCTTGTGGCACTCTATAACCGAGCTGAGGAGAAGAGACACCAATGGAACACCAATGAAGGTGTGTGTGTGGATAGGTGTCGGTCCTTGTGGGGACCTAAAATCCCAAAATGTCCCAACAAGGACATTTCTCATGTCCCCATGAGGACAAAGGCTATTTTTATCTTAGGGGTTAGGGTTACAATTAGGATTAGGTTTACAATTAGGGTAAGGGTTAGTGGTTATGGTTAAGATTTCGGTTTAGGGTTTAGGTTAGTGTTACGGATTAAGGTCAGGGGTAAGGGTTAGGTTTAGGGTTAGAGGTTAAGGAAAATAGGATTTTGAATGGAAGTTAATTTTAGGTCACCACGAGGATAGAACATAACGTATGTGTGTGTGTGTGCTCGTGTGGCAAAGGAATGCCAATAGATTTCATAGTTCTGTCTCTGTCCTCTTGTAATGGCATATTTTATCCTCCAGGTGGCAGAGATTGTCCAGAGCCTGACCCAGCTGCTCTATAGTCTGCAGGTGAGAAACGTCACACTCTCTTTAACCCTAGTGCCCAAACAACCACCTGGCGGTAGCATCCCTTACTTATAGCCATCACCAAATTACTTAAACCTATTTTGATCAATTCAGATCAGCCTACACCAAAGGGTCTGTTTGTAAATACCATGTAAATACCATGTATTGGTGTGTGCAGGCAGCTGTGACCATCCAGGATAGCTGCTATGAGGTCCAAAAGCTCCTCCTACTGGAGCTAGAGCACCCGCTCCCAGGCACCCCCTCCTGTCTCCATGGCAATGGGGCCCAGGAGCAGGAGAAACAGCAGAGTGCTGAGAAGAAAAAGGAGGAGGTAGAGAGGATGAGTGTGGAAAAGAGGAGAGAGGAGGTGGAGGGGATTCAGAAGCTACAGGGGAGGCTGAGACAGGACCAGCAGTGCTGGGAGAGAGAGTGTCTGGCCAGGGAGAGACAACAGGTAAACACTCACAATACATAATCTTGTCATAACACTGACTTTAGAATTACATAGGGTGACATAGCACTGTCAAAACACAATCTGATAGGAGATTAAGGGTCTGGTCAGTAAGAACACTACGAAAGCCCCTCATAATGCTGATATACAGTACCAGTCAAAATAGGTTTTCTTAATTTTTACTATGTAGAATAATTGTAGAATAATAGTGAAGACATCAAAACTATGAAATTACACATATGGAACGATGTAGTAACCAAAAAAGTGTTAAACAAATCTAATTATATTTTACATTTTAGATTCTTCAAAGTAGCCACCCTTTGTCTGGATGACAGCTTTGCACACTCTTGGCATTCTCTCAACCAGCTTCATGAGGTAGTCACCTGGAATTCATTTCAATTAATAGGTGTGTCTTGTTGAAAGGTAATTTCTGGAATTTCTTTCCTTTTTAATGCATTTGAGCCAATCAGTTGTGTTGTGACAAGGTAGGGGTGGTAAAGAGAAGATTGCCCTATTTGGTAAAATGCCAAGTCCTTATTATGGCAAGAACAGCCCAAATAAGCAAAAATAAATGACTGTCCATCATTACTTTAAGACAGGTCAGTCAATGCGGAAAATGTTAAGAACTTTGAACGTTTCTTCAAGTGCAGTCGCAAAAACCATCAAGCACTATGATGAAACTGGCTCCTATGAGGACCGCCACAGGAAAGGAAGACCCAGAGCTACCTCTGCTGCAGAGGATAAGTGCACTAGAGTTACCAGCCCAAATAAGTGCTTCACAGAGTTCAAGTAACAGACACATCTCAACATCAACTGTCAAGAGGAGACTGTGTGAATCAGGCCTTCACGGTCGAATTGCTGCAAAGAAACCACTATTAAAGGACACCAATAATAAGAAGAGACTTGCTTGGGCCAAGAAACATGAGCAATGGACATTAGACTGGTGGAAATCTGCCCATTGGTCTGATGAGTCGAAATTTTAGATTTTTGGTTCCATCCGCTGTGTCTTTGTGAGATGCGGAGTAGGTGAACGGATGATCTCCGCATGTGTGGTTCCCACTGTGAAGCATGGAGGAGGTGGTGTGGGGATGCTTATTGAGTGAGACTTACATTATTATCAGAACCAGCGATTTATTTGCAGCCTATTTTTTCAAATTAGAGTGAATAACAATAGAACCTGGTCAACATTTCTACATGTGTAGTTGACCTCTTCTATCTCTACAAGTTGCCAGAAAATGCATAGCATTTGACAGGGTGGAAAGCAATAACAGGTTGAAACCAGTTGAGGCTCCTCAGAGGAGGAAGTGGAGGACCATCCTCCTCAGTGAATTTCATAAAAATGTCAATTGTAAAACATTTAAAAACTTTTCCTTCTTAGATAAAACTATACTGAATATATTCACATCACCAAACAATTGATTAAAACACTATTTTGCAAAGAATGTCTACAGTAGCCTCAACAGCACTCTGTAGAGTAGCACAATGATGTAGCCGGAGGACGGCTGAGTAGGTGAACAGATGATCTCCGCATGTGTGGTTCCCACTGTGAAGCATGGAGGAGGAGGTGTGGGGGTGCTTTGCTGGTGACACTGTCTGGGATTCATTTAGAACTCATGGCTACCACAGCATTCCACAGTGATACGCCTTCCCATCTGCTTTGCGCTTAGTGGGACTATCATTTGTTTTTCAACAGGACAATGACACAACACACCTTCAGGCTGTGTAAAGGCTATTTGACCAAGAAGGAGATTGATGGAGTGCTGCATCAGATGACATGGCCACCACAATCATCCGACCTCAACCCAATTGAGATGGTTTGGGATGAGTTGGACCGCAGAGTGAAGGAAAAGCAGCCAACAATTGCTCAGCATATGTGGGAACTCCTTCAAAACTGTTGGAAAAGAATTCCAGGGGAAGCTGGTTGAGAGAATGCCAAGAGTGTGCAAAGCTGTCATCAAGGCAAAGGGTGGCTACTTTGAAGAATCTCAAATATAAAATATTTTTAGATTTGTTTAACACTTCTTTGGTTACTACATTGTTCCATATGTGTTATTTCATAGTTTTGATGTCTTCACTATTATTCTACAATGTAGAACGTATTAAAAATTAAGAAAACCCCTTGAATGAGTGGGTGTGTACAAACTTTTGACTGGTACTGTAAGAATGACATCGGTTGACATGAGTGTCATAGCACATTATGCTCATTCTAAGCCTTTAGCCAATGTCTATTCTTCTGCATATAGGGGGAGCAGGTGAGTCTGTTGGAGCAGCGTGAGCGACAGTGCCACCTGGAGGCTGAGAGCCTGCGCCGCGAGCGGAAAGAGCTGGAGCAGCAGCTGTTGGAGTACCTGCAGAACCTAGAGAGGCTGAGGGAGGGTCAGAGGAGCATGGAGAGGGACAGGGACAGGGTGGAAGCCGAGCACAGGCTGCTCCAGAGCTGGAGACACAACCGCCAGAGCTCCCTGCCTATTATGATATCACTGGACCTGGACCAGGTGGGTGGTAACCTCTTCCCAAGGCTAGTTGGTGCAGATAAGCCTGGAAGAACAATGTCTCAAATCTGGCCTATGTGGGAGTACATTTTTTAAATAATAATATCTGAACCTGCAAGTTGTGGCTCCGAATCAGAAAACGTGTGTGGCAGTAAAATCATTCCCCTAAATTTGAGATGTTAAACGATAGTTAGCTAACTTAATGTAAACGCCTTGCTGGCTATACATCCAAATCTGTCTGGTCAATGTGTGTCAATCTTGTGGGGGAAAACAAATTATCCTGATAAAATGACAAAATGGACTCAAACAGCTGAAATCTCCATGTTGCATCAGACGTGATGTTCGGGGGAAGGTTTGGAGGGAGGTGGTTGATTATGGCCCGATAATACCAGGACAGACCTCTAGCAATCAAACTTCCAGTCACCAGTCGTTTTCAATGGGGGCAGGAAACACAAGGATACATTCAGTGACTTAGCAGTCGGCGACTCTGAGCTCGGTGACGAGCTCAGATAGTCCCAAGTTTATCCAAATTAGCAACAACGTGACCGTCCGATAACCAATCAGAGGAGGGAGGGTCTCCCTAGCTAGCTTGAAACCATGCTTTTGACACCTTGATGTTCTGCATGCTGTTTGGATATATACACCCACAAAGGAAGAGCTTGAAGATTCCTTACTAATGTGTAGCTTCTGGTATAATCAATGGCTTTGGATCAGGACTTTTTCTATTGGACTGGGACTTTTCCATTCTTTCTATTGGGTTAACGAAGATCAGGATTGACACGTTGATTCACCATACCTTCGAGCATTGGGTGGAAATGTCAGTTGAACAAGATTCGGTGGGTGGGGAAGGTACAAGGAGGGAAAGGGGGGGTGGGGGTTGAGAGATGGTGTGAGACAGAGAAAGGGAAGGAGTGAGTGAATACAGTGGGGAAAAAAAGTATTTAGTCAGCCACCAATTGTGCAAGTTCTCTCACTTAAAAAGATGAGAGAGGCCTGTAATTTTCATCATAGGTACACTTCAACTATGACAGACAAAATGAGGAAAAAAAATCCAGAAAATCACATTGTAGGATTTTTAATGAATTTATTTGCAAATTATGGTGGAAAATAAGTATTTGGTCA